>CM035134.1:129366049-129906049 GCA_020205605.1 Panax ginseng
TAATTTCAAAGAATATAGAAACCAAAGCTTTAACCATCTGTGTATAATAGAATATATGAAACTGCAAATGGATTTTCACCCGCCATGCGGTAATCCACGTAGCCAGATCATTTCCATAATTTAATAAGAAATGAATACAAAGGATCATTCACTATGCATGTGGTAATCCACACAGACAGGTTATTCCTACAGAATAATAAAGAACGGAATAACAGAAGGATTCACCATGCATGCGATAGATCTCACAGACAGGTTATTCCCAACAGAATAATAAATAATGGAACCGAGTCACGCGTAAACGCACGCATGTGATATTCCGATAGAATAATAAAAGAATGAGAACTAGGTCAAAGTAAAATTTGCATTTGACAGTGATATTCCAACAGAATAATAAAGAATGGAATAACAACAAAAATCACCATGCATGCGATAGACCGCACAGACAGATTATTCCAATAGAATAATAAATAATGGAACCAGGTCATGCGTAAACACACAGACAGAATATTCCAACAGATTGATAAAGAATGGAATAACAGAAGAATTGCACCATGTATACGGTACTTCGCATATACAGGTTATTCCAACAGAATAATAAGGAATGGAATAACAGAAGTTCTCTTCATGAATACAAAAGAAATAATACCCCTTACCTTATAAAGAAGAGTACTCCGACGGGTAGGGCGGGTATATACTTGAACAAAACTTGCACTACGCTCAAAGCTTCTTAAAACTCTAAAGAAATACGCTCAAGATTATAGAAGAGAATTCTCTGAATTTCTGGTGTGATTTCAATTCTAACTAAGCATCCTATTTATAGGAAAATAGAAAGGATACTATGCAAAAAAATATAATATATATATATATATATATATATTATTTAAAATCTAATAAAATCATTAACTTTATAAAAGTATTCGATTTTATATAAAAAGATTTTACTATGCAAACACTATGCAGGTACTATGCAAACACTATGCATAATAAAATATATTATATTCTAATTATTGTCTAATAAAACAAATAACTTTATAAAAGTATTACATTTTATATAAAAAGATTTTACTATGCAAAACACTATGCATAATAAAATATATTATATTCTAATTATTGTCTAATAAAATAAATAACTTTATAAAAGTATTCTGTTTTATATAAAAAGTTTTTCTATTTTATTACATTAATAATACTAATAAAACAAAATTTATATATACAATATATATATATATATAAATAAACTTCTGTGACTTCATAAAAAGACACATCAATATATTTAACAACATTTATCATCATTATTATAATTCACAATATTAATCGACCAGGTCGTTCCCAGGAAAGAGGGGGCTTTCCAATAAGAATTTCTCCTTATTGGCGCGCAATTAGGTGACCAAACCTCTCCTTGGCAGAACTTCTAGACATTGTTAATATTACAAATAATAATATTAATAACTTCGTCGTCTCAATTATTGATTTCATAATATATAAAATATCGACAATAATTGAATCAAATAACGTGTGCTACTATGCAACCACGCGTATTACTGTACTTTTACTACCGAGTAGTTCAACAGTTTTAATAGTAAAACTTCCGCCATTATTTTCATAAAAATATTTTTGTCGTTTTCTCAATCCGACAATAATTTCGTTGAGGGGTCCACCAATGATTGTACCGTCGTACGGATATTCCCCGATAAAAAGAATATTCCCCGACCAATCGAATATTATACAACAACTTGTATACTTTGCAAAATTTATAAATACTACCCACAACTATAACATTATCTCAAATCCACACCATAATATTCAAATAAATATTTCGAGAAAATTAAATCTTTATTCATAAAAATTTGGGGTTTTACAGTCTCCCCTCCTTATGAAATTTCGCCCTTGAAATTTATGTACGTACCTGGTATGCCGAACAGATGAGAATACCTCGTTAGATTCTAACTCTTGAGGTATAACCTTTGAGTGTTAAATACGATCCTTCTTATCTAAGATTTTAACATGTATCTCCTCATGCGTTAAATCTTCTGCTATATCATCTAGTTCTAATTTAATAATGTGATTTGGGTCGTCCATATATTTACGTAACATCGATACATTAAAAATATTATGAACACGCGACATATTTGGCGATAAAACGAGTTTATAGGCCACAGTTCCTACTCGATCGAGGATTTCAAATGGGCCAATTAAATCGAGGGTTGATATTTCCTCTCTTCAGCAACTCTTGCTTTTAAAATAACGCCCTCTTGAACCTTCTACTTCGTATTCATTAGCTTCGGGTCTGTAGCTTTAGCAGCTTTAACATTATCGACTAAAGTCGGTTCTAATCATATATTCGTTATCTTCACGTAGGTTCGTATATTCGCACTTGTAAACGCATATGATCTTCTACTCAACGCGGCGTCGGCTACCACGTTCGCTCTTCCACAATGATGTTGAATGGTATGATTGTAATCTTCAATGCTCGAGCCAACGTCTTTGGCGCGCATTATCGTTCGTTTGGGGTGAAGAAATACTTGAGGGTTTTAGAAATGGGTTTTGTCTTTGGGTCAATACAAAATTCGATTTCACGCCTCTGGTAGGTAGGCTAAGTTCTTCCCGAATACGTCCAGGAAATTCATTAACAATAGAAATATCATTCAAAACTGTGACTCTCATCCAAGACTTGGATAGCACATGTAATGAAGGTTTCTCCTAACGGAGCTTCAACAGATAAGTCAAATTCTAATTTCTTCGGAGTCAAATTTAAACGTTGAGCACAAGCAAGAGAGATAAAAGAATAGGTAGACCCGGTATCTAATAAGGTATAGACTTCACAAGAATTTATAATTAACTAACCCGTGTTAACTTCGTTTGGGTTACTCGCTTTTTGAGAAGTCACGAAAAATGCTCTTCCTGAAAACACCAACTTTGTTTTGTCCGTATCCGCCTTTGGTGCCATCATCCCAGCTAGACTTGACTTTGGTGCACGACAAAATCGGGCTAGCTGACCTTCTTTTCCACAATTGTAACATGCTTTGGACTACATCGTGCAGTTTGGACTTATGTGTCCTTCCCCTCCACATTTGTAACATACGACCGGCAGTCGTTCTCCTTCCTTAACAGCGGGTGCTGGTGCTGACATCTTTCCATCTTTGCTAAACCTTCTCTTCTTGAACTTTGCACTCCTATTGTCTTGGCCATGATTACCACCGAAGTGGTTATCATTCCTGGCATGTTGATTCCCTCCACGTTTGTTGTCATCACTTCAATGACTGCTACCACTGGTATTATCGACTTGTCGACTGCTCTCTCTTGGTTGGGTTGACTCATTATCGCGCTCCAATAATTGAGCCCTATTCACAACATCTAAATACAAACATAGTTTATGAGAGATAAGGTATTGATGTATCTCAGGTTTCAAACCTCTTAGAAACATCCGCGTCATTCTCTCCTCATTATCAACTAAGTGGGACGCAAACCGAGACAACTCGGCAAACTTAGCTTCGTAATGCGCCACGATCATATTCTTTTGCTCAAGCTTGATAAACTCCACCTCCTTCATGTGACGAATACTTTCAGGAAAGTACTTGTCGTTAAATAATTCATGGAACTTCTACCAAGACATCTTCAGTGCGGCAGGTTGAGTACGCTTTACAGATTCCCACCAGTAATCTGCCTCTGCACGCAACATGAAGGTGGCAAAGGTAACCTTTTGTTCCTCGGAGTATCCCAAGACATCAAATATCTTGTTGATCTATTTTATCCACGTCTCCGCCTTAAGTGGTTTTGGCTCTCCAAAAAACTCTGGTGATCCCAGCTCCTTGAACTACTTAGCGGTGACCGTCCGGAAGTTGTCAGTGTTTCCACCTACATTTTGGACAGGAGCCGCTCTCACCTGATGTTGCATGAATTTCATAAAGCCTCAGAACATCCCATCATTCACCATTTCATCGTTGTTATTGTTTTCATGAGGATTATTGTCTTCCTGTTGCACATTACCCTGGGCATTGATCGTTGGTGACTCAACGGTCTCATGTGCTTCATTGCTTATCTCAACATTTTCGGATGCCATTTTCAAATACTGCCACAAAACAAGGGTTAATTAACATATCATATATTATCTCTATACTCTGACCGACCAATTAAATACCAAATAAACTTAGGTAGGTCATACTAGCGACGAAATTCCCCGTCTCTCCCCTCCTAGTTCTTGTCTCACATCTCAGCCAGGGATCATATCCCTAAGCTTTGATACCAATTGTGACGCCCCCAAAAATAGGTATACATCACCCATCTTGGGTTGCCAGATACAAAGTACTGAATACAAATACAACTTAATTATACAAACGTCGTGTAAAAATACGACAAAACATAGCTGAGAGTTTTAATAAGAATATTGTCATCTAGACAATATCCAAACTCAAAGGAGTCCTCATTACATTTATTGTCACACTATTTAACAGAATAGTGAGGACTACTAATGCTAAGATCTGGACCGTCACTCTGTTCCCCGACTCGTCCCAGCTATATTATGACTAAGATAATGCAGAATAAATTATCATTAGCCTTCAACAATTTTAAACTGATAAAATACAAAAGATATCAAGTTTAACTGCAGTGGAACAAGCAATCCATTAAAAGAGTCATGTAGAGAATAAAATCTACTATCTTCTATGATTTAAAAAGTTTTTCATCAACTTAATCGTTGAAACTCAGCTTAATAAATAAACAACATTATCGAATCATCCCTGCACAACGGGCTAAGGATATTCATTAAATCATCAATGGTCATGACTATACCGAATAATCTCTGGTCATAGTCATACCAAAAACTATCTATCAATGCACTACAGGCCACTGAGGATTTTTACCACATCATCCGTCACATTACGGTCATGACTATACCAAATAATCTCTGGTCATAATCACACCAAGTCCATCTATGCACTTAAGCCAAAGATGACTTTTATCACAATATAAATATGAGAATGATGACAATGATATAAGCATTAATCAAACGAAAACAAGGATAAATATTAAAGACTTTAAATTTATCCAAATATTATTAATCACTTAATAAACTCATAATCTAATATTATTAATATATAACAATATTTTAATCACTTCTTAAACTTATAAACAATTTATTTCAATTGTTTATACTTTACCAAATAATGCATTTAATCATTCAAAAATGTCATACTCATAAGATTCATCACCAATGATCAAATCCCTTATAAAAAAATCTGCATATACCTTATATAGGATTCTCAAGCCATAAAATCCTATTTACTAATTTCGTTACTTCACGTAACATATTTAACTCATATGTTCGTAACTAAACCATTTTCATTAAAAATTACCAAATCAACTTGTTATTTTTCTATCCTTTTCCCAAACATATATACATATACACAACAAGTATTTTTTTTTCAACTCCCTTAAGTATTTTTCACAAATCAATTTCTAATTAATTCCTTAAGAAATTAGCTACCTCAAGTTTTTAACTCCAGAAATTCTCAAATCTTGACTGAATCTTACACATGTTAACGTGGGCTTCCAGTTTAAATTTCATGGTCATCAGAGTTATAGAACTCCGGTTATAGCGTTTTTCGTCGAAAAAACCTAAATATTAAAATAGTCATAACTTGCTCATTTTAAGCCGGAATAAGCTCATTTTTGGACAGGAGGTACTTTATACCATATATTTTCATGTCCCAAAAGGCCGGAATTTTCTCACAAACTAAGTGGCCGAAAATGCCCTTTTAAATTTCTGGACAGTAGCCTTTTTGGTACTTTACAATTTTTGACTCATTTGCTAAAATCAGTCCACACGAAAATCTACAACACCTTTTCCAGTGATTCCACTTGAATAAGTTAGAAAACTCATAGATATAACTCTAGAACATGACCACACTCAAAAATTCAAAATATAATAGGAGATATGGTCAATTGAATTTCATATTCTATTTTCACCAAAATCTGATTTTCAACCCTTTGTTATTTCTAAGAAACTTTCATGTTTTCACATAATAACCAACATAACTCATCATGAAAATAACATAATAATTCAATAAAACAAGTTCAAGAATAAATTTTAAAGATTTATAAGTTAATTTATCCTGAACTCAATAATGTCCAAATTGTCAACATGATACTGCTTTGTGGAGAAAAATTCAAGAATGCTCAGAAGAATATTTTCACGAAAAGATACTGGATGAAGCGCAAAGATCTAGGATATTCCACTAATTTCAAAGAATATAGAAGCCAAAGATTTAACCATCTGTGTATAATAGAATATATGAAACTACAAATGGATTTTCGCCCGCCATGCGGTAATCCACGTAGCCAGATCATTTCCATAATTTAATAAGAAATGAATACAAAGGATCATTCACTATGCATGTGGTCACCATGCATGCGATCGATTTCAATCAATGAATAATAAATAATAGTATACACGCATGGCCAACAAGTAATAAAGTGAAAGTAGAAGTATCGCTTGCTACGAGGAATTATTTAATAAAAAATTACCAAATACTAACTCTTAACCAAATCAATTTTATTTAAACAATTTACGGTGTGATTTTGTTGAATTGTGATTTTCTAATTAAGAAAATTCTAAATTAAACAAATACTAACTCTTAACCAAATCAATTTTATTTAAACAGATTTATTCTAAAAGAAAGCAAATAAAATATTATTCAAAACTAAGAACAACTGATTGATGAATTCAGATAAATAAGAATTAAGACTCCAATATCCCCAATTATGAAATTATAAATCAATTATTCAACTATTCCAATTATTATGTCATCGAATTGTTAATGTGAATTCTCAAATGCCAAAAGCCCTTTCTCAAGTGATCATTTGCCTTCTATTTAATCCAAGTTAATTTTGCTATATCCCTATGCAAAACAATTGAATTAAACTCACTACAATCCCAATTCCTTATGTGTTACATGCAAAATAGATATTCTCATTCTATTCACAAACCTAATTATTCACACAGGCAAATAACTAAGTCACATGATATCATGCCCAGCTTCTAACCCTAGAATTCCTTTCCCAATTCCTTCTAGAGTAAAAAGGTAATTACTCGATCGATAATTAATCAATAAGCATAAGGCGAGATAAACAACTCACTTTGACACAAATAATTGGAATAAATTAAATAACTAATTTATAGCCATAAAAGGTTCAATTGAAATCTTAATAAAAGAGTTAGTTCATAATTAATGAATTAAAACCAAGAATCCACAACTGAATAGATATTAAAAGATAAAAGTATGAAAAGAGAAGAGAATAAAATCATTGTCGCAAATCTGATGCTCCCTCTTGCTTCTTGCTTCGCTTTGATCTTCAATGTTCTTCAATTTGCTTCAATCTCCAATGGCTAATTAAGAACTAAGGTTTAGATTCTAATTTAATGGAGTATTTAATCTAGTCTAATCTATGTAATCTCCCTTTATTTTATGCCTTACATCATGTATTTATAGGTTACAAGTCCAATTTTTAGCTTTAGAACAAACCCAATCCAATTGAGTCAAAAGGTGTCAAAATTCGCTCAAAAACGCGTCCGCATGTGCCATCACTAAGCCCTTCCCCAAATGCTCCCGGCTACTGGGCTTGACGCTCAAACATCGCTTCCCAAAGGCTCTTGCTACCGGGCATAGGCTAAAATGGGCGCCTTGCACGGCACACATGTTCTCGACATTTTCTACTCCGACGTCCTTTGGGAAAATGGCATAACTTCTTCGTCCGAACTCCGATTTTGATGATTCAAGATGATCCGAAAGAGGAGAAGTAGATCTACAACTTTCATTCTTTAAGTGTTTTTCAAATAAGGTCCGAACAAATACTAAAATTGGCTCAAGTGATGTTGTGTAAATGGCAAGTCAAAAAACGCGATCTAGCCAATTTTAACGCCGATCCAAGTAACTTTTGTCCCAATTCCTACAAAAATAACATAAAACATGCATGAATATCCACAAATACTTAAAATTAACCAAAAGATTAAGCTCAAACGCATTCAATTATGAGTATAAAACTCACTCATCAAATACCCCCAAACTTAAATCTTTGCTTGTCATCAAGCAAAAACACAAAAGAACTAAAAATAAACAAACTAACTCAACTACATGAATGCATATGCATGATCTACTTCCTAATATACCTACGAATCCAGTAATAAATCAGTATGATGTATAGCAACAGGCCTCAAAGATACCACGGATACTCAAACAATATATCCAATCAAATCAAAGTCCTTAACTCTAACCAATTAGTTAATCCAAACCTGTCATCACCCATGTTGTGCGTGTGTGTCATGTTAACCATTCTAACCAACCACAATTCAAGATAATCACATAACAAACTTCTTAGAAGGAAAATTTCAGCCCAATTCAATTACTTTTGTGAACATGACAACTCCTAAGTTAAAACTAAGCAATTACCAAGTCTTAAGGTAAATACAGATTTATTTATACTTTTATTCAACCACGAGGGCATTTTTGCTCTTTTCTCCTCGTGTTTTATTCTTTTTTTTTTTTTCTCATGGTCAGTAAATGTCTTATTCCCTTAGGCTTTTCAATGCTACCTTAACGAGCTTTCACCAACGACTCCCAAGCCATTAAGACCTTAGGGCTAGGTGTAAAGACAATCCCCTGCTTACTTACTCAAGTAACAAAGGCTCAAACTAGACAAGCATGCCACTTGTTTATTCTTTTTTTTTTTCTTTTTTTCTCATTTTTTTTTTTTTTTTTTTTTTTTTTTTTTTTTTTTTTTTTTTTTTTTTTTTTTTTTTTATATATATATCCCATAGATTCCCCAAACTCAAGCTTTTACGTTATTCCAACCTTTACCGCCATTTCACTAATTTCCTTAAATTTTAACAAAGATTTTCCTCGTAAACAAATTATGAAACCCTTGAACCAAGTGGATTAAAATAATAAACTTTAAGTGCTAACCTACATATATAAGTTTCAGATAGCTCAGATTATCATCATGATTAAAATTAGAACTCATCATCAATTATCAACACTGCTCAAGTTAACATTTAATACCAATCTTATCATAGGCCGAGCCGACCACACCAACCTATCACACATGATTCATGCAAAAAAAAAATAAAAAATGCAATTATACTACATGAACACATACTAATGCAACACATATATGAATATGCAAATAACTACCATGTATTATATGCAACCTAAAAAAAAATGCTAACACATAAAAAAAAACTACGAACTACTATGAAGATAACTAACTATATGCAATACGACACTAAAATACCCCCAAACTTAAACTAGACATTGTCCTCAATGGATGAAATATAAAAAATTAAAGCAGAGGACTTCCCTAAAATATATAGCAATCTTCCTCCTCATCCACTAAGTTTGGAGAATAAACTAGGCACATGGAACAAATTGGGCACCACACTTGAATTTGACTTGAATAACCTCAGAAACCATGATAGAAGCAATTTTATTAAATCCTAAATAAATGCAAATTCAAAACTACTAATATAAAACTTAATAAAAACTAAAATAAAATTAAACTTGGGTTGCCTCCCAATAAGCGCTTTGTTTTATAGTCTCACCGACTTCTTCAATTTCTCTATCCAATTCCCCACGAAAATTGAGGAACCCTCCATCCATCGTAGTAATGTCTCTTTTGGGAGGTTCCCATTCGCAAAAACCCTTGAATTGAAGTCACCTAAATGCTCTTTGTAGATAGGTTCCCTATTAAGAACGCCCAACAACTAGGTGTTTTCTCCATTATGTCGATGATCGATTGGGGCATTGAAGCTTAATAAACATAATGGAATCTTCCTCTATCTTCTCCTTTTCATCCCACCATGACTCCATAACTCAGATTAGCTCTTACGTCACCAAGAGCTTTGCCGATTTATTTACGACTTCGCCAATTGGGCATGGTTTTGCAAACCGCCTTGATTCTTGAACTTTGGTGGAGAAGGTACATGGGACACTATCAAAATTGGCTCATCTTCGTTGGTACTCAAAGTTAGATCTTTTCGATCTCCTTTTGTTGGTCTCCAAGTCTTTCCTCTCTTCAACATCTATATCATTTGGCACATCCGGCCAGCGATTTGGTTCGGGCTCATCATCGCCTCAATCCATGTCATAGAGCCAAGTGTATTGAGGATTTGTTTGTTCAACGACGTGCTATCTTCCCCACTTGATTTTCCAGATTCTTTATCGACGCACCTTGCTTTTACAGCAAATTCAAATTTATTTGATTAAATTTTTTTCATTTTCCTCATTCTTTTTTTCGTAAGCTTTAATAAATCTATCCAAGGCTTCTTCAAAACTTGATTTCCGATCCGGTTGTTGTGTCTGATTTTTTGAAATTCGGATGTATTTTGTTGTCTTAAGCGCTGAGAGCTTGATTGTTACTCCATGAAAATCCGTGTGATACCCCAAACTCGATGATAGTAGTTGTTGATAGACATAATTGTTGGGGTAATCACCACTATACTGCATCGATTGAAATCTAATGGCGATTGATGACTCATATGATTTCCAAAGACAATAATCACAAGTAACCACCACACTTTGACGACGTTGAGCTTCAAAAGCTTCTAAACTCCTCGAAAGTGTCTCAATCAGGCCGACAATGCGTAAAATGTATTAAGTCCATCAATCCTCGCTTCCCTTGGTCGAGTCATGTTCGTATGGCCATTGATACGCAAAGTCATCCATGGTACCCTAAAAGAGAAAATATAGAAGAGAATTAAAATAAAAATAAAATGTTTAAATTAAGACTAATTTGATTGAAATTAATATTGGTAAATAATTATTAAATTAATTCCCGAAGAATCTACGCCAAAAACTTATTGATCGATTTCAAAATCAATGAATACGCAAGTATACACTACCAACAAGTAATAAAGTGAAAGTAGAGTATCGTTCTCACGAGGAATTATTTAATAAAATTACCAAATACTAACTCTTAACCAAATCAATTTTATTTAAACAACCAATAATTGTGATTTCTAGATTTAAGAAAACTAAATTAAACAAAACAAAAAGATTATTCTAAAAGAAAGCAAATAAACAACTAAGAATTGATGGAATTCAGATAAATAAGAATTAAGACTCCAATATCCCCAATTATGAATTATAAATCAATTATTCAACTATTCCAATTATTATGTCTACTAAATTGTTAACAGGAATTCTCAAATGCCAAAAGCCCTTTCTCAAGTGATCCTTTGCCTTCTATTTAATCCAAGTTAATTTTGTTATATCCCTATGCAAAACAATTGAATTAAACTCACTACAATCCCAATTCCTTATGTGTTACATGCGGCAAATAGATATTCTCATTCTATTCACAAACCTAATTATTCACTGTGCAAATAACTAAGTCACATGATATCATGCCCAGTTCTAACCCTAGAATTCCTTTCCCAATTCCTTCTAGAGTAACAAGGTAATTACTGATCAGATAATTAATCAATAAGCATAAGGCAAGATAAATAACTCACTTTAACACAAATAATTGGAATAAATTAAATAATTAATTTATAGCCATAAAAGGTTCAATTGAAATCTTAATAAAAGAGTTAGTTCATAATTAATGAATTAAAACCAAGAATCCACAACTGAATAGACATTAAAAGATAAAAGTATGATAAGAGAAGAGAATAAAATCATTGTCAAGAAATGATGCTCCCCTCTCTCTTTCGCTTCGCTTTGATCTTCAAAGTTCTTCAATTTGCTTCAATCTCCAATGGCTAATTAAGAACTAGGGTTTAGATTCTAATTTAATGAAGTGTTTAATCTAGTCTAATCTATGTAATCTCCCTTATTTTATGCCTTACATCATGTATTTATAGGTTACAAGTCCAATTTTTAGCTTAGAACAAACCCAATCCAATTTGGAGTCAAAAAGGTGTCAAAATTCGCCAAAAATGCGCCTGTGCCATCACTAAGCCTTTCCCAAATCAAAGATTGGGCTTGACGCTCAAACATTTCTCCCCAAATACTTCAAGGCATAGGCATAGGCTAAAATGGGCGCCCACACGCCACATGTTCTCGACATTTTCTCGCTCCGACGTCCTTTGGGAAAATGGCTATAACTTCTTCGTCCAACTCCGATTTCGATGATTCAAGATGATCCGAAAAGAGGAGAAGTAGATCTACAACTTTCATTCTTTAAGTGTTTGAAATAAGGTCCGAAGAAATACTCAAATTGGCTCTAAAGTGACTGATGTGTAAATGGCAAGTCAAAAACGCTAATCTAGCCACCCCTAACGTCGATCCAAGTAACTTTTGTCCCAATTCCTACAAAACAACATAAAACATGCATGAATAGACACAAATACTTAAAATCAACCAAAAGATTAAGCTCAAACGCATTCAATTATGAGTATAAAACTCACTCATCAGATTTCAATTCTAACTAAGCATCCTATTTATAGGAAAATAGAAAGGAAACTATGCAAGAAAATATAATAATATATATATATATATATATATATATATATATATTTTATTTAAAATATAATAAAACAATTAACTTTATAAAAGTATTCAGCTTTATATAAAAAGATTTTACTATGCAAACACTATGCAGGTACTATACAAACACTATACATAATAAAATATATTATATTCTAATTATTGTCTAATAAAACAAATAACTTTATAAAAGTATTCTGCTTTTATATAAAAAAAAAAATTTACTATGCAAAACACTATGCATAATAAAATATATTATATTCTAATTATTTTCTAATAAAACAAATAACTTTATAAAAGTATTCTCGCTCTATATAAAGAGCTTTTCCGCTTTATTACATTAATAATACTAATAAAACAAAATTTATATAATATATATATATATATAAATATATATATTATATATTATTACCATTCAGAAATGGTATGTCTCTATTAACTTAGTTGTTGATAAAAGCTTCTCTATACAGCTTCCTGCCTTGGTTGATACAGGTGCAGATTTAAACTGTGTACAAGAAGGTTTAATCCCAACCAAATACTATAAGAAAACCACTGAAAAACTTAATTCAGCTAATGGTAGTCAAATGGAGATAAAATATAAATTACCTAGGGTTCATATCTGTCAGGATAATATGTGTTTTAAAATATCATTTGTTTTAATCCGTAACCTTACTGAAAAGATAATTTTAGGATTACCATTTATATATTTACTCTACCCGTTTACTACTAGTAATGAAGGCTTAAGTTGTAATCATTTAGGAAAGAAAATAACATTTAAATTTCTTGTTAAACCAAAAGAAAGAGATTTAAAATTTATTCAAGAAGAGTCTATCTCTAAGTCATTAAACTTATTAAATAGTAAATCCTCCCATTTAAAATTCTTAAAGGAAGAAATTAAATACAAAAAATTGAAGAAAAGCTTCTAAACAACGAAATTCAAGTCAAAATAGAGGAATTAAAAACATATTTAAAAGAAAACCTTTGTTCAGATTCTCCTAATGTCTTTTGGCATCGGAAGAAGCATACTGTCAGGCTCCCTTACGCTAAGGAATTTAAAGAACATTTAATTCCTACTAAGGCCAGGCCTATTCAGATGAATCACAAACTAATGGAGTTATGTAAGAAGGAGATTAATGATCTTCTTAATAAAGGTTTAATTAAACCCAGTAAATCCCCTTGGTCTTGTCCTGCTTTCTATGTTAACAATGAAACAGAAAAAGAGAGAGAGGAGTACCTCGTCTAGTCATTAATTATAAGCCATTGAATAAGGTTCTCGAGTGGATTAGGTATCCCCTTCCCAACAAAGACAACCTTATCAATAGATTAAGTAATGCCACATTATTCAGTAAATTTGACCTTAAGTCCGGCTTCTGGCAAATTGTCATTCATCCAGATGATAGGTACAAAACAGCATTCACCACTCCGTTCGGCCACTACGAATGGAATGTCCAAGCATTTGGCCTGAAAAATGCTCCTAGTGAATTTCAAAATATTCTCAATGACATATTAAACCCTTTCAGTCATTTTATTGTTGTCTATATCAATGATATTCTTATGTTTTTCCAAGACCATTGATGAACACATTAAACACTTGAAATCATTCTTCAAGACAGTTAAAGATAATGGTCTAGTTCTTTCTTCTTCCAAATGCAGCCTGTTTCAGGTCAGAATAAGGTTTCTTGGTCTTAATATCTTCAGAGGACAAGTTCAGCCCATTGAACGAGCGATTCAATTCGTTGACAAGTTTCCCGATAAGATAACCAATAAAACCCAACTGCAGAGATTTCTTGGCTCGCTTAATTATATTGGCAAGTTTTACAAGAATCTCAGGAAGATCTGCAAACCTCTTTTCCAGCGTTTGCAAGACAATCCTCCTCCTTGGACTGACATTCATACCTCCGTCGTCCAATAAATTAAAAAATACGTCAAGGCATTACCCTGTCTTGGTATTTCCAATGAGTCAGCGTATAAAATTGTTGAAACTGACGCCTCAGATATTAGATTCAGAGGCATTCTTAAACAGAAGTTAACACCAGAATCCCCAGAACAAATTGTTCGTTTTCATTTCGGTGCATGGAATATTACACAGTTAAATTACAATACTATTAAAAAAGAAATACTTTCATTAGTATTATGTATTAATAAGTTTCAAAGTGATTTATTAAATCAAAAGTTTTTAGTTCGCATTGATTGCAACTCAGCAAAATACATATTAGAAAAAGATGTTGAAAATCTAGCCTCTAAGCATTCCTTCGCTAGATGGCAAGCTTTATTAAGCATTTTTGATTTTGATATTGAATATATTAAAGGTAGTAACAATTCAATTCCTGATTTTCTCACTCGGGAATTTATCAATACAGTACTATTCACCATGAGCATTAGAGGATCATCTTCCTCAAGGGTCCGGGTCGCCCTCTCGCCCAAGTAATCAACCCAGGAGGAACTTTGATTCCTCACCCAACACCCCCAAGCTTTATCACCAAACAAATTCATAGTCCTTGGAATACTTCCCAAGCCATATAGTTCAACTTTATTCAGTAAGCCTGAACCAATTGACCCTTTAAGTAATCCAACTAAGGCTTCATCTTCAGCTCCTAGTCATCCTCCTTCTGAGCATATGCTTAAGTGGGAAAATTACCTTTTTCATATTGAACCCTACATGAAACCAAAAGATGACCCCATTAAGCTTGTCGCCCAGCTTTTTTCCCACGATGGCATTTCCACTTTCGGCTCCTTATAAATCTCTTGTATTTTATAAGGATATTCTTCCGAAATAGAGTCGAGAACATTAAACCAATTTACGCCAACAATGATAAGACTAAAGTTCTTTATCATTCTTTATACATTAAATAGTTTGTTCAAATGTCTCGATTGGGGAAAAACCCTCCGATCTTATGAATCTCTCTAGTCAAGATAATTCTTTTCATTATTATGATTATATTGAAGCTTGGTACAAGGTTCTCCTTCACCAAAATGAATCACATAGTCATTCATGGTTCATTCAATTTGACTATAAATTCAAGAGCCCAATCCCTATTGGTTTGTTCTTTGGTGGTATAGGTTAGGTTCTACTTATGACCTTCTTCCCGACCTCCTTAAAGTTCAACTAAATCATTTTAGCAATCACAAGAAAATGATCCAAAGAATGACGGAGTTCCCTCACTCTTTTATTTGTTAGTAAATATAAGATCCTGGATTCTTAAATGGCGATGCGGAATTCCACCTCCCTCTACTCCAGTGAATGGTATTCATCGATCCACTCCTCGAGTGTCTCGCCTTTTATGTTTAAGTGGTGGGATAAATTAGACATTAACGTAATAGTTGGTCGGAGTTCAAGAGAATTTCCTGTTGCTCCAGTTTCCCCTCTTCCAATCACAGCCATTCCTCAGGATAGTAAAGAAAAGGAGTCAAAGTCCAAGTCAAAAGAGTCTAAAGTCAGTCCCACTAGTTCAGCATGTTCTAGTAAAATTTCTAATTTTAAAAATTGTTCCAGTAAAGAATTAATAAAAACTGCCCAAGCACTCAACAAAAGGATTGACGAAACCATACATGAAGAAGCCTCAGTATGTTCTTCCTCCTCTAGTCATGGTTCTCCCAGTAACCTCAATGATGATGATGACCCATACAGCACCATCAACCTACAGGACGCTCAGGATCCATTTGCCTAATGTCCACAGTAAATCCATTACCTGCTCAGGCAGCCATTTATTCAGATAAATTTGCTTTTCCACCAAAAGTAGCCCCAGTCACATGCGCCTGCCCCTGCAGCCTTTAAAGTCAAAAGATGCTCTTTCTTTTCCACCGAAAGCATCTGTTGAGTCAAAAGTTGTCGGCCTCTTTGTCAAAAGTTGCCGAAAGCATCCATGAATAGTAAAAAAGTCAGCACTGTAGCACTGTTCATCAATAGTAAAAGTTGTATGTAATCATTTACTTTTACTTTTGCTTTTACTGCTTTTACTTAAGTAAGATGTTTTTACCTAAGTAATATGTTTCTTACTTTACCCCAGTTATTGTAATAGTTCTCTTTCCTTGGATTATAAAAGGAAACCGTGCTCATTTGGCAATTCAGACTTCGAAACTTTGAAAGACTCTGAGCTCTCTCTCTCTGCATTTAATCTTTAGTTTCTACCTCTGATTAGCCTACTTAACCTCTCTTCTCTACTTCTTCAGTTAAATGTTTTAATTTGTAAGTAAGTCTCTAAATTTAAATTTTTGTTTGTACATAGCTCAAGTAATCAATAAAAGTATTTTTATTTTAGTAATTGATCATATGTTCTCGTGCATTTTACTCTTGTTCTTCTTAATTTCTTATTTATCTGCTTCCGCCCCGTCATCATAGAAGATTACTCTAGCTCTTCAGCCCCTTCAGTGGTTCAAACCCGAAGAGATACAGAAGTTCTAAGTAACCCTTCTATTAGAGATATTAAAATGAAAGGAATTTTAAATCAAGGTCAGGCGAGTCATCCATGTTACACTCAGAATCACCATATTGAATAAGAAGGTTCTTCCTCTCCAACCCCTTCTGAGTTTCCGACTCAGTCAGATTTTGATATTCCCATTAATAATCAATTAAGAGTTATTAAAAAAGAATTCATATTAGATTGGGACAATCTTGTACAAGATTTCAATTCCAAGTCTAATAAAGAAAAAAGGCATCTATTCAGATCTAATCACCCCACAGAAAAGGAGCGTGATAAGATTGTAAATAGATGGAAAAGATAAGATTTATTATTAACGAAAAATTAAACATTACGTTTTACGATTGGTATGAGCAATATCAAAGTAAGTGTAATGTTATTACTAAAACATAGTGGATTAAAGAAGATAAATCCAAAGTCTCTTCTAGTCACCCCCCTTTAGAAACTGTCCTAATTTCAGTAAAAAATACATCTATTGTTGCTAGTCCATTTAAAATTTTAGATAGTAACAAAGATGATAAAAAAATTATTGAACAATTAAATTTTAGCAATCAGTATCTTGCAACTGTAGGTAAACAGTTAGACCGTATTGAAGAAAAATTTGAAGAAAATATGATTAAAAAACCCGATTCAAAAATTGAACAACCTCTATTAAAATTACCATAAAATAGAAGTAAATTAGGCTTACCTAATAATGACGGCATATTTACTCATTCAATCGATGAGTTATTTAAAAAACTAAAAAATGAACCCAGTTCGAGTGGCACTATTGCTACTATTGATCAGCTCAAAACTGATATTGAAAGCGATGAGCTAATCGATTATTCCGACATCTTGTTTCAATACCAGATTTAAACGATCAGTTAAACAAATTAACAGTTAAAAATTCTAGCATAATAAGAAATTGGTATTCTAGACCAACTCCTCCGAATTTACAGTTCGAAGAGAGAAATCTAGATAAGCAGTTTTCTGTTTCATCCAATAAAATTTACGAATGGAACATTGATGGTTTTAGTGAACAAGAAATTCTCAATAAATTAAATCACATGTCCATGGTAGCAAATAGCTATGTAACTAAATTCAACAATCTGACTCAGCCAGACATTGTTGAGTTATTAGTTAGTGGATTCACAGGTATTCTTAGGTCTTGGTGGGAGAAACACCCCACAGAAGACACTAGGTTATCTATAATCCATGTTGTCCAGTGGAATGCAGACGGCAACCCCATCTTTGACGAAGATGTTGGTGTTGGTCCACCTGATGGAGTTAATACTTTAATATTTACCATAATAAAATATTTTGTTGGTACCCCTAGTAATATAACGGAAAGGATTCACGACCAGTTAAGTAATCTCACTTGTCCCACTCTAAGTGACTTTAGATGGTACAAAGATGTTTTTACTTCCAGAGTTATGATGCGCAATGACAGTAATAAACCATTCTGGAAAGAAAAATTTGTCAATGTTTTACCGTCATTGTTTGCACACAAAGTTCGTGAAGAATTAAGTAAAAACTTAGGATATATTGATTATGATAATCTCACTTACGGTGACATAATCAGTTATATTCAAAAGATTGGATTAAAAATGTGTATTGACTTTAAATTAGCCAAACAAGCTAGTAAAGACAAAAAGAAAGCCAAATATGAGTTAGGCACATTCTGTGAACAGTATGGTTTACCCCCTTGTTGCTCCCTCAAGAAGGAAGCACGGACTTAAATATATTGATTCTCATAAAAGTAATAGACATCACAGGAAAAAACGAAGTCATCGCAAAGATAAAAACCAAGATAGTTATTATAATAAACCCAAACCTGCAAATAAGAATCCTATAAATACCCCTTCCACTCCATTGGGAAGGGGACCTCACTTTTGGACTCTTGGACTTTTTGGAGGACTAGGAGACTTGGAGATTCTCTCTCAACCCGAAGCATTCAAGAAGGCTCTCTGAATCATTGCTACCCTAACAAGGTTCTTGGATTCTAAGAGTTCTGCCACGTGTCGTTGGAGTAATCGCTCACCTATTCTTCTCCCCTCTTCAATTAATCAATCAACTCCGTATTCTTTGTGGATTTCTGTCCTCCTCAGCCAACACGAAACCCTAACCACAGGAGACGGAAGGTCATTCAACCCACCCAAAGTGCTATCCACAATTCCCTCCTGAGAAATCGCCAACTCGGCGATCCTCCTTGGGAGGATGAACATCAACAATAGTCTTAGAAGGATTCCTCCTCAAAGAAGCATGAGTCTCATCGGTACCCTCAAAAATGTCATGTGGAGAAGTTGTAGAAAGGCGTGAAGAGCGTTGCACCACCCACAGTAGGCCCATCTAAGCTGACATTAAACAAAGAATCCTTAGCATCAAGATGGACACAATCATCATGTGGTGAAGAAGACTCGATAAAAATAATGATATGTCGGGACATATATCAAGTAATGGAAGCCACCGCCGCTTCCCCATTTGCGGTACTCACAAAGAGCCCAATGGGAACATCATCATCCTCTTCATCAGCATTGGTCTTTTCGATGACTTCTTGATTCTAAAGAAAAGAGAAATTTCGAGAGAGGATAAGAAGGATTAGATCGAAGATTTTCCAAGATATCCTAAGGGAACTCCTTTAAGGCTCGCCTTCCTAAGGTTTTCTCCCCTAGAGGTTTCCTATCTTAGAAATTTCATTTTTGAGGCTTGCAAAACATCAAGCCCTGTGAAGTGTTCAGAAACTGGAATCAAGACTTCAACACTTAAAATATTTTGTGTGATCATCTCACTAAAGGGGTGACTCACGCGCAGGGGGAAAATACTTACTGGTAGATGGCATAGACATCCTCCAGAGTAGAGGTGCATTCCCCCTAAAAATTTTAAAACTCCAAAACTGAGGATCATTCTAGAAATATTCATAATCTCGTAAACCTTCCAATCTCTTCAATTGCAAAACGTGATTACTCTTTCTTCAAGTTTTGACACTTCAAATATGCAATTCGTAAAAACTAGCTTTCCACCAAATATTCAAAACAAAATTTTTATACATATTTAGCTCTCTTTAATACTACGATGCATAATAGGACGTTGGAAACTTCTGATGCGACTGTTGGATCAGTAGCATTCTCAGTCATCGCCTGACCTGACGATAAAACAAATAGTGGCTCCTCATGTGTGCTTTTGGCTTGATCACCAAAACCAACAAATTCATCACAAGAAAACGCAAAAGGGGGATTAAATTTGTGCTACTTCCTATTAGGATGGGACCTCATGTGGCCCAAGAGGGCTTGCTGGTGGAAAATATAACACTCCCAAACTGTCACTAGTGACGGCAGAACAACTACTTTGGCGTGACTATTAAGGTTGTTTTGTTATTCCCCTTGCTCTAATTATTTTTAGTCATGTGCTAGTTATGTGCATTTTAATGACGGTAAAATTATTAATTTTACTATATATAATTGAAGTCTAGATACTTGAAGTCTCTCTTGTCGCTTAGTACTACCCTTTGGGATCTTTTTATTTTTAAAAGATAATTATACCTTTATTATTTAAAGTGCACATGATCATGAGCACATTAGTTGAGATTGGAAAATATCAACTCAACAATAAAAAATCACTGGTTGTAATGGTAGTATAACTTTGTTGGCATCAACATTAGGGTACTTTTGTTCTTCCCATTGACTTGCCAATGATCTCAAAGTGAACAATTGATTTGAGGCATAACAAAAGGGGCAGGAAATTAAGATATAGATGTTAGGGTAAAAAGAGAATGTGAGGAATAGATCTATATCAATCAAAAATATATATAGGTGACAGTGTGGTAAAATATATATTAATTTCACATAGGACGTTGGAAGCTTCTGATGCGATTTTTGGAGCAGTAACATTCTCAATCATCGCCTGACTTGGCGGCACAAGAATTAGTGGCTCCTCATTTGCACTTGTGCCTTGATCACCAAAACTAACAAATTCATCATGGGAAAAGACTGAAGAAAGATTAAACTTGTGCCACTTTTTATTAGGATGGGACCTCATCTTGTCCGCGAGGGCTTGCTGGTTAGAAAAGAGTGGTGGCAAATATAACACTCCTAAACCGTCACTAGTGGCGACAGAACAGCTGTGTTGGCATGATCGTTAGTGTTGTTTTGTTGTTCCCCTTACTCCAATTATTTTTAGTCATGTGGTAGTTATGTGCATTTTAATGATGGTATAATTGTTAATTTGACCGTATATAATTGAAGTCTTGACACTTTAAGTATCTCTTATCGCTCAGTACTACCATTTGGGACCTTTGTATGGTTAAAATATATTTATACCCTTATTATTTAGAGTGCACATGATCAACACATTAGTTAAAATTGAAAAATTCTCAAATATAAAAAATCACCAGTTGTAATGTTAGTACAACTATGTTGGCATCGACATTAGGATTGTTTTGTTGTTCCCCTTGACTGGACATTGATCTCAAAGCGGACAAGAGATTTGGAACATAACAAAAGGGGTAGGAAATTAAGATAGATGCTAAGGCGAAATGAGAATGTGAGGAACGGATCTATATCAGTCCAAAGTATATATAGATGTGACAATGTGGTAAATTAAATATATATTAATTTCACATTCCATATTAATGTCAATACTCCTGCAAAGAACCTACCTGGATCATAATATAAGTTCACTTTGGTAAGCAGATGTCAAACACCTCATAGTGTTGATGCACTTAATAAGTGGAATCTTTTAGAATTAATTTCCAATAAATAAGTAAATAATTAGTTTATTGTATAAAATCTATTCATGCTCATTTTTTGGATAAATTGAAGAGGAAAAGCTAATGTTAGAGCACACAAGTGTCGTTGGAACAAGTCGGTTAGTATTTGCAAAATTAAAATATTTACTTTGATAGTATCAATATTATTTGGCAGATAACAACCTTCAGATATAAATTTTCATTAAAATATTTTTATAACTTTGACACCTATATTGCAAGACTTTTTAATTTAAAAAGCAAAATATACCTGTCATAGTCAAATTTGGTATATGATTGGTATACATCTTGTTAGGTATATGACTTTTTGCAGGGTATATGAATTTGGTATATACGTGATATATGACTATTTTGTCCCACAAAGTTGCCACGAGCGTGGTATGAAATTAATATTCCATAAATTTATTTTTTTGTTAATTAGGTTTCTAAGTGGCTAATTTGTGTTAATGTGTTATTTGGACAAAAACTCCCCCAAATTGAGGCATGCGTAGATTTAGTAGGGGCAAAATGGTAAATAATCTAACTCAACTTAAGACAAATATGAAATTTTGAATTTTAATAATTCTTATTAGAAAAAAAAATTGGAATAAAATTTCAAAAAATATTTATATAGAAAAAATTAATTTAGAAAGATTATTATATGGGAGAAATTGGATAAAATTTTGTCCAGGTAATAAAATTGACACAAATCCACTTCTTATATCTAGACAACCCACTTCACTAAAAACGAACATTGGAGGTGGAAGCTAGTTTACATCTGGTATGACAAAAGGGATATGATCGAAACTGATAAATATGACTCTACAAACTAAACCATATTCAGACTTTAGAGGAGGAATCTCGCTTAAATATATTCATTATGATAGGACGTTGGAACCTTCTGATGCGATTGTTGGAGCAGTAGCATTCTCAGCCATCACCTAACCTGGCGGCACAACCAATAGTGAATCCTTATGTGCGTTTTTGACTTGATCACCAAAACCAACAAATTCATCACAGAAAAAGGCAGAAGGGAGATTAAACTTGTGCTACTTCCTATTATGATGGACCTCATGTGGCCCAAAAGGCCTTGTTGGTTAGACAAGGTTGGTGACAAATATAAAACTTCCAAACCGTCACTAGTGGCGATAGAACAACTGCATTGGCATGATCACTAGGGTTGCTTTGTTGTTCCCCTTACTCCAATTATTTTTAGTAATGTGCTAGTTATGTGCATTTTAATGATGGTATAATTATCAATTTGATTATATATAATTGAAGTCTTTACACAAGAAGTCTCTCTTGTCTCTTAATATTACCCTTTGGGCCTTTTTATTTTGAAAAGATAATTATACCCTCATTATTTCTTGCGCACATGATCAACACATTAGTTGAGATTGAAAAATATCAACTCAAAAATAAAAAATCACCGGTTATGATGGTAGAACAACTACGTTGGCATCAACATTAGGGTTATTTTGTTTTTCCCCTTGACTTGCCATTAATCTCAAAGTGGACAAGAGATTTGGGATATAACAAAAGGGGCAGGAAACTAAGATAAATGATAGGGGAAAATTGGAATGTGAGGAACAGATCTATATCAGTCGTATATATAAATGTGACAATGTGGTAAAATATATATTAATTTCACATTCTTTATTAATGTTAGTACTCCTACAAGGAACCAATTCCTGAATCATAATATTGGTTTAATTTGGTAAGCTGATTTCAAGCACTTCATAATATTGCTCATTCACTTGATTAGTAAAATCTTTTAAAATTAATTTCAAGTAAAGAAGTATGTATTTAATTTATTATAGATAATCTCTTCATGTGCCTTTTTTGGATAAATTAAATAGGAAAAGCTAATGTTAAAGCACACAAGTGTCGTTGGAACAAGTCGATTAGTATTTCCTGAATTAGTATATTTACTGATCTGATAGTATCAATATTATTTAGGAGATAATAACCTTCAGCCATACATTTTCATTGAATATATTTATAATTGTGACACATATATTGCAAGACTTTTTAATTTATAAAGCAAAACAAACCCTTCACTGGAAAATTTGGTATACGCCTGGTATACACCTTGTTAGGTATATGACTTTTTTGAACAACAAAGTTGGCACGCGGCATATGAAAGATATCCCTAAGTTTTATTTTTTGTTAATTAAGTTTTCTAAGTGGCTGATTTGTGTCAATTATGTTATTTGGACAAAACTCCTCTAAATTGAGGCATGTATATGTGACGCCCCCAAAATAGATATACATCACCCATCTTGAGTCGTCAAATACATGGTACAAAAATACAAATACAACTTAATAATACAACTGTCGTGTAAAATACGACAAAACATAAACTAAAAGTTTTAATAAGAATATTGTCATCTAGACAATATCCACACTCAAAAGAGTCCTCATTACATTTAGTGTCACACTATTTAACAGAATAGTGAAGACTACTAATACTATCATCCGGACCATCACCCGCTCCCCGACTAGTCCCTCAAGCGTTCTCATTTCTCAAGAGAACAAAGAAAGAGAAAGGGTGAGCTCAACTAGCCCAATAAGAAATATTATGACTAAGATAATGTAGAATAAATTATCATTAGTCTTCAACAATGTTAAACTGATAAAATATAACAAACATCAAATTTAACTGTAGCGGAACAAGCAATCCATTAAAAGAGTCAAGTAGAGAATAAAATCGCTATCTTTTATGATTTAAAAGGTTTTTCATCACTTTTATCATTGAGACTCACAATAAATAATCCACATCATCCCCGCACTACTACCAAGGATATTCATTAGTATCACAACCACAAATTATCCATGCACTACAAAGCAAGGATATTCGTGTATTCATCAATGGTCATGATCATGTCAACAATCGTCCATCAATGCACTACGGGCCAATGAGGACTTTTTACCACATCATTTGTAACATTACGGTCATGATTATACCGATTAATCTCTGTCATAATCATACCAAGTCCATCTATGCACAACAACAGCTGCCGATGACTTTCAACATAATATAAGCATGAGGATGATGACAATGATATACGAATTCAATAAAACCAAGTTCAAGAATTAATTTATCCGAATTCAATAACGTCCAAATTGTCAACATGATACTGCTTTGTAGAGTAAAATTCAAGAATGCTCAGAAGAATATTTCCATGAAAAGATACTGGATGAAGCGCAAATATCAAGGATATTCCACTTATTTCATGGAGTATAGAAGTCAAAGCTTTAACCAACTGAGTATAACAGAATATATGAAACTGCAAATGGATTTTCGCCCGCCATGAGGTAATCCACGTAGACAGATCATTTTCACAATTTAATAAGAAATGAATACGAAAAGTCATTCACCATGCATGTGGTAATCCACATAGACAGGTTATTCTAACAGAATAATAAATAATGGAATAATAGAAGAATTCACCATGCATGCGATAGATCGCATGCATGTGTTATTCCAATGTAATAATAAATAATGGAACCAGTCATGCGTAAAAACACGATGTGATATTCTAATGTAATAATAAAGAATGAAATAACAAAAGACTTCACCAGTGCATGCGATAGATCGCAGCATGATAAAGTTATTCCAATGTAATAATAAATAATATAACTGTGTCATGCGTAATACATGCATGCATGTGATATATTCCAAATGAATAATAAAGAATGGAATAACAACGAAATCACCATGCATGCGATAGACCGCATGCATGTGTTATTCCAATGTAATAATAATTAATGGAACCAGTCGAGCGTAATACGCACCGATAGGATATTCCAATAGAATAATAAATAATTTTAACCGGTGTCATGCGTAAACGCATGCATGCATGTGATGTTCCAATGAATAATAAAGAATGGAATAATGTAAGAATTTCACCATATATGTGGTACTTGATGATAAAGTTATTCCAACATAATGATAAAGAATGGAATAATGTAAGAATTTCACCAAGTATAGGGTAGCCTCGCATATATACAAAGTTATTCCAATGAAATAATAAAGAATGGAATAATGTAAGTTCTCTTCATGAGTACGAAAAGAAATAATACTCATTACCTTAGAAGAAACTCGGATATAGGAGTAGTGAAGTAGCGTAATACTTTTCTTCTTTCTCTCTATAGTTTCTCTCTAGAGTTTCAAAGAATCCGTAAGAAATAATGAAGGAATGAACTTCTATTTATAGGAGAATGGACCTGAATAAGAACTAATTCATGAACTATCCAGATTGATTTACTTTTTAAACCAGACTCATTCATATTGATTTACTATGCAAATTATTAATAAAATATTCTAATAAAATAAAATCTTTTAAATAAAATATAATATATTCTATTTATAGTCTAATAAAACAAATAACTTTATAAAAGTATTTTATTTTATATAAAAAGATTTTACTATGCAAAACACTATGTAGGCCTTATGCAAATACTATGCATAATAAAATATAATATATTCTAATTATTGTCTAATAAAACAAATAACTTTATAAAAGTATTCTGCTTTATATAAAAAGATTTTACTATGCAAAACACTATGCATAATAGAATATAATATATTCTATTTATAGTCTAATAAAATAAATAACTTTATAAAAGTATTCTGTTTCATATAAAAAGCTTTTCTGTTTTATTACATTAATAATACTAATAAAACAAAAATTTTATATATATATAATATATATATATAAACTTCCGTGACTTCATAAAAAGACACCTCAATATATTTAACAACATTTATCATCATTATTATAATTCACAATATTAATCGACCAGGTCATTCCCAGAAAAGAGAGGGCTTTCCAATAAGAATTTCTCCCTATTGGCGCGCAATTAGGTGACCAAACCTCTCCTTGGCATAACTTCTAGACATCATTAATATTACAAATAATAATATTAATAACTCTGTCATCTCAATTATTGATTTAATAATATATAAATTATCGACAATAATTGAATCAAATAACGTGAGATACTATGCAGCAATTACTGTAGCAATAATTGAATAAAACTGAGTGACTTCTTACGTAAGAATCAATAATCAATACGCTTATTGGGGTCCACCAATGATTGCGCCGTTGTACGGATATTCCCCGACAAAAAAAGAATATTCTCCGACCAATCGAATATTATATAACAACTTGCATACTTTGCAAAATTTATAAATACTACCCACAACTATAACATTATCTCAAATCCACACCATAATATTCAAAAAAATATTTCGAGAAAATTAAATCTTTATTCGTAAAATTTGGGGTTTCACAGTATAGATTTTGTAGGGGCAAAAAAGTCAAAAAATTATCTCAAATTAAAAAAAATCTAAAATTTGAATTTTAATAATACTATTTAGGAAAAATAAAAATTTGGAATATATATAAGTATTCCAAAATAGAGTAAAATAACATAAAATATTTATATAGAAAAAATTAATTTAGAAAGATTATTATATGTGAGAAATTGGATGAAATTTGCTCCAAGTAATAGAATTGAAAAAAGCGACTTCTTATATCTAGATGACCCAATTGATGAAAAATGAACTTAAACCGTATTCAAACTCTAGAGGAGGAATCTCGTTTAAATATATTTGCTATGATAGGACGTTAGAACCTTCTGATGCGACAATTGCAGTAGCATTCTCAACCATTGCTTGACCTGGTGGCACAACCAATAGTGGCACCTCATGTGCGCTTTTGGCTTGATCACCAAAATCAACAAATTCAACACGAAAAAAGGCAAAAGGGGTATTAACTTTTTGCCGCTTCCTATTAGGATGGGACCTCATGTGGCCCGAGAGGACTTGCTGGTTGGTGTCGATTTTATTTATTCTAGGGCTTTGTTATAGTTTATGCTCTTTTCGAATCAAATTCTTCTAATTAGAAAGTTCGACCCTCTGGTTAGTGATAGAACTAAAAAATGTATTTTAATATAACACTCTCAAACCATCACTAATGACGACAAAACAGTTGTGTTGGCATGACCATTAGGGTTGTTTTGTTTTTTCCTGTTACTCAAATTATTTTTAGTAATGTGCTAGTTACGTGCATTTTAATTATGATATAGTTGTCAATTTGACTATATATAATTGAAGTCTTGACACTTGAAGTCTCTCTTGTCGCTTAGTACTACCCTTTGGGACCTTTTTATTTTTAAAAGATAATTATACCCTTATTATTTAAAGTGCATATGATCATCACATTAGTTGAGATTGAAAAAAATATCTACTCAATAATAAAAAATCACCGGTTGTGACGATAGTACAACTATATTGACATCAACATTAGGGTTGTTTTGTTTTTTCCCTTGACGTGCCATTGATCTCAAAGTGGACAAGAGATTTTGGACATAACAAAAAGGCACAAGAAAGTAATATAGATGGTAGGACAAAATGAGAATGTGAAGAACAGATCTATATCAGTCCAAAGTATATATAGAGGTGACAATGAGGTAAAATATATATTAATTTCACATTCCTTATTAATATTAGTAGTACTCCTGGATCATAATATTGGTTTACTTTGGCAAGCTGATTTCAAGCACTTCATAATGTTGATGCACTCAATTAGTGTAATCTTTTAGAATTAATCTCCAATAAAAAAGTAAGTATTTATTTTATTATAAATAATTTCTTCATGTGCATTTTTTGGATAAATTAAAGAGAAAAAGCAAATGTTAGAGCACACAAGCGCCATTGGAACAAGTCGGTTAGTATTCGCTGAATTAGTATATTTACTCTAATAGTATCAATATTATTTCGCAGATAATTACCTTCAGCCATACATTTTCATTAAATATATTTATAGATGTGACACATATATTGCAAGACTTTTTAAATTTATTAAGCAAAACATACACTTAACTGACAAATATGGTATATGGACGATATACATCGTGTTAAGTATATGACTTTTTTTGCATGGTATGTGAATTTGGTATATGCATGGTATATAAATTTTTTGCCCCACAAAGTTGCCACGGGCAAGGTCAGAAGTCAGCCCTAGATTTTATTTTTTGTTAATTAGGTTTTCTAAGCGGTTGATTTATGTCAATTCTATTATTTCGACATAAACTCCCCAAATTGAGGCATGTGTAGATTTAGTAGGGGCAAAAAGGTCAAAAAACTATCTCAAATTAAAACAAATCTAAAATTTTGAATTTTAATAATAATTTTTTGAAAAAAATATAAATTTGGAATATATATCTTCCAAAATAGAGTAAAATTTCATAAATTATTTATATAGAAAAAATTAATTTAGAAAGATTAATATTGTATGTGAGAAATTAGTTAAAATTTAGTCTAAGTAATAGAATTGACAAAAATCCACTTGTTATATCTAGAGGACCCATTTGACAAAAAATAAACTTTGGAGGTGGAAAGCTCGTTTGCATTCGGTATGAAAAAAAGGATATGTGACGGTGAAATATGACTACAAACTAAACCCTTTTCAGACTAGAGGAGGAATCTTGTTTAAATATATTCGTTATGATAGAACGTTGGAAACTTCTGATGCGACTATTGCAGTAGCATTCTCACCCATCGCCTGACCTGGCAGTACAACAATTAGTGTGGCTCCTCATGTAACGAATTCATAACGGGAAAAGGCAGAAGGGGGATTAAGCTTGTGTCACTTCCTATTAGGATGGGACCTCATGTGGCCTGAAAAGGCTTGCTGGTTAGAAAAGGGCGGTGGCAAATATAACAATCCCAAACCGTCACTAGTGACAACAGAACAGTTGCGTTGGCATGACTATTAGGGTTGTGATGACCCGAGAATTCGGATAGCCTTGAAATTCAATTTTTAATGAGAATATCTAATAAATAAATTTTATTGATATTATTATGTGTTATGTGATTTAGATCAATTAATGACCTAGTTTACGTGTTACATGATTATGTATGAGTGTTGGGAGTTTTTGGGAGAAATTTTTTTTTTCCCAAGAAAAACGCTAATAAAATGTTCTTTTTCGAGAATTTCGAATTACCTCATAACGTTTATTTGAGAAGGAGAGATGAAATCTATTTTTTTTTCCCGGAAAAAGCCGTAAAAACAATATTCATGCTAAAAACGCATTTTTTTGTTTTTTCGACTTCTCAAAATACGACATAGCATTTATTAGAGAAATGGAGATTGTTGGCGAAATCGGATTTTCAAAAATCAAAAGTCTATTTTTCGGCTAACCGAGCAGGTTACGAAAAAGTTAGAAAATCTAACTAAAAAGAAAATGAAAATGAAAATTAATTTTGATCTAACTAAGCCTAGGATTTGAATGGCTTGGTCAATATTTTAAAAGTGCTTGAATAAGGTTGAGCCAAGGGTTTGGAAAGGCTAGGCTATGGTTGAGACTAAGGTTTTTAATGGCTTGACTAGGGTTGAGCCATGACTTAAGCTTTAGGGTTAAACCTTTAGACTTGAGCCAAAGGAAAGGTTTAATAATTATCCCTTGTGGGATAAATGATGAAAAGTGGATAGACAATGGGGAGCTTGTGATGACTCGTGTATCATAGCTAGCAAGCTTATCTCTTAATGGTTAAGTTATCTTAACCATTAAGTCACTACTACAAAACATTAAATAGATAACGCGAAAAAAACGTTGTGGTTTCAGTCAGAAAAACGTCGCGGTTAAGAGTGTCATCTATTTGACACCCTTACACAACATTTTTAAAATGTTGTAGTTAAGCACATTACACAACGTTTTTTAAGAAAAAAACGTTGTAAATTTGTTTTCCATAAATTAACAGATACTTGAAAACGTTGTAGAAGATATAATTCCACAACGTTTTCTGGATAAAAACGTTGTTGTTTAGTATATCAGACAACGTTTATGCACATTTACACAACATTTTTAAAATGTTATAGATTGACTTGAAAAAAAAAAAAAAAAATTGTGGTTCACCTATATTACCAGTGCACCTGCAATCTGCTAATGCCATGATATATATCTAAAAGGTCTAAATTCTCATTTAAATTTAAAGCCAAAATGTATCAACCATTCAAAATACATCCCAATAATATCATTCGTTTACAATTTCAAATTACTACATTCACAAAATATATACCAAACTATCCATATATACATCTCAAATTCACTTTTCAATATAACCAAATATATACCAAACTGATCCCATGTTTACATAGCTCATAGTTGTAACTAACCAAATATGCTCAAGGGGCCTGTCTGGTTCGAAGAATCTAGACCATGATCAGCATTTCGCATACCTGTAATCCATTTCCTGACCAAGGGGAAATAAAGATACAAAGTTCAGAATTTTATTCACAGTAGCTTGCTTGAACAAAAAACAGTCTTTAGGCATGCAGACAATTTTGCACCACCAAATTATAGCCTAATGGTCAAAATACCAAAGCCAGGTTTCTAAATATGCTATTATTCGAAAATCAAAAGTTGGGTCATAAGGTTCCAAATTATATCTTAATGTTTAATTATCAATAAATCATGTTAAACAAAAGATTTAGTTTACCTTCCAATAATAGTGATGCTTGAATCCATTAGAATTGTCAGCCTTTTTGCAGTTTTCATGAACTCGCTACAACACAAACAAGGGGAATATATAAATATATCAATGAAATGTAAAAATATGGTACTTCATCAGCCTTAACAATTTGGGCTTTTGACGGCATGGAATCATATCACAAAGATAAAAGAACAAAGAACAATAATGGCACCTGAACGGGGAATATATAAATATATCAGTTGCATCTTGAGCTTTTGAATCTCATTCATGGCAGATGCCAAGGCAGCAGAGTCCATTGAGTGATGCATTTGGACAGCCTCAAGTTCGGACTCCCATGCTCTGTCTCGATCCTGAGAGATCTTACGGAGTTCTTGAACTCGAGCATCCTCAGAAGCAGAAAGTTCCAGTATCTGCTGATGTGACTCCTCAAGCTTGGCTGACATGGCAGCAAGCTGTTTCTTGGCCTCTTCATTGTCCTGCTGAGCATGCTTCTTCCATGACTCAGATAAGGTCAGCTGGTCCTTCGCCTCCTTCAGTTCCTCTTGGAGCTGAGCAAGCTGAGATTCCAAACCAGATTTTTCGAGGGCGTTTCTTTTGCTGCTTAGTCAAGACAAAATGTCATATAACTAATGAGTAGCTAATTGAGACAAATAGCAATGGCGATGAAAAACGAGCAATTAACAGCAAATAACAGGCCATGGTGATATATACAAAGGGAAACGAAAGAGTGTACATTTAGGGAGCTCATTCACAGTGCTTTTCCTTTCATAATAAAACTTGACGGATTCGAAAAAATATAAAAGGAATGATTATATTGCTTCCATGAGGAACATAAAAAGTTCACTATATACAACAACTTCTACATAACTCCCTCAACCGATGGATAAATATTTTATAAACTATTTTTATTACGAAACAGTAGCACAAATTGGGTAATCTTCTCAAGGAAACTGTTTCGGTAAGTAAATATTTGTAAAAGAACTCTTTTGGTCATAAGAAATCTTATCTTCAACTCTAAAGCAGCTAGGATACATCCAACACCAATGTGCTTTACCCAGATGCATCAACACAATTGAGGAGCAGAAAATCCAATAGAAGCTAAAAGAATCTTTATGACAAGAACCATCTCTGATGCCAAAAAGAGGTTGAAATGGTACTTGAGTTTGGGTTTTTCTAGAATACCTCAGATGCTGGAGTGTAACGCGACCTACAGTCAATAATTTTAGTACTTGTCTTTAGACGACTTGGTTGCTGGAGAGGGACCTGAGTCTGGATCTGTTCCTGGTGTCTTTTGCTGCCTAAAAGTTTGGGGGGTGGCAGGAGATGCCCTTTTCGGCACCTCCGAAGAACCAGTTCTGCTTTCAAAGTGAAAAAGCAAAAAACAAAATGACAATTAGCGTAAGCACGCATGAAAACTAATGAAATCATATTTTTTAAAAATAGACAATTTACTTTCAGCCTGTGACGTCAGAAATAATGCTACACCCAATCCCCTCATAAAGATTCCATGTCATTAGGAATAAACAATCAACAAACTAAGCATGAATGAGCATCAATTAGTAATACATGCATGCTTCCACATCGCATATTGATTTCCAGTTTCTATAGGAACTGAACTTAAACAGAGATGCAGGCTATTATAAATACAAGGCAGAAATAACCAATTATGAAGGATAGAGATGTCATCATTTTTTACCTGTTGAAACTTAGTTGTCGGACTTCCACATCCAGATTTTGATGGGAGCAATGGTTTTTACCATTGGTAAAGCATCAGGACAACTTTCATTGTATAGGAAAGGTCTCCATAATGGTTCTCCAGTTGTGCTGTAGTGTGAAAATCAAAGGAGAATCTCAAATGAGTCACAGATTTAAAAGCATGAAGAAATGATAGGACACAAATTTCACCTGTCTATTATAATAGTTGTTGCAGAAGTTCCATCAATAGATATGGAAGCAATAAGAGCGCAAAAACTATTTGGAACATCTTCATGAAGTGAGAAAAGTGTCATTTTCCATGAGCGAACCCAATCCACTGTATCCTTGCTCTTTCTAACAATAAAAACAAGCAACAAAAAACAAATGTTAATAGCATTTGAACTTCCAATCCAGTCAAAGCCGACAGAGAAAACCAACTAAACGCAGTGTATGTGATCGAGTCAAGTAATTATTCATGTAAGGTTCACTTACATGACTCAGTTTAGAATTCAGAAATGTGAGCAATTTTAAATTTCTGCAATTATTCACCAATGATTTAAAAAAAGAAAAAGAAAAAAAGCATAACAATTTTGAAGAGCAACAGTACCCAGTCGTGAACTCCGCGAGCCTTCTTCAGCCCATAGGTGAGACCTGAATACATCCCAGCAGCCAAACCTTCAAAAGATGTTACCATTGCAGAGGAAATTGATCACAGTTTCCTCAACATTCAACCAAAATACTATTAGTGAAGGAACATAACCATAGTTAAATAGCTGAAACATCTAGCAAATTCCATCAAGTTCAAAGTGTAACTCCATGGACGAGCTTAATAACCATATATGCAGAAATCAATAGAGGGTTTATAAAAAATAGGATTAAACCCCAAAAATATTCACAAATCTTAGTATGATAAAACTACTAAACTTCAAATCAGCAGGATTAGATGGAATAAATCAAAGATTATACCAAATCCCAATTCACGGAGAGTTAGTGAACCTTCAATGGGCTTAATTTGCCCGATTTAACTAAACATTTTTGAGAAAATCATCACAAATCTAACCCGAAAAATTAATTTGAAAATGAGGTAATATTAGAAGGTATGGATGTTTCATATCTGCAATAATCTCATCCTCACAATATACATATAACTATTAAGCCTGCAAATTTTACTTCAAAATCCCAAAATTAACACAAATTTGACTTGCGATGGCAAGGTATTGGAGGCTAGGGTTCTTCCTATTTGACGAAGAGAAGAAATAAGATGAAGAGAATTACCTACATGCACCTTCTTCTTCTTGAGCGCTTGCTGGCTTATGGAGGGCAAGGTTACTTTCTGATTTGGGGTTGCAACTGACGGTTGATGAAGAGGAGAATATTTTGAGGGGCGGATAGATTAGAGCATAATCAGATAATGGAGTTAGGGTTTGAGTACTTCAAAAATGGGAAGGGAACAAATGAAGTAAAGTTTCCTGATACCTCCGTGTTTTTTTTTACCCGACTGCACATACCTCCGTGTTTTTCTTCCCTCCGTATTTTTTAACATAGACAACGCTTTTTTCAAATTAAAAATTACCCTTATAAATAAGATAATATTTTTTCATATGTATCTATAACGTTTTATTAAAAAATATTGTGAACAAAATTATCACAACATTTTTTATAAAAATATTGTGGTTTAAGTGTTATCTATTAAAACATTGTGAAAAAAACTACCATAATATTTTTTTATAAAAACGTTATGGTTTAAGTGTTGTCTATTTGGTACTTTGTACTTAGTGAGTCTTAAATTTACCATTATACCCCAACTCTTTATTTTTAATAAATAGCCAAGACAATTAAACTAGTTATATATCTTTTGTTCATTTCATCTTATTCTTCTAAATGTTGGGAGAGCAAGAGAGAAATAGAAAGAGGGAATACAGTGGACGGGAGAGAGAGAGAGTGCAAGAGAGAGAGAGAGAGAGTAAGGAGGAGCAAGGATCAAGGTCGATCATCCTAAGTAAGAAGAAGAAGATCATCAAAAGGTAAGCTTAGAACTATAGCTCTTCATCTCTTTGATTTTTTATTCTTTTGAGTTGATTAGTTGTTGGTGGTTGTTGATTAATAGAAGTTAATGGATGATCTTGAAGATATACGGGGATTATGAATATGTTCCAAGTGGAACGGAGAAAAAAATACACTATAACAAAGTTATAGCGAAATTTTCTTTAAAAGACGTTAAAACGTCAAAAACTATAGCTTAAAACAACTTTCTGTCTAAGTTACGGGTAGTTAACTCTTCCAAAAAAAAATTCTTTCTGGGGTTGTGTAGTTGGGGTGAAAATGTGAGTTGTAGGCTCACGAACGAGCTTAATCCAACTTTGGATGAGTTAGTTGTGACATATAGAAAATTCAACGTAAAAACTTCTTTCGGTGATAAATGGCTTCCGGGGAACTTTTGGGCAAATTTTCTGATCAATTAAAGAACCTTAAAAATTATTTCATCCAAGGGGATGTGTAGAGAATGTTACGAGCAAGAAAATAGCTCAAGAACGGACTCATTCCGATATCAGATGGCTAAGTTAGGGAGCGGCAAAGTAGGTGCGACAAAAGTTACAAAATTTGAGTTTGTGCATCAAGGGTGGGGCGTATATACGTTGGGTGTACGTCGAGTTCCTTTCCTTGGGCATATATACGCTGCCCAAAGAATAATTTTGGGAGTATATACGTTGGTCAAGTTTTAGGCCAAAATCAGCTCTGACGTGGTTTAGTAAATTGAGCATTACTCTTTTGTATGAACTCTGATTGAAGTGATTTAAGATGATCCGAAAAGCTAAGAAGTAGAACTACAACTTTAATTCAATAAGAATTGAGAGTTAAGGTCGAGATAAAGGTTGAAATTGAGCCTCTTTAGGGATGTAATGTAATCGGGAGCAAGGCGTTGTGATTTCTTCGGAACGTCGTGATGCCAAACCATGTTTGTCTAATATTTTTGAGTTCTAAATATTAAAATTTTGAAATCTAGTCTAGAGGAATGTAAACCAAGGAGTTGTAGTTGAATTGGACGTATCAATCATACACAATGGTGTATCGGTTGGGCGTTCGGGTTAGGCAAGTCGGGCGTGCGACGTGTGAACGTCGAAACGTCGAGTCAAATGTTAATGAACTTGAAAAGTATTTTAATTCTAATGAAACAAAAAAAAACAAGACATGAAGTAACGTTAACGTAAGTCGATAATCAACGTCTTTATTTGATTAATTGGTATGTGTAAATGAACTTGAAAGTGTAGGACATTTAAAGGACGAGTAAAGTAAGTAGTAAAGAACGCTTAAGGCAAGTTTCCTAACATGTACAAGATAATTGTTTTGTGCAAGTTTCTAACTTTTGTTTAATTGTTGATATTAAGAAAGTTTTGTGACTTCATTCACTTTGTTGAATTGAATGCAAGTTTTCTAAGATTTCTCAAATTTTATTAAGCAAGTTTCTTAACCTCTGCAAATGTTTATATTTGTGCAAATTTTTTGTATGATGTATAACTTCTGTGTTATGCAAAGGTTGTATGATACTTGTACATATTATTTTTTTCTGTGCACGACATATGTTTAAATTTTGGAATTTCATTTTCTATATGAAATTCATTTTACGATTTGTGGAAAAGAGTTATGAGTCATTCGATTCGGCTTAATCAATTAGTGAACTATTCTAATCAGAATATTTTTTGTTGATGATATTATCGGTGATAATATTAGTACAATTCTAAATTGTAAAGTAATATTAAATGATGTATTAGTTAAGGTCTTCGTACCTGGAAGTAGAATGAAAGATTCCGCATGAGTTTTGTAAGCATATTATGTTTATTCTTATGATGTAATAAGATGTTTTGGATTAGTAACACCATAATCCTGTTTTGAAGATAGAACTGGGTTTCAGGGTGTTACAAGGGTTGTTTTGTTTTTTCATTTACTCCGATTATTTTTAGTCATGCTAGTTATGTGCATTTTAATTATAGTATAATTGTCAATTTGGCTATATATAATTGAAGTCTTGATACTTGAAGTCTCTCTTGTCGCTTAGTACTACCCTTTGGGACTATTTTATGGTTAAAAGATAATTATACCCTAATTATTTCGAGTGCACATAATCAACACATTAGTCGAGATTGAAAAATATCAACTCAAAAATAATAAATCACCAGTCGTGACGATTGTACAACTGTATTGGCATTAACATTAGGGTTGTTTTGTTGTTCCCCTTGACTTGCCATTGGTCTCCAAGAGAACAAAAGATTTGGGAAATAACAAAAGGGGCAGGAAATTAAGATAGATGCTAGAGCAAAAATGAGAATGTGAGTAACAGAACAATATCAGGCCAAAGTATATATAGAGGTGACAATGTGGTAACAGAGCCGGTCCTGAGTTTTCTAAGGCCTAGGGAAAATTTATTCAAGTGTGCCCTTTTATACAAATTAAACAAAAAAATAAATAAATTATCAACTAAATAATTTTATTAAAATTATAAGAATTTACAAAAGATAAAGAAGAACACTTTAAAATGTCATCGAAGCAAAGAATCATCACATGTACCTATAAAATAAAAATAGCAATGAAATCTGAACCACAAAACATCGTTTAAAATGTCTTCTTGTTGCACTTTTAGATACAAAATCATCAATTATACTATCATATTTAATGTTTTCGAACATAACATTTTCAATGCATAATATCGCTAATCTTTTTATTATTTTATTTTTTTTATACACATAAATACATAAGCTTATAAAAAATTTTGGGCCCCCTCAACTGTAGGCCATGACGGTTGCCCTGTTAGCCCATGCCCAGGGCCGGCAAGGAACTCCTGCGCAAGGAACCAACCTGGATTATAATACTGGTGCACTTTGGTAAGCTAATGTCAAACACGTACATTATAATGTTGATGCACTTGATAAATGGAATCTTTTAGAATTAACTTGCAATAAAGAAGTAAGTATTTAGTTTATTGGAAATAATCTCTTCATGTGCATTTTCTGGACAAGTTAAAGCGGAAAAGCTAATGTTAGAGCACACAAGTGTCATTGGAACAAGTCGGTTAGTATTTGCTAAATTAGAATATTTACTTTGATAGTATCAATATTATTTGGCAGATAACAGTCTTCAGCCATACATTTTCATTAAATATATTTATAACTTTGGCACCTATATTGTAAGACTTTTTAATTTATAAAGCAAAACATACCCTTCACTATCAAGTTTGGTATATGTTTGGTATACATCTTGTTAAGTATATGGCTTTTTTGCATGGTATATAAATTTTGTATATCCATGGTATATGACTATTTTGTGCCACAAAGTTGCCACAAGCGCAGTATGGAAGTCATTCCAAAATTTTATTTTATGTTAATTCGGTTTTCTAAGCAGCTGATTTGTGTCAATTTGTTATTTGGACAAAAACTCCCCCAAATTAAGCATGCATATATTTAGTGGGGCAAAACGGCTAATAATCTAACTCAACTTAAAACAAATCTTAAATTTTAAATTTTAATAATTATTTTTAGAAAAAATAAAAATTTGGAATAAAATTTCAAAAAATATTTATATAGAAAAAATTAATTAAGAAAGCTTATATATTATATGGGAGAAATTGGATAAAATTTTGTCCAAGTAATAGAATTGACAAAAATCCACTTCTTATATCTAGACGACCCATTTCACGAAAAACGAACATTGGAGGTGGAAGCTCATTTACATCTGGTATAACAAAAGGGATATGAGACTGTGAAATATGACTCTACAAACTAAACCCTCTAGAGGAGGAATCTTGTTTAAATATATTCGTTGGAATCTTCTAATGCGATTGTTGGAGCAATAGCATTCTCAGTCATTTCCTGACCTGGCGGCACAACCAATAGTGACTCCTCATGTGCCCTTTTGGCTTGATCACCAAAACCAACAAATTCATCACAAGAAAAGGAAGAAGGGTATTTAACTTGTGCCACTTCCAATTAGGATGGGACCTCATGTGTCCCGAAGGGCTTGCTGGTTAAAAAAGGGTGGTTGAAAATATAAGACTTCCAAATCGCCACTAGTGGAGGCAGAACAAATGCATTGACATGACCATTAGGGTTGTTTTGTTATTCCCCTTATTCTAATTATTTCTAGTCATGTGCTAGTTATGTGCATTTTAATGACGGTGTAATTGTCAATTTGATTATATATAATTGATGTCTCTCTTGTCGCTTAATACTACCCTTTGGGACCTTTTTATTATTATACACATTATTTGGAGCGCACATGATCAGCACATTAGTTGAGATTTAAAAATATTGACTAAACAATAAAAAATTACCAGTTTTGACGGTAGTACAACTATGTTGGTATCAACATTAGGGATATTTTGTTGTTCCCATTTACTTGCCATTGATCTTAAAGTGGAGAAGAGATTTGAGACATAACAAAAGGGGCAGGAAATCAAGATAGATGCTAAGGAAAAATGAGAATGTGAGGAACAGATCTATATTAGTCCAAAATATATATAGATGTGACAATGTTGTAAAATATATATTAATTTCACATTCCTTATTAATGTCACTACTCCTACGAGAAACCAACTTGGATCATAATACTGGTGCACTTTGGTAAGCTGATGTCAAACACTTTATAATGTTGATGCACTTAATAAGTGGAATCTTTTAGAATTAATTTCAAATAAATAAGTATTTTTTTTTATTATTATATATAGTGTAAGACCCCAACTTTTATGAATAAAGAATAATTTTCTCGAAATATATTTTTGAATATTATGGTGTGGATTTGATATAATGTTATAGTTGTGGGTAATATTTACAAATTTTACAAAGTAAGCAAGTGGTTATATAATATTCGATTGGTCTGGGAATATTCGCTTTTAACGTGGAATATTCGTATGCGACTAAGACAATCATTAGTGAACCCTATTAACGGAAGTATTGTCGTAATTAAAAAGCGACATAATTATCTTTTATAAAAATAACGGGGAAGTTTTACCATTAAACCGTTGAACTACCCTTAGTAAAAAAAGTACAAGAATATCTGCTGTGGTTGCATAGTAGCACACCTGTATTGATTATTGATGCTTACGTGAGAAGTCACTCGCTTATACTCAATTATTACTACAAAGAATTGTTGCATCATATCTCTCATATTATTGATTCAATTATTATCACAAAGATCATCTCGCATAATATGTTATATTATTAAATCAATAATTGAGACGACAAAGTTATTTATATTATTAAATTGTAATATTTACAATGTTTAGAAGTTCTCGAATGAGAGGTTTGGTCATCTAATCAATTGCTACCAATAAGGAGAAATCCTTATCTGAAAGCCCTCTTTCCTCGGGAACGACACGGTTGTTAAATATTGTGAGTTATATTATTAATGATGAATAAGTTCGTGTTGATTAAAGATGAATTTGATAGTTCCATTGTGTTGGAATTATTAGTGTTAGTGGAAATCGACATGTATTCCGATGATAATTGATGTTTGGGGGTTATATTGATAAATCGGGTAATTAATCGGATAAATGAATAATTAATTGCTACTAATTCACATGCTTATATAACTATTTGTTCACATGTGTGTACTATTGAATCACATTCATGTACTATTAGGGGAGTTGGTGCAAGATTGATAATACTTGCATGACTAAGTTAAAAATGGAGGTATAGATGGAGGTACTATATCTTGTAATTCGTATTTTCACATGATTATAAATCTGTTGATTCACATGATTGAACTATTGATTCACATTATTTACTATTAGGGAGGTGGTGCAAGTTTGATAATACTTGCAGGACTAAATTAAAAATAAAAGAAAAGTTGAAGGTATTGTCTCAGTAATATTTTGAGCCCCAAAACGTAATTATCGAAACTATATTTTTCTATAAATAAGCTCATTCTTCCTTCATTTCTCACCAATTCACTAAAGCTTTAGAGCAATTATTATAGAGAGAAATTATAGAGAGAAAGAAGAAGAGAGAAGTTTGCTACCTCTCTACTCCAAAGATCCAGCTTTCTTTCTAAAGGTAAGGAGTATTATTTCTTTCAGATTCATGAAGAGAGCTCATTATTCCATTCTTTATTATTATGTTGAATAACTTTGTCTACATGGCAATCACCGCATACATGGTGAAATTCTTCTCGTTATTCCATTCTTTATTATTCTATTGGAATATCCTCAGATGTGCGGATTACGCCAGATCCGTTCCATTCTTTATTATTCGCTGGAATAACTCGTCTGCATGGCGGTCTATCGCATGCATGGTGAATTCTTTGTTATTTCATTCTTTATTATTCTGCTTGGAATATCCTCGTCTGCATGCAGATTACGCTAGACTGGTTCCATTTTTTTTTATTCTGCTGGAATAACTCGTCTGCGTGGTCTATCGCATTTACGGCGTAATTCTTCCGTTATTCCATTCTTTATTATTCTCATTGGAATATCCTCGTCTGCATGCGGATTACGCATGACTGTTCCATTCTTTATTATTCTGCTTGGAATAACTCGCCTTTGTAGATTATCACATGCATGGTGAATGATCCTTCGATTCATTCCTTATTAAATTGTGGAAATGATCTCGTCTCACGTGGATTACCGCATGGCGGTGAAAATTCATTTGCGCTTCATATATTCTATGATACTTATTTGGTTAAAGTTTTGGCTTCTATACTCCATAAAATTAGTAGAATATCCTGGATATTTGCGCTTCATCCTGTATCTTTTCATGAAAATATTCTTCTGAGCATTCTTGAATTTTACTCCACAAAACAGTATCATGTTGACAATTTGGACGTAATTGATTTCAAGATAAATTAACTTATAAATCTTTAAAATTTATTCTTGAACTTGTTTTATTGAATTATTATGTCATTGTCATCATCCTCATGCTTATATTAGATGAAAGTCATCTTTGACTTACGTGCATGTATGAACTTGGTATGATTATGATCGTGGATCATTCTAGATAATCATGACATGTAATGTTATAAATGATGTGGTAAAAGTCCTCGAGCTCTTGTAGTGCATTGATGGGCCATGCTTTTGGTATGATTATGACCAGAGATTATTCGGTATATAGTCATGACCATCGATGATTTAATGAATATCCTCGGCCAGAAGTGTGGGGAGGATTCGATGATGTGGTTTATTTATTAAAATCGAGTCTCAAATGATAAAAATTGATGAAAATATTTTAAATCATAGGAGATAGTAGATATCATGCTCTACTTGACTCTTCTAATGGATTGCTTATTCCGCTACAGTTAAACTTGATGTCCATTGTATTTTATCAGTTTAACATTGTTGAAGATTAATGATAATTTATTCTGCATTATCTTAGTCATAATATTTCTTACTGGGCTAATTGAGCTCACCCTTTCTTTCACTGTTCTCTTCAGGAAATGAGAATGTAGCCGAGACTAGTCGGAGAACGGAGTGTGACTATCCGATGATAAGCATTAGTAGTCCTCACTATTCTCATTAAATAGTGTGACAATATATGTACTGAGGACTCCATTGAGTGTGGATATTGTCTAGATAACAATATTCTTATTAAAACTCTTAGATTATATTTTGTCGTATTTTACACGACTGTTGTATAATTAAGTTGTATTTGAATTTTGTACCATGTATTTGGCGACTCAAGATGGGTGATGTATACCTATTTTGGGGGCGTCACATATAGTCTCTTCATGCTCATTTTTTTGGATAAATTGAAGAGGAAAAGATAATGTTAGAGCACACAAGTGTCGTTGGAACAAGTCAGTTAGTATTTTCAAAACTAGAGTATTTACTTTGACAGTATCAATATTATTTGGCAAATAACAGCCTTCAGCCATACAATTTCATTAAATATATTTATAACTTTGACACCTATATTGCAAGACTTTAATTTACAAAGCAAACGGGAAAAAGCACATTTACCACACTGTGGTTGTAGTGTTTTAAGCAATTAGCCACTGTGCTTTTAAAATATTCAATTAGCCCACTGTACTTTTTAAAAATGTTCAATCAAGCAATTCCGTCCAATTTTGCTCACGGGCGTTAAAAAATTGGAGGGAAAAAGCACATTTACCCCACTGTGCTTTTAAAATATTCAATTAGCCCACTGTACTTTTTAAAAATGTTCAATCAAGTAATTCCATCCAATTTTGTTCACGGACGTTAAAAAATTGTGCCAATTTTTCCTACGTGGCTTTAAAAAATAAAATACAAATGACGTGTCTCACTAGTTATAAGTGCATTTAGCATCTTTTATAGTGTAATTTCATGGTTCTAATCTAGTAAGCGAGTTCTTTGAAATTTCTTTCAATGAATATTTGGTATGTTTCTACAGTACTAATAATATTTTGATGGAATAATTTAATAAAATATTTTTACTATTGAGAAGGTAAGTAAGAGGGAAAAAACGTTAATTTTAATTTCTACATTTATATATGCATGAGTCCTACCAATTATGATTGCTTAATAATATAGCACATTTCAATGTGATCACCATCTCAGATTGAATTACTACATGATCACCACACCACCAAAGGGCATGAGCAGTGCACGTATAGGTATAGCACATTTTAATGCTTATAAATAAAAATATTTTGATTTGAGTAACTTTTAAATTAATGTGTTTTAAATAATCTTAATATAGCCGAAAAAGAACATTAACTAATCCAATGTTATTTGGACAGAGAAGAGAAGGTAGTGCAACTGCAGCACCTGTTCGATTACTTTTTAGAATTAGATGATTATTACTTTACAAAGTTCTTGAAATCTCACTATATAAATATATTGCTTAACAAATAACTTACATATTTAAGCAGAAAAAGATGTTATATTTAGGATTAAATTAAAAAATTTACAACTTATGAAAAGGAAGAAAACATTATATATATGAAAGTTTACAAATTTTCATAATAGTTGATTTGATTATGAGAGAAGAGAACTTACCTTTAACATAACACTTGAAAATCAATACAACTTTTCAATGCTCAGATCTATTGACGTTAAAAAATTGAAGAGGAAAGAATTGTTGAATTAGACGGAATTGCTTGATTGAACATTTTTAAAAAATACAGTGAGCTAATTGAATATTTTAAAAGCACATTAGGGGTAAAGGTGCTTCCCCAATTTTTTAACGTCTGTGAGCAAAATTGACTAATCGCTTGATTAAACATTTTTAAAAAAGTACAGTAATAATTGAATATTTTAAAAATACAGTGGCTAATTGCTTAAAACACTACAACCACAATGGGATAAATGTGCTTTTTCCCCAAAGCAAACCATACCCTTCACTGTCAAATTTGGTATATGTTTGGTATACATCTTTTTAGGTATATGACTTTTTAGCATGGTATATGTGACGACCCCAAAAATAGGATATTTTTCTCTTCCCGATCTTATGCGTTAAATACTATCTTGATCTAGTTTTAAAATATTATTCAATGTTGAAATGGCTAAAATGCGAGATAATTTTAAAAAAAATTGACGTTCTTTCTTTCATTCCCTGAATCACAACCTTTACGATTTCATAATCATATTTATTAAATGATTTCTTTTATCAGAGTGATATAAGTATACATAACTCATTTCTTAGCTCATATCCTGTCTTATACAGTATCATTCCTATAAAACATTACTTTTAAGGTAATTTCCAAACTGTATTTCAATCTTACACAAACATTTTTCATTTACCGAATAACTCAATATTTACACAACTCTAATTTACACAAATCAAAAATTGTCATTTCGATATAATATAGTTCATACTTAAAGGAAATAACTTTCCTGTATGCAGGCCTATATTCTTTATCATCCGGATAGCAAGATAATGTGTTGCATATCATACCTGCAAAAATTATATTTTTGCAAGATCGAAACTCGACAAACCGTTCTTAAATCTAATGATTTTTCATGCTTTATATAACACGTAGTTTCATGCTCAACATACAACTCATAATCCTTTATACCATTCATGCATTATCACTTTAAACAATATATGTTCAAAGCATATATCACATATATATTGAGTTCCATAACTCAATCAGCTTAGTCATATATTGACTTTCACAACTTATAGCATGTAACATGTAATTCAACATATTCTTAAAGATCTCATACAATAACCAATTCATAGAATCACAAAGAAATTGGAAGACTTGCCTCAAGCGCCGCTTAACATTATAGCTATCTGCCTTGCAGTGCTCCTATACAATTTAAGTGTCCACATTTATCAAACAACAGTCATACAGTCCATACAACTTAATGAAATAGCTTAGTTTTTATATCAACTTTATCTCGTTCATTGATTTCATTCATTGATTTCCTTATTTTTCCGTATAAACTGTGTAACGGTGCTATCTATATTAACAAGAAACAGAAAGCAGGGGCATCTCCCAACACTCAACCATTACGATCTGTACTAATCATGTCTTCTATGATTTCTTATCACCAACCAACAATTTATCTTCAGTGACATTCTATCATTGGATCCCCTAAATTGCCAAATAATCCAATCATCATACTTTCTAGGAAGTTTCTTACTAAAACATATATTGGCTTGTAATAATTCTAAATATCCTTTAATAATTCTATCCAATGTATCTATTCGTGATGAATAACCCCATGATCCCTTTCTTGACATTTTTAGTATATTGTGGCTGCAAAAGCCATTCTTCTTCCTCATTTCCAAACTCCTTGCTTTGAAATATTTTATTACATAGTCAATTTCTTTACTCCAAGGTTTTCCATTAGTTTGAAACATCTATAGCAATATATGGACAGGTAATGCATCTTAATCCAATATTTGTTTCTTTTAAAAACATTGATCAGTAGACTTCAACTTCACTAATGGGCTATTGGACCAAACAAGAAGAGTTTCCATTGATTCCTTGCCAAAAACCCCCATGGTTATTAAGCTATGCTTCTGATATGAAAGTGGTACATGAACCACATACCATTCACAAGGAAGATTTTGATTTAACCAATTAATGGAATCAACTTTTAGAAGTAAAACAGTAAAGGTTTATCATTATTATTAGCATTGCATGTGTCAAATGTTTCTATATATCTAGTGCCAAATTGGTGTCATCACATTCATCAATTTTATTTGAAATATCAACATTCTTCTAAATTACTTAGTAATCTTTACATCATTCTATGTTTATATTATACAGTGTAACTAACATACTTGAACTCGTTCTCGATCGCTTCACTAATGTTGACCATAATTTGAAATTTCAATACTTAACATCCTCATTAAATTCTTTATCAATCACATAGGATTTATCAATCAAATTCTAAGTTAGTTATGCTTAAAGTTCATTTTGTTATTGATTTTAACTATTCTAATGCTCAACATCAAGAATCAGAATTGAAAACGAAAAACAAAACCCAAAACAGGTAGCCAGCTACTGTTGCTATCTGTTGCTGCTACGCTGCTATTTGCTGCTGCCGCTAGGCAGCAGCCCGCCTCTTCATGGCCTATCCACTTTGCGATTTTGTTGTTTTTAATTTGTAAGTTAGTTTGCCCCCAATTTTGGATACGTTATAGAAACCATAGCAGGCTATATTAAAAAAATACAAACCACCTATTTTGGATATCTTAGGCAATCCAAAACAGGCCCCAAAAATGTCCGGTTGCAACTGTTTTTAATTTTTTTTCTTGCTTTACTCTCTCTCTCGCTAAAATAGTCTTAACTTTTTCGTTTTAAAACATTTTTGAACGATTCTTGCGCCCACATGAAGCTAACTTCTGGGACTACAACTTTTTTTCCTGGACCATCTTCAAATTCCAAACACAAAATTCTAGAAAATTCGTGGAAGGGGACTGACCTGAATCTGTTCTTCAGTTTTGGATAGATTCAACACGCCTCCTTTGAAATTTCACAACTTTATGATTGGAGGTCGGAATTAGTCCGTTCCGGAGTATATTTTTCACTTAAACTCAAATGTTAGAAATTCTTTAAAACTTGTTTTGAACTTAATTTGATTCACTAAATCAACTTAGTTTACATTATAATAGAATATAAAAATGTAACCTAGCCCCAAGCTTTGCTTTATTCTCCATTTCAAGGCATTAAACCTTTTTGAGGTGAACTTTCAAACACCTTGAAGGCGTAGCTTAAAGTTTCAGATTTCATAGGAGTTTGGACATGTTCTAGCCCAATTTTTTCCAGCCTTATTACTCCGCACAACATATTCAACCTCCCATCTCATCAATTCCACAACCAAAACAGAGCAACATATCAACAATTATACATACTATTTACTCACTTTTTATGAAAATAACCAAAACATAAGGCTTACCTTTGTTTGGTGTAATAACTGAATAATATAACTTTTCTATCATTTACATCTGCTCGTTTTGTTGTCCTGCATTAATATTATATATATTTATCAAAAGAATTAATATTGAAACTAGCATATCTGGAATTAGAGCATCGGGTAAATAACTGACTTTTTTTTTAATAAAATAATAACTTCAAGATTACCAAAAAAACCAAGTTATGGAGTATGAACCATTTATACAAAGACATATTCTAATTCATGCAAGTTTTTCTCCAGCAACTCTGAAATCGGTCTTATGTGTTAGGCGACATTATGCTCATTGAGTAAAATATACTTGTGGTATAAATATGGTAACTTTACAAGCAACGTATGCTTCTTTAGGCATTTTATTATGAGTCAACATATTCATTTTATTCCTTACAACATGCATGGGATTAAGGAGTGTTGTTGTGAAAAAAAGTTACTTAAACTTGCATTTCAAAAATTAATTTAGAAATATTTGCACCCTAATTCGACTAGTGATAATTGTAAAATGCAAAAATAGTTATAATTCATAAATAAGCCTGGTCAGACAGTTTTGGATACTTTGCACATCTTTTAGTTCAAAACCTGCATGGAAGAATTAGCAAGAAGGATAAGAAATAGAGTTTGCAATACTATTTTTTTCTTTTGCAGTAACCAACCATGGTTTATCAAGAAAATGGAAAAATTATACTATGGGGAACAAAGACAGTTATTTGCACAAATTTAATGGTGTAATCGAGTAACGACATTACCCATCAAGGGTTGTGATTAATACGAAGTTTGGAGTTTGGAAAACCAAAAAATAACCCTTCACCCCCACATAAATATATTATTGCTAGAAAAGAATTATCTATCCGGGAGCATTTATAGCTAAAATCATTAAGGTGAGTTACCATCCTAAACACATTAGGCTAACAAATATAATGATAGACAATGGCTAGAAAACATGTATACTAAATAATAACTTGATGAATGAAACAAGACATGCACTCTACAAACACAATGAATATGAAACATATCTAACACACATTTAAAAGACATTTTAAAATGTTTGGTTCTCAAATATATTAGAGATACAACAATCTCTCTATATAATGATAGAGAATAGCTAGAAAACATGTATACTAAATAATAACTTTATGAATGAAACACCACATGCACTCTACGAACACAACGAATATGAAACATATCTAACACATGTTTAAAAGACATTCCAAAATATTTGGTTGTCAAATATATTAGGGATACAACAATTTCTCTATATAAGGTAACCATGTAAAAAATTACATTAGTATATAATTGAATCGAAATATGGAATAGAGAAAATTACCATTAATTTTATCTGTGAAACCAAGGAGCTGGCATAATTTAGAAATTTGTGTATGCTAACTGACAAACTCTAAACACTACAAGAAAACCGGCTAATTCCGACGGAACTATGTTCGAGGGACACATTCCCTCGAAGATAATATATATTCCGATGGAGTATTCAGTCGAAACTACTTTAATTTCGACGGGTGTTCGTCGAAAATATATGTATCCCATCATTAGCCCAATGTTCCCGCCAAATAAACTTATTATTTTCGATCGAATATTGTTTATTCCAAACCGGCAACCGTCGATCGAAGATACATTAAGTACGACGAACGTAAGTACGACGGACAGTCCGTCGAAAATAAGCCTAAAACCCTTACGCCTTCCTACCCCTCGCTTTCTCTCACTTTCGGATCTAATATTTCTCTCTCGATCTCTCATTTCTCTCTTACGCAATATCTCTCACACACGTATTCTCTCTCGATCGGTCTCACTTCTCATCATCTCCACCACCACCAAATACCACCACCACCACCACCACCACGCATCGCCACCACCACCACCACCACCATACATCGCCACCACCGCACCACGATCGCCACCACCACCACCTTCGATTCCACCACCACCACGTACTGCCACTACCACCACCACGTACTGCCACCACCACCATCACTGTCGAGCGGTTCCGGCCACCACCAGTAGCTAGACGCCACCAACACCAGGCACCACCGTCACCACCACTAGGCATCACTGTCACCACCACCAGGCACCACCACCACGACCAACACCAGGCACCACCGTCAACACCAGGCACCACCACCAGGCACCACCGTCGGTTTGTTTGCACATTAATTCAATTTCAAGGTTAGTTTTCTGCCAAGTATTAGATTTTTAGGGTCAATTTGTTGCAAATTGTGAAATTTGTGGCTTAATTTGTTTTAGGTTTAGTTTGAGTTTGAATATGAGATTAACCCAATTTGGATAATATGTTGTTGCTGTGAATTTGTGGGTTGAAAATTTGGGTCCATTTGTTGGAATTGGTAGTGATCTGAAATTGGAAATTTGATTTTGGGTTTGTCTTCTTGTTTATATTGCTGATTGCTGAAATTGGAAATTTGATTTTGGGTTTGTGGACTGCATATTATTTAACTGCATATTATTTGGAATTTGGAAATTACAGAATATTGATATTATGAAGTGTATAACATATCAAATTTGGGTTCCTTATCATAATGTAACTGATTTTAGGACTGTTTTTAATCTTGATATATTTGCTATTTCTGACTGAATTTATGACAAAAATTTTGTCAGAATTATGAAATTGCAGAATATTTGTGGGCCCTGCATGTATTGTATTAGTAATTAGTTTCCCAATATTAAAAAATCATAAACTAAGTACCATTTACTTAGTTTCTTACTACTAAAATAAAATAAAATAAATTTAATTTAATTTAGTTTATTAAATAAAATAAATTTTAAAAATAAAATAAATAACATAATATAATACAAAATAGAGTAAAATAAAATAAAATAATAAATTAAATTAATTTAAATAAAATAAAAAAAAACTTGATTTAATTTAAAAAATAAAATAAAATTCAATAAAAAATAAAATTTAATAAAAATAATAAAATAAAATAGAATAAAATAAATAAATTTAAATAAATTTAAATTATCTAAAATTAATTAATTTAATAAAAACATTAAAAATTATATAATATAATACAAGATAAAATAAAATAATTTTAATTACTTAAATCAAATTAAATTAAATTAAATTAGAACTTATATAATATAATACAAAATAAAATAGAAGTAATAAAAAATTAATTTAATTTAGGTTAATAAATAAAATAAAATTCAATAAAATAATTTAATTTAATTTAATAAAGCAAATTTAATAAATAAATAAGCCAATTATATAATATACTACAAATTAAAATAAAAAAAATATAATAATAAACTAAGTATGAGTGAATGTCGAACAGTAGTCTCTAGCTATAGATTCCAAATAACAATTTTCATAAACTAAGTACCACTTACTTAGTTTATCATCATTGGCAAAATAAACTAAGTAGCTAGAAGTGAATGCTTAACAAGTTAGTCTCTATAGATCCCAAATAAAAATTCTCATAAACTAAGTACCACTTACTTAGTTTATCATCATTAACAAAATAAACTAAGTAGCTAGAAGTGAATGCCTAATGTTAGTCTTTATAGATCCCAAATAAAAATTCTCATAAACTAAGTACCACTTAGTTTATCATTAAAAAATAAACTAAGTAAGATTTGCTTGGTTTGCTACAATTTTCAATAAATGTAATAATACTCTCCTACATATATGTATTTTTCTTGTATGTTTCGACATATACAGTTTAATAGCTACTCAATAGGTTCCTCGCAACAATTAATTAATAAAGGGTCGAGTTCTGTTTGTGTCCTATACTCGAATAATAAAGGTAATTGAATTATCGCAGAAATTCCTCAATTTGCTCCATCATAATAGATGGCAACATCCGCAAGGAGTGCCAAGAAAGTTGTTGAACAAAGTTCTAGGTTAAGCAAACCCTCTAAATGAGCTGAACGATCACATTTATCATAGGATTGAATCATCTCCCCATATGGGTCCAATCCATGATATAAACAACTTTCTCACCACTCCAATTCCTCATATGGGTAGTTCTCACGTAATGTCTCACCTTTTGTATGAGAACTATCCATTTGAGGAATCCGGAGTGCCGGTAAGTCGCTCTATATCATGGATTGGACCCATATGGGAGATGATTCATTCCTAGCAGTAGAAGATCGCTCGCTCATCTAGAGGGTTGCTTAAGTCAAACTTTGTTCAATAGCTTAATGGAACTCCTTCTGGATGTTGTCATCTGTTATGATAGAACAGTGAGGAATGTTTGCAGTAATTGAATTAACTTTATTATTCGAGTATAGGACACAATAGGAACTACGACCTTTTTTTTTAATTGTTGCCGAGGAACCGGTTGGAGTAGCTACAACTGCTATGTCAAAACCTACATACAAAAAAGAGTACATATATGCAGGGAGAGTATTATTGCATTTATTGAAAATTGTAGCAAACTAATTTCCAACAGTGGTTTAAGAAAAGGGTTGAAGCGGAGAATATTTCTGAGCGTTTTATAGATGTCATCCGAGGACCTTACAAAGTTGTTAGTTCTTTTCCTGGTTGCATCGTGAATGGGTACAGATTTAGAGTCGATGACTTGCATGAACTCACATCAGTCAATTCTGGGGTTGTGGTGTTAGGAAGCTGCTACCAAGATTATGAATCCAATTACTATGGTCGTTTACAGGATGTAGTTGTGCTCAATTATCACGGCGGCAAAAAGGTAGTTACATTTAAGTGTAGCTGGTTTGATACTGAAAAGGGGGTTAAAGTTGATCGTAATAGAATTACAACCGTGGATCGGTGTTAAAGTCTGATGAGTACGTGTTAGCAAGTCAAGTGACTCAAGTGTATTACGCTCCTAATGTCGTAAATACTCGAAGCACCTGGTACATAGTAGTCACTACTTAAACACGTTCATTTAATGCTGATAACATGTTTGGTATGGATGAGGCGTTACGCAACCCATTGGCCATAGTGTTCCATGCTGAAGATGTGGTGAGTACTGATGTCATTGACGTACCTAACGATGAGGATGTCGAGGCCAACATACACATGAATGATTATGTAGTCGTTGAGGATGATAACGATGACGAAACTGATCTCGAAACTGAGGATGAGGAAGATATTGAATCCGAGAATGATATACACGTTGATTCTGATGGGTTTGATGACATGCGTAATTGAAAATGAGCAGTTATATTAGTACTATATTTGTACTATTTCTTAATCTTACATATTCGTAATCTACCAATTTTGTTATGTTAGTAGGATATTCATGGCTGTGACATATACGGTGGAGGTCGCCGAGGTGGTGGGCGATCCGTGCATCGAGACGATAGCCATGATGGAGGCTCTTCTTCAGGCGCGAGTAAGTTATCTTAACTAGGATTTAAATATATCTCAGGCTGCATTAATTACAATGATTATTGAAGTACTATGTTAAATACAATTATTACAGATGCACCTCATCGATTTACATCGAGGGATGAACCTCGGTATCTTTGGTCGTCATCCAAAGAAATTACCACTTACGATGATCGGTGGATGTCGCTTCCCGTGAGTAAGTTATCTTAACTAGGATTTAAATATATCTCGGTGTGCATTAATTACAATGATTATTGAAGTACTATGTTAAATACAATTATTACAGATGCACCTCATCGACGACATCGAGGGACGAACCTCGGTATCTTTGGTCGTCCACGCGCAGCGCTTACTTTACAATGACGGTGGATGTCGCTTCCCGCCATAGAAGTGTTACTATATTCGTACTATTTCTATCAGTTATTGCAAAACACAATTCACATAACACATATTGTTATACTTTTTCTGTAGTATACTAGACCTGGTGGCTAAGCACACCCTACACGCGATTTGTTTGACGCATCTCCCGAGAGGGTGCATGCGGTTTAGTTAGTATGCACGGTACGCTGCCACTTTTATGCAGACCGTCTTGCGGGAGTTCCACGTAAGTTAAGCATATTATCACCACATAGTTGTATTGGGATGACGAAATCAATTGTTCTTAATTTTAAATTATCGCATGTTATAGGTTTATTATCGATTTGACCCGAGCATCTCTTAGTCAGCTGGCGATGCTGTGATTGAGCATCACGTCGCTGCGAATTACTCTGGATGGTTGTATGAGATGCGATGGAAAAGCGGCTGGCGGTTGTGGACCAAATTTCGGGACCACCATCAGGCCCATCACCAAAAGATAGTCTCCGATTTAGCCTGGGAATCTATGTGTGCGCACTGGGAGGCTGATGACTTCAAGAAAAAGTCCGAAGCGAGGCAAAAAGAATCGTGGTCACTCGGGATAGTACACACCACCGGTTCTCGATCGTTCGAGGAGGCGAAAGACGGTAAGTCGTTGTATTTAGTTATTTATGTGTCAAGTTCTCACACAAATACTTAAGACTGTTTTATGAATGTTTGTATTAGGCATCGGGGAGGACCTTGGGCCGAGATCCTACCATGCTAGAGTTTTGGGATCGAGCCCACAAATGGGGCACGAGCGTGCTTTGTCTCGAAGCAACTTTAGCTATACTGGGCAAAACTCATCTTACTATTTAGCTTTTAATAATATTCAATCATAAATAAAATGATATAATTAACATACGATATCTGTAATACATTACAGACCGATTTCGAAGCTTCTGGACGAGCGTATATATGAGCTAGAGACTATTAGGAGGGTTCTCGAATGTTAGATTCCGCCACCCCTCTTCCCGATATTGTATTAGATCGGGATGAGGAGTCGAGACTATGGGTCGCGTCCTCGGATCCCCTACTAGCGATCTTCGGCAGATATCGAGTGTTGGGTCCGCCGAGGATACCGCATATACACTTCCCGGAGGTAATATTTTTTATGTTTCACGAAATTATCCGAATTTATCACATTATATAAATTATTATTAGTAATCGAATTTGTATCTCTTTATAGGCTCCAAATGCCATATCCGAGAGAGTACATGTCGAGGCCGTCTCTCATGCAAGCGGCGGCTTGATGATGATGATATCTTCCGTGGTGATAGGGGTGTCGGATGACAGTTCCATACCGATCAGGTCTTTCGGCGTTAGCAGTTGCCTTCCAATTCTCGTCTTCACCAGATTGCTCAGGATATTATAGCAGGGGCCTCTGCAGAGAGTACGGGATTACCTCGGGAGCAGTTTGACACTTGGAGCGCCGAGATGCTCCGGATGGTGATTACCCTCTTGGAGGAGGCTTTTCGTCCGCCCCCACCTACTCAGGTATTCTTATTGTTTATGTTTTTCAATTAAGGCTAGTTTGTTAATTCTCTCTCTCTCTCTCTCTCTCTCTCACACACACACACACACACACACACACACACACACACACACACATATATATATATATATATACGGACTAATGATTTATATTCTTGATTCTATCAACAGTTTGGCGATGGCGGCGAAGTCATGCGATGATGAGCAGAGCACGAGGTCGCTTTCCATACACCAGAAATACTAGTTCCTCACTTCGATGATGATACTTTTTTACTAGTTTATAGTTCATTTGTATATATTCATGTTATTGTAGAACTTTTGTATATATTGTATTGTCTAATTGCGTCTGTACAACTATTGTAAATTATATTGTTTAACATTTATGTAACATTAGCTTATATTTGTAATTGGTTAGCTTATAATACGTTTTGGTGGATATTTGAATGTGAATGTGAATGTGAATGATAATGAGTTGAAGATTACGTTTTAGTACTACGTTGCATATTTGAATGTGCGATATAGGTTTATATTACTGTGTATTGGGTTGTGACAGGTTACATGTACATTAATGGGTTTAAACACCTGGAAACTGAACTTTTAAAATCTGTATTTAAAAAAAAAAAAGAGTTAATTCCGACGGAATAGGGTATTTACGACGAATATTCCCTCGGAGATAACAAATAACCATTTTTTAATAAATACCAAAACATTCTAATTTCAGTCGTAAATAATCTAACTTCGACGGAACTTATCCGTCATAATTACTCTATTTCCGACGTACATTCCGTCGAAAGTAATAAACAGTCATTTTTTGCAAATATTGGGTGATTTAAATTTTCAGTCAAAAATAATATAATTCCGAGGGAATAATCCCGTCGGAAATAGGGCCTATTTTTTTCGATGAAAATTTTCGTCCTGTATGTTCTGTCAAAAATAGTTCATTTTCAACGAAACTCCGTCGGAGATAACTTCGTCGAAGATAAGTAATTTCCGACCGATTTTTTGACAGATTTTATTTTCGACGCGATTATTTACGACCGAATTTCGGACGGAAAATTTCGTTGGAAATAGTTTATGTGCGACGGAATAGGCTTATGTCCGACGGAAGATTCCGTCGGAATTAACCGATTTTCTTGTAGTGAAAAGACTTGAGAGCTTGCCTGGTTCGAATGTAGAACCCAACCCATAACAAGCTAAAAGCTGCAAGAACACAATAACCTCAAGAAAATTCTCTACTCCTGCTATCATTTTCGCCTTTCACTAACCGAAAATTTTTAGTGTTGCTTATTTTAGAAGCTGTTGAATCCGTGGAAAAATTCTCCTCAATTGCTTCAACAAAAGAATGCAACTCCTTCTAACAATATTCCCTCCAAACACCTTATCCCCTTATTTATTTAAATGTGGAGGGTAAAAACCCAAGTTAGAAATCAAACCCAAGAGTATAGTAATTATATATGATAAAACCAGGTTAAAGTTTTTAACTATGGTCAAGCAATGCAAACACTCCAGTTGTCTGTATCTGTTGTGGACTCAAGAGTGGCTTCCCATGTGAACAACTAGATCGGTTTGGCTTTGCGCAATGACATCCAAGACTTGGAACTTAACTTCGGCAGACAAGTAGATTCAGTTCAGCTCTACTATCTGCCTCAAATTTTTTTTGTGATACATACAATCAAAGCCATCAAGTTAAAGGGGAAATGTAAGTTGGTGGGTTCCCTAATTATAATATTATCAACTGTGCTTCTTTGAAACGTCTACAACCTTTTAAAGTTTACTTGGATGACCCAAAACAAGCGCGGGGAACAAACATTTTGAAAGAAGGGGAATTAAATATTATACGATTGAAATATATTTGGTCATCCAAGTAAACTTTAAAAGTTGTAGACATTTCAAAAAAGCACAATTGACAACATTACAAGTAGGAAAACCTATCAACTTACATTTTCCCTCTAACTTGATGACTTTATTGTATGCAATGCGAAAATTTCTTGAGGCAGATAGTAGAACTAAACCGAATCTACTTGTCTGCCAAAGTTAAGTTCCAAGTCTTGGATGTTGTTGAGCAAAGCCAACCGGATCCAGTTGTTCACATGGGATGCCAATCTTGAGTCGACAACAGATATGGACAACCGGAGTGTTTGCATTGATTGATCATAGTTAAAAAATTTATTCCTAGCTTAATCATACTTACTATGCTTTTGGGTTTGAATTCTTACTTGAAGAAGGGGGATAAGGAGTTTGGAGGGAATATTGTTAGAAGGAGTTGTATTATCTAGTTAAAGCAGTTGAGGAGAATTTTACGACCAATTCAACAGCTTATGAAAGAAGCAACATTGAAACTTGTCGGCAAGTGGAAGGCGAAAATGATAGCAAGAGTAGAGAATTCTCTTGACATTATTGGTTTCTTGCAGCTTTTAGCTTGCTATGGGTTGGATTCTGCTTCAAATCCTGGCAAGCTCGCAAATCTTTTTGAGGTTGTTGGTCAGCTATTATGAACTTGTAAAGTTGGTGGGTTCATTTGGAGATGAACTTGTCTTTCGCTGATTTAATTCGAGAAAAATTGGGACCTGCATTGAAAAAGCTTAATGCTTCTTTAAAGACAATTCTGATCTTCTCCATTTCATATAGTCAAGTACACATTTATAAGTGAATATTATAGTGACCCACTACACCTATCTTCCTATAATTTAGTAAATCATTAAAACCACTATTTCACTTCTTAACAGCTACAACTACTACTCAATAAAATCTAAGACTACTTTAACTTTTAATTTAAACAAATTATATAAATAACAACAAATTAGAAATTATAATATTATTTAGGCACATAATATTAATTCCATCCTCTCCTTCGAAACAAACTTTGTCGTTCAAAGTTTGCGCGAGTATTTGACTGTGTTTATACATGAATCTATGTATCACATGAGTGTTATCAGTTGTTATATTTTAACACAACAATTGTTAAGTAATAGAATTTTAACTCTGGTATCATGGTAAGGGTTGTAGATCTGTGAGTCATCATGTTATGATTATGTAATGTTTTGTTGTGAGTTATTAAAATGTTGGGAGTTTGTCAAAAAAAACTGTTGGAAAATTAATATATAATTTGAGAGGGTGCTCCACTCATTGTCAATTAATTTTAAGTTGGGAAATTAATATATAATTAGATGCTTCAATATGGTATTAGAGTAGGAACAATTCATGTGTAGGTCCAATGACTCACATGCCCCTCCAAGTCTTTAAACTTTAGTCTCACATGGGACAACTAAAATTTAAAGACTTAATATATAATTTTGAAAAACTTCTCTACTAATAACCAATTGATTTTGAGTTGGATACTTCAATAATATTAAAGGGGGTGGTTTGCTCTCACGTGATTTCAAGGAAGTATAGGATTATACATTAATTTCATTATGAAGGGATTGGTTAACCACGGAGAATTAATGAGTGTTGAACTACTTTTATTGCACTGGGTGATTACAATATTCAAATATGTCGTTATAACTTGTGGTTATTTTTCTTATTATATATAGTAATATTAAGTAGAGCTCTAATAAATAATTAGTAGAATGTTGCAGAAATGTACTCCCTAAGAAATTGTGTTTTTGTGTGAGTTAAAGGCTTATTGTAAAGGGCTATATATTGATAGTAGAATGGATAAAGATGAGTAAAATATAAAAGTGACACATATACTATAAGAGTATTTGGATATTGTGTTCCTTTTTTTTTTTAGTCAATACAAAACGAACCCTTTACAATTTTAAAATTTGGATTGTGAACTCAATTGTGTAATGTGGCGTTGACTTGTACACATGACACATGCATTGACATGTCAATTTAGCACATTTGGGCTAAAAAATATATCTATTCTCCCAAGATTTGAACTTAACAACTTATACTTCCAATACTAACAAAGCATTGATAACAACTAAGCTAAGAATTAATATTATTTTTTAGAAAATTATTAATAACACTAATAGTATTAGTACAACTTTATTAGTTATTAGTAATATTATTAATAATTTGTTAGTAATTACTTATTAGTTATTAATAATTCTCTTTAACATGATGTTGCTTAAATAAATACTTATAATATATTATCTTAATAACATTACTTATTATATATTAGTATATATTAATGGTATTAGTAACATTAATATTCTAATAGCATTATTGTTATAATCTACATTAATGTTAAAAATGAACCTTATTTTATTTTATTTATAATTTTTTATCAAAAATAATATTTGAAGTAACGTATGCTAATAAGAATAATTTATGATAATAACAATAATATAATAGTTATAATAAATAAATAATTTAATCTTGTGATCACATATTTTGTAAAAATAATAAGTACTTTATTTATTCAATATATTTAAATGATTTTTTAGATTTAATCTTTTGCAATAAGTAACGAAGTTGAAGAGGTAGAATTAATAGAATAACAAATAAACAAACAAATAATAAAAACCCTAAGATGACTCTTATTTACGGTCTTGACTTTGCTCACCCGTTCCTACATGAGAAACTAGATAGAGAAAGAAAAATTGAATTTATCTCTTTTTTGTTAAAATTATCTTATTTTTTCATTAGCATTGATGTATATTAATAACAATAATATTGAGTATATTAATTTTATTAATAACATTAATATATCCCAATATCTAAGAAGTAATATTATTAAGATCTTATATTTTAGATTTAACTAAGAAGCAAAATCATGTTAAAGAGAATTACTAATAACTAATAAGTAATTAATAACAACTTCTTAATAATATTACTAATAACTAACAAGTTGTATTAATATTATTACTGTTAGTAATTATTTTGTAAGAGATAACATTAATATTCTTAATTTAGTTTGTAATCAAATGTTTTGTGAGTTTCTGGAGTATGAGGTTTTAGGTTCAAATCTTGAGAGAATATATATTTTTAGCTCAAATGTGTTAAATTGACATGTCAACGTGTCATGTGTATAATAAGTTAACGCCACATGACACAATATGGTTTACAATCCAAATTTTTAGATAGTAAAAGGTTTGTTTTGTATTGATTAAAAAAAGAGATGCAATATCCAAATACTCTTATAGTACAGGGGTCAATTTTGCATTTTGTAAGAGAGGATAGAAGAATCGAGTTCGGTAGTCGATAGATAAGGTTGAACGTATGTTCGTTTTATAGTTTTTATGTGATTTTAAATTAATTAAGAGGTTTTGATAGATTATTGTTAAGATATGAGTTTTTCATAATCCATGCTTGCTCGAAGAAGTTTTGATGGGTTATAGTTAATCCTTAAATTTTCATAGTCTATGCTTGCCCATGTTAATTGTAAAATTACTAAATTAAAGGGAAGAGGGATCAAAATCATAGTGAGTTATAAAAATAGAATAGATTAAATTATATGTTATGTTTATTATTTAATGGATTTGGATTCCTATATTACTTTCTCATTATTAGTTTTCATATTCTAGTTAATTAATTTTCAATCTTTATTTCTAGTTCGCCTAAAATAGATATCAAGGAAACATTAAAATTAATCTAGTTTCTGTTGGTTCGACCTGTACTTATCACTTCTTCAATTCAACACTGTGCACTTACAGTACATATTTTTTAGCACATCAAGACGTAATATCCAAATACTCTTTATAGTATTTGGGTCAATTTTTCATTTTGTAAGAGAGGATAGAAGAATCGAGTTCGGTAGTCGGTAGATAAGGTTGCAAGTATGTTCTAATATTTATTGTAGATTGATGGTCCCAAGATTTGGTTACTAATCTTACTTTATACTCACTTATTCTCATTTTAAAAGAACATAGGCATAATATTGAATTTTCGAAGTCTTTAAGTCCCAAGTCAATCAGGATTAAGGAAAGGTTTGTAAAGTTATATTAGTGAGATGACTCCGTTTTTTTTCAATATCTGAATAATAACTAACTTCGTTTATTAAGGAAGTAAAGGTTTGTAAAGTTACTATGATTTACTATTTCACGCTTAGTTCTTAAAGGAAACTAAACTGAGTAAGGGAAAATTTGGGACATCTATGAATATCATTTCAATATGAAATGATTTAACCAACAATCTTAATATGAAATTTATGGAATTAATATCCAAATTAACATTTTATAGTTTGAAACCTACACGCATTGCAATATCTTCTCTTTTAATGTAACACACCTTCGACACATTGCTATATCTTCTCTTCTAGTGTTATCCCAATGTGTGCTTATAATTATCAATCATATTCCTAATTAATCAATATCGCTTCTAAATAATAAGTATTTTTAGATTAGTTTAGATATTCATCAAATCACTCTAACAAATTATAAACGAGAAATTAAATGTTATATATAAGTAATCATATATAAATATAGAAATTTGCAAAACCTTAAACAAGATGAGACATGAACGATTAGAAACTTTGATAAGCCACAGAGAGAGAGAGAGATACCAAGTGCAATTGATTATATGATTTCAATATATAATACTTTTATATATTGAAATCATAATAAGTATTTACAAATTAGTTTAGATATTCATCGAATCACTCTAACAAATTAAAAACAAGAAATTAAATGGTATATATAAGTAATCGTATATTGAAGCCTACAAACAAGCTTCAAAGGAAAAACTTGGAAAAGAAAAATAGGGAGAGAGAGAAAAGAGATAGGGATAAGATTTTAATTCATTATATTCCTTCATATTGTTTTACCAGATCATATATGTATGTAACTCATGACAAAAGACAGCTAATAAATAGAATATATATCCACCCTACAGCTGGAATGGTAATGCAAAAAAGAGGACCCTTGGATCATTTCCTAGCTATGCCTTTTCCCTTTTTGCCCTTGATATAGCTGCTCATCCACGTGGGTTCTCTAGTCATTCTCCTTGACTTTCTTAGCTCATTTAATGTTGCTATTTCCTCCAGCTCAGCTGTTGTATACTCCTCTACTCCTACTTCAGTGTGCTTTGGTTGCTCTATTCCTACTTCAGTGTGCTCTGGTTGCATATTAGACCCTTTACTTATTTGATGTCCATTGTCTTGTGCCCCACTAGCCTCATGGTTCATGTTCTCTTGCTCACTATGTGGACTCATAAATTCTTGATCAATCTTCTGTTGTCCATTGTCTGTAACAATACCCATCCCAACAACGGACACCTTGTCCTCAAGGTGTAGTGTAGGATACAACTATTTCAGTTGATGATAGTCAAGCCAGGTAGCTTCTTCTAAAGGTAAGTTTTCCCACTGCACCAGATATTGAGTAACCCAATGATTGTTCACTTTCTTTTTCCTGTGATCGAGGACATCTATTGGTTGAAGGACAGGTTGATTATTGACAATATATGTAGGTAGAGAAGAAAAAAGAATGTTTGTATTTTCCACAAACCGCTTGAGCATGGCTATATGGAAAACAGGATGAATTTTAGAAGATGCTGGAAGTTGTAACTTATAAGCTACCTTTCCCACCTTTTCAATGATGAGGAAAGGTCCAAAGTACCTTTTACTAAACTTTTGAGAGAGTCTAGATGCAGTACTTTGTTGCCTGTATGGTTGTAATTTAACCAACACTAATTCCCCCACATTGAAAGCATAGTCAGTTCTATGTTTGTCAGCCTTGGTTTTCATTTTAAGCTGTGCAGACTCTAGAGTAGCCTTTAAGAGTTTGAGTTTTTCATTTCTAGTCTGTAAAGTGATGTTAAGCGCTTCAACATGTGTGCTTCCTGGAATATAATTAGCTAAGATAGGAGGTGGCCTACCATATACAATCTCGAATGGAGTTTTGTGAATGGTAGAATGGTAAGATGAGTTGTAATGCCACTCAGCTAATCCCAAAAACTTGTGCCATAAGTGTGGTGCTTCTGATATGAAACACCTCAAATATTGCTCCACACACTTGTTAACAATTTCACTTTGTCTATCAACAGGTGGGTGGTAAGCGAAGAGACATTTTGAATGTTGTTCCTTGAAGATTTAACAAGTTCTGCCAAAACTTGGACAGAAAAATTGAATCTCTATCACTTACAATGGTCTTTGGTATCCCATGGAGTTTGCCTACCATTTCCCAAAATAGTTGTGCCACTTTAGAAGCAGTATATGTAGTGGAAAGAGCCCCAAAATGTGCTGCTTCAGTAAGTCTATCGACTACTACAAAAATAGTGGTGTATCCTTGTGATGGGGGTAAGTGTGTAATAAAATCCATGCTCACTTCTTCCCAAACTTCTTGTGGAATTTCCAGGGTTTGCAATAAACCATAAGGACTGACATTTAAAACTTTAGTTTGTTGACAGATAACACAGTGTTTGACAAAGTCAATAACATCTATTTTCAAACCTTTCTAATGGAAATTTGTGTTGATCCTCGTGAAATTTTTGTGGATGCCACCATGCCCACCCTCAAGAGAACTATGATACTCCTTAAGGAGAGCCTTTTTCAAGGTTGAATGGCTGGGGATGTAAATTTTTCCTTGGAATGAGATAGACTCCTCCTTGAGTGTCCAATCTGGATTATTTTGAGCCATGTTCGAGATTTCAACAGGGCATTTTGTTCTTTCTTGATATCTTCTATGATCAGGAAAGTTGGGACAGAAATGGCCATGAATGTGATTGGGTCCATATGAGTGGGGTTTCTGGATAGAGCATCAGTTGCAGTATTAGCCTTGCCAGGTTTCGCGATATTTGGCAGCAACTAGCGAGTCCAAGATGAATATATCATCACCCAAGATTGCATAATTTCATAATGGGGTTACTACTCCTGGATAAACCAGTTCTGCCGCCAGACACACAACAAAGTGATGACTTAATTCATAATTGTAACCCAATAATTTTGTGAGATAGTATTGTTGTTCAAGAGTCTGTATAGTTTGATGCATTAAGTTTCTCAAACTCTGCCGATCTGTGTGGATAAAAAACTTGGAGCCTAGAAGGTAGTGTCTCCATTTGGCAATGGTATTTGAGGTAATTCATGAATGCTTCTCTCGGTGTAGTTGAAGAGCATTGCATTCGAGGACACAACTTTTTGCTAAAATAAGCTATGGGATGGCCTTCTTGACTTAAAATGGCCCCAATGGAAAAATTTGAGGCATCAGTCTCTACCACAAATGGTTTCTCAAAATTGGGCAAGGCTAAAACAGGGGGTGTGGGTGAGTGCTTTTTTAAGTTTCTGGAAGGCTTGTTCAGCTGTGTCACCCCATCTGAAAGCATCAGTTTTTAGTAAATCAGTGAGTGGAGCAGCTATAGAAGCATACCCTTGTACGAACTTTCGGTAATAGCCTGTCAATCCTAGGAATCCTCTTAACTGTTTGATGTTTGTAGGCTTTGGCCATGCTAACATAACATCCACTTTAATAGCATCAGGTCTCACCCCTTGTTACGATATTACATGCCCCAAGTAATCCATGGTTGTAGCAGAAAAAATGACACTTTGAGAGTTTAGCAAAGAGGAAATGAGATCTCAAACAATCCAAAACTTGAGTTAAATGTTGCATACGAGACCTGGAGGTCCTTCTTTATACACTAATATATCATCAAAGAATATAATCACAGATTTCCTTAAGAATCTTCGAAAAACTGTATTCATTGTTGCTTGGAAAGTTGATGGTGCATTGGATAACCCAAAGGGCATTACCAAAAATTCATAATGCCCTGAATGTGTCCTAAAAGCAGTCTTATGAATATCTTTTGTAGCCATTCTAATTTGATGATAGCCGGACCTGAGGTCAATTTTTGAATAATATGTGGCTCCATGTAGTTCATCAAGAAGTTCATCCACTGTTGGTATGGGAAACCTGTCTTTGAGAGTAATCTCATTCAATGCTCTATAATCTACACAAAGTCTCCAAGTACCATCTTTTTTTTTTACTAACAAAATAGGTGAGTCAGAAATCAAAGCTATGTTGTATGATACCGATTCCAACATCGCTTTGGACTTGGTTGCTCAATTTCATTTTTACGATAGTGTGGGTACCTGTATGGCCTTACATTCATAGGGTTTGAATTGGGTTCCAAAGGAATGTGGTGGTCAAACAACCTCATAGGAGGCATGTCTGTATATTGTTCCAATAGATCTTTAATCTTTGGGATTGGGTGAATTATGATGTCTAATTGCTTGAAGGGAGTAGAATTTATTTCAGTGTTGTTAGGACCTTGCAGAGAATAAAAGGATATGGAATTTTCAAAAGTTGATTTCTGGTTGGAGATTAACTGAAGCATGAAACATTGGCCTATTTCCTTCCTCTTAACCATCTGATATAAGTGATTGGCAGAGATAGATTCAAGTTCTGTGTTAGCTTGAACGCCCTACAAACACACCTCTTTATCTTCATGCAAGAACTTGATATATGATTGTTTATAGTTTAGCTTAAGCTCCCGAAAGGTCTCCTCGCTAAGCCAGCTACCCTAGAATTGCATCAAGACCGTGAAGGTCTATTATGTAGAAATCATTGTGAAGCCATGCCCTCAGATGGTAAAAGGAACTTGTTTACATTGCCCCAGACACGTGAGATTTTCACCATTCCCCACAATCACAAAGAATTTTTGAGAAGGAACAATATCTAACCCCAAAAACCTTGCAACTCTTGCTTGCATAAAGTTATGGCTACTTCTACCATCAATGAGAATTTGAAGTGCCTTCCCTTGAATGTAACCTTGCAACCTTAAACATCTGGTACTAGTGTTAGCAATGAGAGCATACAAAATTCCAATAGTAGGGTCTTGTACTTGCTCTTCTTCAATATTAGTTACAGTTTCAACTTTTGTTTGTGTGTTTTCTAACTCCTCACAATCTTCAGGTATTATACCTTTTAAAACTAACAAGACATTTGCCCTTTGCATTTGTGACCCTTATGCCAAGCCTCCTCACAATTGTAACACTGTCCCTTTTCAATTTTTAATTGTCTTTTAGCTGCAGACAATCACTTAATAGGTAACTTGTGATAGGGATTAACAATTGTAGTGGGGTTATTGGGTTTTTCTACCAAAGGTGTTGAGTATAAGGGACCATGGCTTGTTTATAACTTGGTTTAGAATTAAGCATGGGAGTGGGTCTAGGTCCCAAAATGGAAGTGTTATGGTGCATCCTTGGTTGGAAATTAGTGTGTCTACGAAAACCAACCTTCCCTTCATACAGTTTAGATAACCCAATGACATGTTGTAAATTATAAGGTTGAGCACTAATCACCTCACATTGAATGTCCCACCTTAAGCCTCCGATTTAACACCCTTTGAGAAATGACTCTGGTAGACCTGGGATTTTGTTGGAAATTTTCTGAAATTGGGCTTCATATTCAGCTACAGAGCCAGTTTGACAAATTTTGGAGAGCTGTGTGTTTGGGTCCTCATATGGGGAGGGCCCAAATCTGATGTGCATCTGGAAAGTGAATTTATGTCATGATCGTATTTGGTGATTGGTTTCCAGCCACTGAAACCAACTTGAGGCAGCCCCATCAAGGTGTAATGCTACTATGGATAGCTTGCTATCTTCAGAAATTTTGTAGTATTCAAAGTACTTATTGACGTTGTATAGCCATTCTGAGGGATCACCGCTTTCGAACCTGGGAAAATCAATTTTGGTTTTGGGATGGAATTCGTGAATTTTGGTGTTAAGGGTTAGATCTGGTTGAGTTGCATCTGGTCTATTTGGTAGGGTATCTCATTGTTCTTGCAACACAGCAGACATAGTTTGTCTAAACTGTTGCATGAAATTTTGGGCAAATTGATCAAATAGTTGTTCTATTTTATCTGGGTCAGCCATGGTACTGCTCTCAATGAAAGCACCAGTGAAGCCTACAAACAAGCTTCAAAGGAAAAACTTGGAAAAGAAGAATAAGGAGAGAAAGAGAAAAGAGATAGGGATAAGATTTTAATTCATTATATTCCTTCATATTGTTTTACCAGATCATATATGTATGTAACTCATGACAAAAGATAGCTAATAAATAGAATATATATCCACCCTACAGCTGGAATGGTAATGCAAAAAAGAGGACCCTTGGATCATTTCCTAGCTATGCCTTTTCCCTTTTTGCCCTTGATATAGCTGCTCATCCACGTGGGTTCTCTAGTCATTCTCCTTGACTTTCTTAGCTCATTTAATGTTGCTATTTCCTCCAGCTCAGCTGCTGTATACTCTTCCACTCCTACTTCAGTGTGCTTTGGTTGCTCTATTCCTACTTTAGTGTGCTCTGGTTGCATATTAGACCCTTTACTTATTTGATGTCCATTATCTTGTGCCCCACTAGCTCCATAGTTCATGTTCTCTTGCTCACTATGTGGACTCATAAATTCTTGATCAATCTTCTGTTGTCCATTGTCTGTAACATATATATAGAAATATGCAAAAGCTTAAACATAACGAGACATGAACGATTGAAAACATTGATAAGCATGTATACACACACAAAGAGAGATAGAGAGATACCAGTGCAATTGCTTATATGATTTCAATAGAAATTACCGTTTGTATAGAAAAAGATGGAGAGAGAGAGGCGGGGAGAGAAAGATAGGGGGAGTGGAACCCGTAACAGTTAGACATGAACATGTGTAAATTATATAGCAAAACCCTAGTGGCATTCTTTATTTCACGGAATGTTTTTGTGTTTTGTTTGGTTGCATAGAATTCGTATCCTAGATTTGGATAAGAACTCACGCTAGTCAAAATTCCAATCCATATGTTTCCAATTTCATATAGTGAAATCGTTGCTCGTTTGCATGGAATCAGGAATTTTTTAAATATAGCGCTAGGGTATTTTTAATTTATAACTTGTGTAGATTTAGGGAAAATCGAGTTTTTACTAAGATGGGGGGGGGGGGGGGGGTCTAAAAGATGAGTTTTTATAAAATTTAAGGGTTAAATACAAAGTCAACCACTGAACTTTAGTGGTTTTTGGGTATTAGTCGCTTTTTTCACCAATCTGTTCGGCCTTTTCTATTCGAAAATTTGACTTTTGACCCCTGCGCGCCTACATATGCGTTGACTTGATGATGTGTCACACGTGGCGCTTACGTGGCACATGTGGCAGATCTGACGTGGCTTCTTTTGAATTTTTTCCAAAAACTTGCCTCTCCACTGATTCGAACTCAAAATCTTAGGTTTGAAACCTTGGTCATATGACCACCCGAGCACCACAAGACTAACTGTTAATATCTCGCAAGGATTAATCTTTATATTAAAACATTTTATTTCTCCCCCCCCCCAAAAAAAATAAATAAATTAAAATACTGCACAGATGAAATGAAAAGTTTTGATATAAAGATTTCAAAACAAAAACATAAAATTAAGCAAGAGAGATGCAATTATTACTGTACAAAAACAAGCCGTCCATTCCCCTCGCCCAAAATCTGTTCTTGATTATCCCCATCCTCCTTATCCGAATTATCTCCTTTAGGTACCGTCACCACTAGCTCGCCGTTAATATACGCCGCACTAATGAGCTTCGGCCGAGGCAGCCAGAAGGTGAAACTGCCAAGCATCTAGCTCCAGCTCATCCATGGACAAATTGAGAACGTTGGTTCCTTTAACATCGATCTTGGTAACACCCGGATAGATCTCGATCGGGTGGGCAGTGATATCGTCGTCGATATCATCGTCGGAGGTGACAACAAAATGGAGAGAATCAGAGGTTTCATGTACCAAAACGTTGGCGTCTGAGTGGAAAGGAAGCTCAAGAACTTTAGCGAAGATGTGATGGAGTCTTCGGAGCTTCTTTTGCAGGTTTTGCGACAGAGCGGATGCGATATCGTATCGGAATGTTATGTTCTGCTTCTTCGGAACTAGGTGAACCTTCATCTTCAAAATTGAAAAAAGCCCTAACTTTTCAGTTGGGATTTTTGAAAGATTGCAAATTTTGTTAGGAAATCTGAACCAAGAGGTATGAATATAAGCAATTTTGTGTATATATTGGATTGTATAGAGAAATGGGCTGTCCTAGAGTGGGACATATTGAGGATTGACATTTTTGGATCTGCCAAACAACCTTCAGAAATTAGGAAAGAGGGTATTACTGAAGCTACAGAAGGATAAGTGTGTTGAATTCTTTGAATAATCTTTGAAGCGGTGTGGCCCTATGCGTGGGGGTTCAAATATTTTTAACGAGCTGGACATGAAAATTGAATACGATTTTGGGGGAAATGAAATGTTTTGATATAAAGATTAATCTTTGTGAGATATTAACAGTTAGACCCATGGTGCTTGGGTGGTCATATGACCAAGGTTTCATGCGTGAGTTTGCGAGTTCAAATTGGAAAGTCAAATTTTTGGAAAAAAATCGAAAGAAGACAGGTCAGGGTTGCTTATGTGTAAAATTACAATATAAAATGATCACGTTAGATCTGCCACGTAGGTGTCACGTGTGACGCGTCATCAGGTCAACACACATGCATGTGACGCCTAAGGGTTTAAAGTCCAAATTTTCAAATAGAAAGGGGCTCAATATCTAAAAATCACTAAATTTCAGTAGTCGACTTTACATATAACCCTAAAATTTAATAGGGTTGGTGAGTTGGACTCGAAGTATAATATTCTAAGCCATAATTATGGCATTAATATTACAAAATACTAAAATAATGAGAATTGAATAATAATTAATTTTGGAGAATCGTGATGTATCAAATTCAAGTGTCATAAAAGTGATGAACTAATTAATATAAAATTGATGAATCAGATAGTTGATTGTTATAAAATTGAAGAAATGTGGATTAAAATTATGAAAAAGATATCGTGAATTAATTTAAATAGATGAAAATTTACCGTATAAATTGAGTGGACACTATGGCGTAAAAATGACTAAAAACTACCAATAATATGGCCAAAATCCAAATTTTTGTTTAGAGTAATATTGTTAGAATAAGAACAGAAAATAATTTTCATTGATAAATGGATTGAATTATAAAAACACTATAGTTGAGATGATACCTCCTCCAATCCCCAGTTGAAACGGGAGAACATATAAAATTTTAAAAATCATACAAAAAATAAATAGATTTGAGCAGTTCTTCAATTTAAATAACACAAAAAAAGGCCGTCATGATAACTTCACACCCAAATATGTATAGATCAATCTTCACCGATTAACGCAAATCAAACATACTCCAAGGAAAGATCATAAATCTAAACATAGGCTTCTGTTTATTAGTAACGCTGAAGATAAAGTTAAGTTTAGTTTTTAGATTGAACATACACATTGATGATTTTTCAAACAAATCATATGGTTAGTAGGGAATAAATTTTTTTATTTAATGTTTCAAATTGAAATAGTTGTAGGGAATAAATTTTTTGATTTACTGACAAAATTTTAAAACTTCTTTCAAGTAGAAAGCTAATTACTAAATAAATTTGAGAAACTATAACTAAAGTTTTGGAAGTCAAATTTGTAATTTTACCTTGGCTTTCACGTATTATTTGTATTTTTCGGACCAAGTTTGGCCAAATTTTAAAGTGCGATTATGTTTATTCTATTTTTTTTGAGTTATTCAATAATAGTTGTAAATATAAGATATTATTAATTGAAATAAAAAAATTCAGAAAATTATAATATTTTGTGGAAAAATCCTATAAAATATAATAAGCATTATCAAAAGTCTAGCCACCCAAATTTTCCCGATTCAAAATATTTTGTGTGACGACCAGAAGCCTATGCTTTAGATAAGCCAATGTCCGTAGTTATGGTGAACAATTACGCAAAGTAGGGGATACCAAAACAAATATTTTTCATAAATTAAAATGGACGAAAAAAGGGTTTTAATAAATAAAGGAAGTAAGAAGAAAGCAAATCAAAACAAAAATGTATTTTGAAGAAGGAAAAATAATTTAAAACAAAAAAAAAGTAAATGATTTTAAAACCACATAAAATCACCATATCTTGGGAACACTTTAAACGTAAAACTGGAATGACTTTAAACGTAAAAGACAACATAAATATCATAAAACACATTAACACATTTTTTGTTAAGATAACTTGTAATACCCGGAAAAAAGTAAAAAAAAATAAAATAAAAATAATATTTAAATTTATATTTTAAATATTTTGTTTGAACTTTGTTTTTTAATTGGGTCAAATTAATTATTTAGTTTATGTGTGCTAATAAGTATTAATAAGTGATGGATAAATTAATTTGGTAAAATTGGACCTTAAAACTAATTGGGTTTAATTTATATATGAGTAATATTAAATCCTATTAAAATTTGAAAAAATTAATAAAATATATTAATACTTAAATGAATAACAAAACTTAAAACCCTATACATTTTACGTTGAATTGGTTTATTATTCTGATAAAAGAGAAAAAAAGGAGTCGGCGACGAAGAAAAGAAAGAAAGAAAAGAAAACAAGTATCTTTGTAAAACCCTTAAATTCTGAGTCTGCCTTCAAGCTCTGGTCCGGTGCTTCACGGTACTACTCATTCAACATAATCTTAAGACATGATTGTAATTACAATATTATTACAACATATCACCTATAATCCCAGGTAAGAAGACCTTTACTAAACTATCTTAAATAATATTAAAACATTATATAATATTACAACACTTCATGTACTTTTATACATTTAAAAATTCAATAACAGAACAGTAGTTGTGAAGCAGTATCGAATAAATAGGAACAATCATTTTCTTCCCTATAACATTTACTCACATAACACATTATTGCACGGGGTGCAATGCATACGAATACTTGCCCAAATTACATGATTTGGCATTATTAACTTCTCACAATTCAAGAATTATTACAATTTATATCTCAACAACAAATATATCGATTGGAATAGCTCAACAAATTGAGTTAAGTCGAATCAAATGGCAATAACCCTTTTCCATAACTTATATCACATAATTCGATGAATTTCATATTGCACACGGAAATCTACAATTTAAACGCAGTTCTTGCACATAATAATAAATTCGCACAAGATCATAAAATACTTGCACAAAATATAAATTTTGTGTATGTCAAAAAACTTAAATTCACACAATATGAAAATATTGCGTAAATTAGAACATGCATTCAACACATAAATTGAATAGGAGTTCAGAAACTTGCCTAAAGCGATCTTTAATTTATATGCTAAATTTTCCTTCAATTATCCTAAACATTTAAGTTAATATACATATACCAATTAGTCACATAAAGACGTTAATTATCGACTTACGTTAACTTTATTCCTTTTCTTGTTGTTCGCGTTTTTTATGATTTAATCAATGCGCTCAACTTTTATTTTTCATTTTTCGTTACTGGTATAAAACAGACAGCATGACCCGTCTACTTTGGGGTAAAGCAGACAACTTGACCAGTCTACTTTGGGATGTCTACTTCAGCTTAGAATTCCATGTATGGAAATCCAGACAGGATAAACTGTCGTCACGGAGTGTCTGCTTTACAAAACTTCCTATCTCTTGAAGCGAAAACAGACAGTTTTTCGTTATCGTCGCACGCACTTTGCAACGTAATAACTTGGTCATCCGTTATCGGAATAAGTCCATTCTCGCATCATTTTTCTCTTTGTCACTTCCTCTACAAATTCCTTTATGTGGAATATTTTTTTCAGGTTCATTTTTATGCCAAAATAGTGGCACAAAAGTCCCTACCCGAAACAATTTTTTACTTTGGCAGTTTTGACTAGCTTCCTTTCAAAAGGCATAAGTCCCACCTCCGGATTCGGAATGAGATTATACTTATGTCTATGGACTCCTTATTTAACGTACTACATAACCCCAAAAATGGAAACATTTTCCAGCAATCCAATCGGAACAGAAATCAGTATGAAAGTAAGGGTTCACACTAGTTATTTTTAGCTTTTCACTAGTTTTACGAAAAAAATTGCCATAACTTCGTTATACAAGCTTTTGGCTCCGTTTCAATTGGGTAATGTTTGTAACTCCTAGGAGCATAATATAACACCCCAAAAATTAATTTTAAATTTTGGGACACCAAACAAAAATGGCCCCAAAACAAACCCTTAACAGTCTACTAAATATTATTTTTTTTCATCATTTACGCATAAGTTCGGGTCTTGTTCATTTTGATTCCACTTTGCATGCTTTTACTAGTCCGTTTAACATTTGAACATCATTCATATGATGCTTCTAAAACAATAAAACCCACAACAATAACATCTAACAAATTCAAAGAAATAAAATCAAAGAGATGAAAAAGTTAGGGTTCTTATTTTACCTCTTGTGTTCTTATTCTATTTCTTGCTTATGATGATCAAAGATTCTAAGATTGATTCTCATTCATCCTTTCTTCCTCAAGAAACTCTTAAGTTCTTTCTTAAACTCTTCCTCTCACTTTCTCTCTTTCTCTCTCTTGCTTTTGGATGAAGAAATGGCCAAGTGTTAGACTAGATTAATTGAACCATCCACTAACTAACTCAACCATGGCAAATGTTAGATTAAGTCATGTGAGGTTAGGGGACTAAATGATGGTTTAAGGCTTTTTTTGGTTGCAACAATGATGGAGTATGCATTTAATGTTTGATTTAATTGGATGGAAACTTACTATATTTTGCAAGTGAATCGCCAACTTGTACCCCCCATCTCTATTGCCCAGTTCATCCCTTTCTTCTCTCACTTTTCCAAATTCAATTCACATCATGTTTAATTTCTAGCTTGTGACACTTGTCCTCCCTTAGCTTATGACTCACCCCTTAACCTTTTTCACTCTCCCTTATCCTATGTGCTAATTTTTCACACATGACACATGACCTCCCTTAGCTTTGGCTCCAAGCTTAGCTACCCCTTTGGCTCCAAGCTTACAAGAGTTGGCTCCAAGTCTTCCAACCATCTAATTCTTTAGCCAAACCCTTTTAATTTCTTAGCCAAGTCATCTTAATCCTAACCAAGCCTTTAAAACCCTAGGTTTTGTTAATTCAACTAAATTTTATTAGTCCAACTAAATTTAATTTGTTATTTTATTTTCTAGTTTCTTTCTAGTTAACTTATATAATTCATTTAGTTAGCAAAAAGTCCATTTTACGCTTTCTGTTGGGTAAAATCTAATTACGCACAACACGCAAGTATACGTGGTCAACAAGGAGTAAAATGATAAGTTGAGTATCGTTCCCATAGAGAATTATTTAATAAGAATTACCAATTACTAACCTATGACCAATTTAATCTAATTTAAACAAATAATTTAATAATTTAATTTAAAATAATTAAATAAACTATTACTAACTATCCCTAGAATGAAACAAGATATTGAAGACTTGAGATTATAATTTCACTTATTGTTTCATTTAAATCAACACATTTCCTGTTAAGCCAAATTATTTATACTGGATTGTTAATCAAGAACATGAAAGTAAAATATGACCATCTCTCAATGCACCATACTCATATCAAATCAAATCCACAGATGATAGAATCAATTTGAACACCCTAATTAACTAACCCACTATATCTCTATGTGAATTACAATTAAAAAGGGTTTAAGTTCAAGTTCTTATTAGACTACATATGGCGTAAAGGTATATCTCTATCCTAAACACGAATCATGAATTCCATCTATGCAGAAATCACAAACACATGCTATCATGATCAGATCTAAATCTATACTTCATCTCTCGAGTTCATATAGATTATCACGGTAATTGTTAGCTAGGCAATTACGCAGTTAAAAACAAATCATAATAGACAATCCAAATATAGCTAATAAGACTAACAAAGAAGCATATCAAAATAAACTACACAATAAGATCTATAATAATATCAAAATAGAGTTTAATTCATAAATGACCTAGAATCCATCATCCACAATTGATTAAGCATTAAAAAGATACAAATAGATAATAAAAGAAATTAGAATTGAGATAAACAACTCTGCATTCTCTTGCTTCCAATCTGATTCTCCAATGATAATCAATAGCTTCAATATTCAATTCTAATCTAATCTAAGGTTCCTAATCTAAGAAAGAAAGTAAAGAATAAGTTAATATAAATCTATCCCAAGAAGGATTTTATGGAGTCTTAGGACTAACCTCCCAATCCAAGTTAAACTCAAATATTTATAGTTCTAATGGACACCCTAGCAAGTTAGGCAACTAAGAATCCTATTCTAGCACAATTTGGACATCAAATAACCCATTTTAACTCTTTTCCCCCGGCCTAGCGCGCCTCGCGCTGTCCCTAAGTTATTCTGGGCGCGCCCCGCGCTACAGTGGCAGAATTTTAGTGGCCTAGCGCTCCCCTAGCGCGGTCCGTGCTACTCTGTTTTCTGCTGCGATGTCCTTTGGTAAAATAGGCATAACTTTTGATCCGCTTGGAGTTACTGGGCCTGCCACCTATCAAATTGAAGATATCGACGAGATCTACAACTTTCATTCTTTGAGAATGGACATATTCGGATTGGATCAAGGCGGAAATAGGGCTTGAAGTAGATGCTATGTAAATGGCAAGCATGACAACTCTTAGTTTTGATCTTCGTTGATAAAAAGGCCATAACTCTCGCATCCAAACTCCGATTGGGATGACTAAAGATGTTCCAGAAAGCTAAGAAGTAGATCTACCCTAAAATCCAAGTTCCAAGCTAAGAACATGCATCCAACTTGGTGTTAAAAGTCCTTCAATATTCCCTTCTTGCATTTGCTTACGTATTTTAGTCCAAAAGATATCCGAATTGCTTTCCCTTGCTTCTTCATGCCAATGTCATGTCATCGCCTACAAAATAACATAAAATATATGAAAAGTAACTAAGAAACATGAATATAAGCAACTAATTCAAGTAATAGATACTGGATAAGTAGATATAAAATCTACTTATCAAATACCCCCAAACTGAAACCTTTGCTTGTCCTCAAGCAAAAACACAAAACAACAATGCTATGCAATGCAACTAATCTACATGCTTATGAATCCAGCAGTAATGACAGAAACAAGTCTAATCAACCGGCCTTAGAGAAATCAAGTAAACATAATAATACATCATATCAAAATAAATCAATAATTTCCCAATCAATCGTTAAATCTTAAACTGTTATCACTAATATAGTGCGTGTGTGCTCCACAACAATGTTAACTGATATAAAATCAAATTTAATACATAACAAGTCTCTTCGAAGGCATCATATAGTGTAAACTCAAAAAATCCAAAAACAAGCTATATCCAACTAAAATTAAGCAATTACCAATATCGAGGGTCCAACTTGGGATACTTATGCTTCATTTTTCATCTACGGGGGCTTTTTGCTCTTGTTTCCCGTTTTATTCATTTTTTTATATACACATAGCTATGCAATGTCTTATTCTCTTAGGCTTTTCAATGCTACCTAAACGAGTTTTCGACCAACGACTCCCAGACCATTAAGACCTTAGGGCGCTAGGTATAAAGACAATCCCCTCGGGCTTACTTACTCAAGTAACAAAGACCACAAAACTAGACAAGCATGCCACGGTGTTTATTCATACTTTTTTTTTATTTTTTTTATAGCTTATATACCCCAAATATTTCCCCAAACTTAGGTTCTTATCTAACTTTAGCCATCACTACTTGTTCTTGTCATTCTTTCATTCAAACTAGCATTATCCTTTGGAGTGCCATTATGTATCAATTTAAAATTAATCAATCAACAAGTTATTTTTACTGTACTATTCTTATTATACCAGTTTCAAACAGAAAAAGACTCAATTCATAACAAGAAATCACATCAATGCTCTAATAGTCAGTACTATACTTGTCTACTCAATTCCAATCTCATCATTGGCCAAAATAAACTGTAAATATCAAACAGCTGGACTCATGCAAGATGTACTAAATGATATATAAGCATAGTAAACTAACTACTCATTTTTAAAATTTTTCATTTTTTTTATTTCAAGAAACTCAAATGCAAAAACTAAATGTAACTATATGAACTACACTGTAAATAAATAACTATATGCAATACGACACTAAAATTCCCCCCAAACTTAAAACAGACATTGTCCTCAATGGCTAAAATAGGAAAAATTAAAAGAGAGGACTTCCCTGAAAATACAACATGTTCTTCCTTGTCTGCTAAGTCTGAAGAATAGGCTAGACACATTGGAATAAATCGGGAACCACACTTGAGTTGGACTTGACTAACATTTCAATTAAACCACTTTTAATGCCTGGGATTTCCGAGCGGCGCAGAAATTGAAAACCAACGTGGATTGGAAATGGAAAACCAACGTGGATTGGAAGTTGGGGATGGATGGGTTTAATGGGAATGGAAGTTGAAAAGGAGAAGGAGAGGTAAGGATGGTGTAATGGGGGTTATGGAGTATTAGAAGTGTAATGGGTGTAGGAGAAGTGGAGAAGTTGCATGTATTAAGGAGAATTGGCTTTGTTCAAATCTGAGACACGTCGATTAAATCCGTTCAAAGACCGAAATTCCGAGTAGCGGTGCCGCCGCTCGAGTATAGCCCTTGAGTAGTGCACCCCGGGCTAGGCAAGCAGTGATTTCTGGACTGATAGCGCACCCCGCGCTTGGTATAGGCATTGTGTGCCTTGCCCGCTTAAAATGCGTCAATAATATGAAAGATAAGTAAGCGCGTCCGCGCTATCGAGTTATGAAGTGGCGCGCAGTTCACACTGTAAAGGCAAGAAACTTCGAGATGATAGCGCCCAAGATGACGGGTATAAGCATTGCATAGCGCGACCCGTACTATGGGGCCAGTAGCTTGGTGACTCTCTTTTTCTTGCCTTACCTGCGAGCATGACCATTATGGAGTCATTATTCGTTGAAAACTAAATATTTGAGTTAGACTATAAACTAAAATATAAAGAATAAATATGGAAGAAAAGGTTTAGAGCTTGGGTTGCCTCCCAAGTAGCGCTAGTTTTAACGTCGTAAGCCCGAATTTGTCTGGTCAGCACTATCCAATTCCTCTTTGATAATTGAGGAACTCTCCATCCATCGGAAACAATGTAAATTTTGGTAGGTTCCCTTTTGTGATGGCTATTGAATTAAAGTCACCTAGCATGCTTTGTTTAGATAAGTTCCCAATTGAGAATGTTGAATAACTAGGTGCTTTGTCATCCGTTGAGTCTTTGATTAGATTGGGGCTTTGAGGCTTGTCAAGCACAACGGGCTCTTCTTCTATCTTCTCCTCCTCATCCCACCATGACTTTACATTTGTACTAGCTCTCATGTCATAAAGAGCTTCGCCGACGACATGACTACCAAGTGGGCATGATTTTGCTAATCTGACTGACTCGTTGATCTTTGGTGGAGACCCATATAGATCTTCGTCGACCTCTATTTCATTATCCCCAATTGTCTCCACACTTCCGATATCTTGTGGCTCATTCAGTCGTAGATTTGGTTCGGGTTCTCCATCAATTTCGTCATCCATGTCATAAAGCCAAGTGTTTGGAGGAAGGTTGCTTATGGCTTTGGTCATTTGCTCTATCTGATCCGCAAGATTTTGCATTGACCTTGCTTGATTACCCATCTTCTCCTCATCTGCTATGAACTTGGACAATAATTCCCCCTGCCTTGAATTTTCTGTTTCAGTCTTGGAAGCCATGTATTGAGAACCATTGGTTGAGGTAGTGACGAATTGTTCCATCCGATTATTAAAATTTTGGGTTGACAGCTCTTGGCTAATCCTCATCTCCTCTAGGTTTGCTATGCCCTTTAATATTATATCCCTCAGATTTGGCTTTTCTTCTTGTGGCAATGGAGGTGGACATGAAAATTCCGGTGTGTATGATGGATTTGGAGCGTAGTATTGGTCTTTGTAATTGTAGCTCCATGAAGAATCTGGGAGATACCCCCAAACTTGATGATAACTAGGATCAACATAGTTGTTGAGGTAATCACCACTATATTGTACCGGTTCAAAACTGACGGTGCATTGATGACTTTTATGGTTGCCAGCACAATAGTCACACGTAACTGCCATCCTTCGACTCTTTTGGGCTGCAATAACGTCCAACATCCTCGAAAGTTCTTCAATCTGTGCTGATATTGCGTAAAATGCATTAAGTCCATCAATTCCTGTTTTCCTTGATTGATTCATGTTCGTGTATGGCCATTGCTACGCAAAGTCATCCATGGTACCTGAAAAGAGAGAAATATAGGAAGAGAATTAAAAATAAAAATAAAAATATTTAAATTAAGACTAATTTGATTGAAATTAATATTGATAAAAAAATATTAAACTAATTCCCTAGCAACGGCGCCAAAACTTGTTGGGTAAAATCTAATTACGCACAACACGCAAGAATATGTGGTCAACAAGAAATAAAGTGATAAGTTGAGTATCATTCCCACAGAGAATTATTTAATAAGAATTACCAATTACTAACCTATGACCAATTTAATCTTATTTAAACAAATAATTTAATAATTTAATTTAAAATAATTAAATAAACTATTACTAACTATCCCTAGAATGAAACAAGATATTGAAGACTTGAGATTACAATTTAACTTATTTTTTTACTTAAATCAACACACTTCCTGTTAAGCCAAATTATTTATACTGGATTGTTAATCAAGAACACGAAAGTAAAATATGACCATCTCTCAATGCACAATACTCATATCAAATCAAATCCACAGATGATAGAATCAATTTGAACACCCTAATTAACTAACCCACTATATCTCTATGTGAATTACAATTAAAAAGGGTTTAAGTTCAAGTTCTTATTAGACTACATATGGCGTAAAGGTATATCTCTATCCTAAACACGAATCATGAATTCCATCTATGCAGAAATCACAAACACATGCTATCATGATCAGATCTAAATCTATACTTCATCTCTCGAGTTTATATAGATTATCATGGTAATTGTCAGCTAGGTAATTAAGCAGTTAAAAACAAATCATAATAGATAATCCAAATATAGCTAATAAGACTAATAAAGAAGCATATCAAAGTAAACTACACAATAAGATCCATAATAATCTCAAAATAGAGTTTTATTCACAAATGAACTAGAATCCATCATCCACAATTGATTAAGCATTAAAAAGATACAAATAGATAATAAAAGAAATTAGAATTGAGATAAACAAATCTGCATTCTCTTGCTTCCAATCTGATTCTCCAATTATAATCAATAGCTTTAATCTTCAATTCTAATCTAATCTAAGGTTCCTAATCTAAGAAAGAAAGTAAAGAATAAGTTAATAGAAATCTATCCCAAGAAGGATTTTATGGAGTCTTAGGACTAGCCTCCCAATCCAAGTTAAACTCAAGTATTTATAGTTCTAATGGACACCCTAGCAAGTTAGGCAACTAAGAATCCTATTCTAGCTCAAATTGGACATCAAATAACCCATTTTAACTCTTTTCCCATTTTGGCGGCGCCTTACATTGTCCCTAAGTCATTCTCGACGCGCCCGCGCCATGGTGGCGAGTTTACGGTGGCTTAAGCGCGCCTTAGCGCTGGGTCCGCGCTACTCTATTTTCTGCTGCGACGTCCTTTGGTAAAACAGGCATAACGTTTGATCCGCTTGGAGTTACGGGGCCTGTCACCTATCAAATTGAATATATCGGCGAGATCTACATCTTTCATTCTTTGAGAATGGACAGATTCGGATTGGATCAAGGCGGAAATCGGGCTTGAAGTAGATGCTATATAAATGGCAAGCATGACAACTCTTAGTTTTGATCTTCGTTGATAAAAAGGCCATAACTCTCGCATCCGAACTCCGATTGAGATGATTAAAGATGTTCCGGAAAGCTAAGAAGTAGAGATACCCTAAAATCCAAGTTCCAAGCTAAGAACATGCATCCAACTTGGTGTTAAAAGTCTTTCAATATTCCCTTCTTGCATTTGCTTGCGTATTTTAGTCCAAAAGATGTTCGAATTGATTTCTCTTGCTTCTTCATGCCAATGTCATGTCATCGCCTACAAAATAACATACAATGTATGAAAAGTAACTAAGAAACATGAATATAAGCAACTAATTCAAGTAATAGATACCGGATAAGTAAATATAAAATCTACTTATTACTTTCATACAATTGATTAGGGTTTAATTCCCGAACTAAGTCGGTCACCTAATTTCTTTCTAGTTAGATTTTCCTAACTCGTTTAACATGCAAAAAAATCAAAATTTATTTCGCTGATTTTATTGGAGATTATGTCTCTCGTCCTCAAATAAACGTTATGTTGCCCTTCAAAAATTCAAAAAATCAAAAAATTTTAAAAAAAACAAAGTTGCGTTTTAGCGTGAATACTATTTTTACGTTTTTCCAGAAAAAACTTTTATTAGAGATTTCATCTCTCCTCCTCAAATAAATGCTATGACATGGTTCGAAATTTCAAAAAAAAACGTAAAAGCGTTTTCTGCATTTTTTGAAGTGTTTTAACGTTTTTCTCGGAAAAATTTATTTTCTTCTAAAAATCCCAAAACTCATACATAATCACGTAACACGTAAAATAGGTCATTAGTCGACCTAAATCATATAACACATACTAATATCAATAAAATTTTATTTATTAGATATTCTCATCGAAAATCTAATCTCAAGGCTATCCGAATTCTTGGGTCGTCACATTATTCTCCCTTATAAGGATTTCGTCCTCAAAATCACCAACATAGTATTATTCTAATCCTCAGAATTCTTTCACCAACTACGTAGCCTCATCCTGAAAATAATATATTTGTTTATATTTATAATATTCTTTTCCTTAGTTGAAAAAAAATTGGGATATTACATTCACCATTTTTTCTAAGAATTTCGCCTTCAAAATTACAATATAATCATCTCTACTCATCTTATTCACCAAAACTAGGTTATCAAATAAACCTTTATTTAATCATATACGATTACATTCTCACTTTAATGGTTACTCAACTCTTTCCTCCTTTGAGGATCTCTCTTCGATCATCGCATTCTATGATCACTTTCCTCTATGGAATTCATTCTTTCTAAACATCCAATTTCCAGAATATAGGAATATCTTTCAAGAGTCTTCAAAAATTGTTCAATAATTTTGAATTAGTATGAATAACTAGGAATTTAAGAGATTCCTAGAAAAATTTCATATTATGCTAAGGGGTCATAAAGACCATGAACTCATCATTAAGTTTAGTGGGTATCCCACTGTAACCCATAAATAAAAGTTTAAAAATCACTAAGACTGTAAACATTCTATGCTAGGCCTATTTACAATCACAAAGAAATGGTAAACTTCCTTTGTTTGTACTTTAGGGGATCAGCCTATTGTACTCTGATATTGTGCCACTACAAGAAAAAGGCTTATCTGCGACCACATGTCAACGACTGATATTGTTAGCTAATATCCATCTACGACCGATAGCGGTCGCTAATAGTTGTCATATAAAATCTGGTCGTTGGTCTGAACATCAATGACGACTATTAGCGACTGCCTTATCTGCGACCGATATTAGCGACTGGGGACGTCGCTAAGCTGAGTCAGCGTGATTCAGGACCGAAGGCCGACGTGTGCCTATTAGAGTTTATGCCCTAGAGGCCAATTATTTGATATAATTGCTTAACGTTTTGATATTATATTTGATTGAATAAATGAATGATTTTATTATGGTTTTATTTACTGCGTTATATAAATGTTAACATAATAAAAATCCTTAGAATAGTGATACGAATTATATAGTTTCAAGTATATGACTTGAACATGAGATTATATAATTACAATTAGTATCGTTGTTCTTAAATGTCCCTAGTCGAGTATCATTGTTAATGGGACAACAATGATGCATTAAGACTAGTATGCGGATTGACTGATGACGAAATCTCATTGGTCATAAATATATGAGATATTAAGTCAATGCATAGGTACATGTTAGAGAACGATGTATTGGACAGACCCACCATGAGAATTTTATGTGGAGCATTATGCGAAGTGTCATTGGCAATTCTCATAGTGACAATGATGTAATGGTCCTCTGACCTGAAATCACTATATTTCTACACAGGAATTTATGTACTTTGATATCATCAAATGTCACCTTTAATAGGGTGGACTATAAAGGTGATTATTGGGTACATCATGAATTGTGTGAGGAATATGAGTGATCTAGATGGAATTTAACCATCCTATATATTAGGGGTGATATCCATAGGCCTCTTGATTGAGTAGGACTATGAAATGCATGGCCATGCTCAAATAGTGATTTGTTTCATATAGTCTACTCATTGATCAAGAAAAATTCAGATTAAATTATGAAGAGTATGACACATTCCATGACTTGAGAGTTTAATCTAGGATATTAAGGTTAAAAGGATTAAATTACATTGAAACATTGGTCACGAAAAGGTTGCATCGAATCATCGATCTTATTATTACTTGGGTAGCAGTGATGCATTACTAGATGTCACTCACTGTTTATAATTTTATAATATGATTTTAAAATTATTGCCAATGTAATAATAACCTATAGGGTCACACACATAGAACGTAATTAAAAAGAAAATTAATTTAAATTGTAAGGATTTAAATATATCAATATGATTGATAGTATTTTAAATCACGAATTTAAATTAAAAAGGATAATTTGTACATATGTATATTAATTAAGTAAGACTAAATTAAGATATATATATATATATAAATTCGGATTTTAATAATATTAGGTTTTGATTAATTGCTCCTAACTGCTATATATTTGATATATATCAGTCATTTTAGGGATTACGTCAAAATACAAAACCCTAGCCGCTCTTAGAGAGAGACTAGAGAAAACAATTTCAAAAATCCTCATCCTTGGTGGCTAGTATCGCGGTTCCTTCTTCTCGCAGATCGTCTTTACGATTCACGGAGCGTTCGTGTGGATACCGTAGAGACGCAGTTTGTTTGAATTGCGTTGGAGATTCGACCGCATCGATTTTAGCTTTAATAATCGGTATAATTTCTAACCTCTGAGTTAATTGATTTTTCGCATGGATCCTGTTTAGGGTTTTGAAATTGCTTTTAAATTGTTCTATTTTCACTGCGTTTTATGTGTTGAAACCCTTCAGTGCCACATGTCAGCGATCGCCAATAACGACCGCTCCAGTCGCTAACAACCTGATCCAATTATTAGTTGCTAATAGGTATCAGCGACTGCATGCGGTCGCTAATATTTAAAATTAATTTTTTTTTTACTTTTTGGATTTTCCAAAAAATTGTACCTGTTTTGTACCTGCTTTATAAACACAACAGACATCCATCCATCCACAACACCATATATAAACTTCCAACCACAACAATATAAACATCCATCCATATACCGACACATGTATAGACCAACACAGTATAAACTATATATAAAATTCCAACCACAATAATATAAACATCCATCCATATATCGACACATAAACTAACACAGTATAAACTATATAAACATTAAAAAACCAATATAAACTAAAGAAATATATAAAAATCTAATCTTTAAGTAACATACAATCATCCAAAGAATGAATATAAAAGTACAAGACTCATAAATATCTAGAAAACAAGCCTAGGTCGGTCGTCATACATCATCGTCCAAATTAATTTCTTGTTGACCCTATAATTAACAAAAGAATAAAACAAGTTACATATATAGTATATATGTTGATACTAGTATTACGATAATATACAACAAATTAAACAAAATAATGTATATATATATATATATAAGTGACTAATTTGATTGTATTAATTAAATACTAAGATTACCTCGTCGCCATCCTTATGTTGTGATGCTGCTGCTGCCGCCATTGCAGCAACTAACTCATAAGGACTCAAAGCTGCCAAATGCCCGCCCAGTATATGAAGAAGATCACGATCTCAACAGATCGCTCTCACAGAGTCAGCAGGAGTATGATGAGCTAGATGGGTCGATGACTATGTAGACTGGGTAGCAGAGCTTCCTGTGCCACTGATGGTTGGGCGCCATCGTTGTCCTTGGCCTTTGATGTAGTTTTTCTTCATAACTAATGTCATCTTCCATAATTCTTGATCAATCACCGGACGTGGGGTGCCTTCGGGATAATGCTCGTTCAATAAGCTCTTATAAGTATCTTGTCACCAGGTTAACAATTAAATAGTTAAAAATAAATATTAAGTTCTAAATAATAATGTAAACTTGATAAACAACATCAAAGTTGTCAAAAATTATTACCACTATCTGGATAGCATCAGGCAAAGCATCACGGGTGGCCACGTACACATCCAACCAATGGATAGGCTGACCTTGAGACTGAGACTCCTATACAAAACATACTCCCATATTACTAAGTAAACATGTGATATTCTACGAATCATGATTGTAAACATATTAAAATAATTATATCAAATTCACAAGTTTACTATTTATACGTACCCTGGCAGTAATTTGCTGCAACTGTGAAAAACTACCGCCCTTGTAGGTGCCTTTTGCCTTATCGCCTTCAGGTACACCTGATGCTCTATTAATGGAGGAAGTCTTGAGTCTCTTGACCCAGCTCTCAGCTCTCTACTGGGCACACATCTCAGTCCATACGGGCTGCACGCACCACCAGGGGCTATGCTTGTGCATGTACTCCTCTTCTTGGCCTGGATGGTCGATCAATGGATTGTGTAGGGATTTATGTCGTTCCTTATTCAAGTTATCTTTGGTACGGACGACGCACTTCTGTCAGAATAGTGTCTGTATCACTGAAGCATGTGCATCGACCTATCTATACCTTTTCTGTAAATAAGACAACAATAATAATATTAAAACGATGATATTAACATATAATCCAACACTACTAAATAATATTAGTTTATTAATTATATTATCTGTCAGAATTAAAAAAAATATACCTAAAATTCAGCCCAAATTGCATCCTTGTGGGCGATAGGTGTGCTCGCCCACGTAATCGCAGTTGTCGGCCAGTTCTGTAAGCACATCTGTGAAATGCACTTGACTATCTCGTTATCTGAAAAATCATTACAATATACAAAAATTTACATTAAAGATACACAGATTTATTATTTTATTTAAAGCAATTTATATTAGTATATATGCAATAATGGAAATCTAAAATGCTTATATATTAATGATGCGGACATACGTGCTGTCCAGAGGGGGACAAATCTGTATGAGAATCTGATCATCCAGATTAGCAGGGGCCGTTGGCACATGATTAGGACTCTACCCAAGCTGCGCTTTTTTTGCGCTGCTGCAGAAGCTATGTATAAATACAAATCTCAAAATGTTATTATGAGTTATATTTGATTACATGCATATATGGATATAAAATGACAATAATGGCAGGAAATTGCATTAAATATTTAAGTACATAAACATGACAATAATATAAAGAACATGTAATATTAAACAAACATTTTATTTTTTTAATCAAAGTCTAAGTCAGAATCATCTTGTATACGTATTGCAGATTCATAACCATCATCTGCTTCAAATTCAATGTCAGTGTCAGTCAATAACTCTTCCTCCTCAGTATTAATGTCATCTTCACCCTCTAACTGGATTAGTTCGTTGTCGTCCTCCGCATTTATTATAGTAAGTCTATAAAGCATCTCCTCTTGGTACTGCAGGTGGTTTATCCCTTTTTCTAACAGGACTAGGAGTGTAGTATACTTGAACTGTTTGAGTTGGTAACACAAAAGGTTCGTTGGCGTACACAGACCTATGGAGGTCAATATAGACGATTCCATATCTGTCAACACGTATCCCTTTTTCTGAATCAAACCAATGACACTTGAACAAGTTAATCTGACCACCATAAGTGCCCTTGTATAACAACTCTATGATTTCCTCCAACTCCCCATAAAAGGCACGACCAAGCTTATTGTAACAATTTTATTCGACACACACTCCAATGTTCGTTGTTCTTTTACCGTGACCATATGCCTTTGTATGAATTTTATAACCATTTATTTTGTAACCATTGCGGCTGACTTGGTCTATGTCTGGTCCCATAGCTAGGATTTATACATTCTCTGGAATCATTCCCTCAGTAAAAGCCTACGAAAACTCCATCCTATTAAATGAATTCATAGTTAATATGGAGTCTACATATGTCGTGCTTAAGTAATTTAACTTACTTTGTCCTTTAGCCAAAGTGCAAATTTTTGATCACGACTGATTTGAATATCTTTATCAGTTATGCCGGGATGCTTCACTTTTAACTCGTCATCGTATAATCTATATAATTTTATAAACATTAACATATTGGAATGTATATTATATGCCATTGAAAGTTAAGGGATAAATATGAATTTTACATGTGTACCTCTCAAATTCGTCAATCTCCTTGTAATTGAGAAGAATGTAAATATGTGCAGCATGTAATTCTTGCTCAGAGAGGAATATGCGCTTCCCTTTTCTATAAGCGCGACTCGATAGACCAAATACAGAAAGCCGACCATTTAGTTCAACATTTCCCCCATCATCATGTCTCGAGACTCAATTGGCCTTTGTCAATACTTCGTTCAGAAAATAGTCTGAGACAAACGTAGATATTTCATCGAAACTGTATGCCTCACATATCGACCCCTCGACATAAGCTCTATTCTTCACCTTCCTTTTAAGGTTACCCATCACCCTCTCGAAAGGGTACATCCATCTATATTGAGCTAGACCCCCAACACGAGCTTCATAGAGAAGAAGGATTTGCAAATGCTCCACGGATTCAAAAAAACTAGGTGAAAATATTTTTTCAAGCTTACACGTGATCTCTATGATGTTCTTCTCAAGTATAGACATGTCCTTCTCATTTTATGTTTTTGAACATAAGTCTCTGAAGAAATAACTAAGATCCGTCAAAGCATCCTATATCTCAAAATGCTAGAGGAATGAGTGTCTCCATGAACATATAACAGTCATGACTCTTCATCCTTTGCAATTTTCCACCCGTAACACACCTTGCAATGTTTGACACATATTCCTCTGGTAGTTTTAGAGACTTAACCCATGTGCACACATCTTCAACTTGCTTTTTGGACATTGTGTACCTTGCATGCAGTTTGACCATCTTACGATTAAGAGATTCATATAGTTCTAATCCAGGACGCTTATAAATATCTTTCATGTCCAACCGTGCCTTATCATTATCTTTTGTCTTCCCCGTAACATTCATCACAGTGTTAAACACATTGTCGAACACATTCTTCTCAATATGTATCACATCTAGATTACGACGAATCAAATTTGTAGACCAATAAGGCAATTCCCAAAAGATGCTTTTGCGAACCCAATTATGAGATTTTCCAAACCCATTTATTAAGTTTGTGGCATCAATCTTACCAAATAGGATGACCGATAATCTCATCACATGGTCTCGCATCTCCGGTCTCGACAATCGCGGTGCAGGCATATCATTGTCTACTTTCCCTTTCCTGAAGTGTTCTCTATTTCTTCGAAATGGGTGATCTACCGACAAGAACCGATGATGACATTCAAACTAGCAAGGCTTTCGACCTTTTGATATACTGAAAGACTTTGTATGCTCCATAAAATATGGACAAGCAAACTTCCCGTGTGTACTCCATCCAGATAACATACCATAAGCTTGAAATTTACTTATAGTCCACATAACCGCTGCCATAAGGTTGAAATTTGTTTTCGTTGAAACATCCTAAGTTTGTACTCCATCCTTCCACAATACCTTCAACTCGTATATAAGAGGTCTCAAGTAAACATCTAAGTTCTTTCCAACTCTTAGGACCAGACACCATGAGTGAAAGAAACAAGTATGGTTGTTTCATACACATCCAAAGAGGCAAGTTGTACGGAGTGACAATCACAGGCTAACATGAGTACGAAACAGATGAGTGGCCAAATGGGTTGAAACCATTGGTGGACAATCCAAGCCTCACATTTCTAGGTTCCAATGCAAACCCAGAATGTGCTAAGTCAAAATCTTTCCAAGCCTGCCCATCTGCGGGATGATTTAGTTATCCATCTTTAGTTGGAGATTTCATATGCCAACTCATATGTTCAAATGTTCTTGAAGACATTTACAATTGTTTTAGCCGATGCGTAATTTGAAATTACCTTAAAATCTTAAATGGTATATTTGATTTTTTTGTAGTCACACCCTCTTTATTAGGCCTAAACTGATCATGACTGCAAAACATGCACCTTGTCATCTGTTCATTTTCCTTATAAAATAGCATGCAATCTTTGGGACATACATCGATCTTTTGGTATCCAAGACCTAACTTCTTCACCATTTTCTTACAATAGTAATAGTTATCAGGTAATTTTTCATTGTCAGGCAACAGACTCTATTTAATGGCCTTCAAGATTGACTCAAAACACTCATGGCTCATGTTGTGATCAGCCTTGATGTTAAGTAATGTTTCCACTGCAGATAATGTAGTGTGTTTGGTGCAACCATGCCACAATGGCTCGCTACCCTCGTCTAACAACTTAAAGAAGGATTTGGCATCAAATTCATAGCTTTCTATCTGCCTTGTTCCCAATCAAAATCCAGCCTTGCAATATCATGAACCATTTCATTCATACGATAGGTACTGCTGACCAGATTGTGTACTTTTATGATGCCACCATCTCTTCTCTGTCCATGTGCTCACCAACATTCTTTTGTAATTTCTTATGAACCCATAAACAAGTAAATGATAGTTTTCCATGTCTCTGTCCATATAATTTACATTCTTAGACTTCAAACAAGGGCATCTTATATTGTTCTGACCATTCACACATTCCGGGTGACTATACGCATACTCCAAAAAACACTTGGCAAACAACTCTAAATTCAGCTGTAGCACCTATCTGGGCACTTGACTTTCGTCGTGTCATCCAACTACTATCTGAATAGAGGTCCATGATACCACGGTACCTACTACAGACAATGAGCTTATTAATGTATAGCATGATCAGGCTCTCTAAGCATATGACTTGAGCATACTTGTAAATATATGATTAGCATTTAAGTATACTTGTAAGTATATGACTTGAGCATACTTGTAAGCATATGACTTGAGCATACTTGTTAGCTAATTAGTTGAGCAGAACTCCATACTTCAAGCAAACAAATACATAGAATATTAATGAGGAAGACTGTGTTGAGACACTTTATATAGTGAGGCCATTCGATGCATTTTGGGAGTGGGTCTCCTTTGAGGAGTTCTTATTGTTCTCTTCATACGTGTGTGATAATCTCAGCAGCAATTGAAATCCCTGCTCAGTGTTCTAACTAATTTAAATTCAAAATAAACGAAACTTTTCAAATATATTATTAAAAAAACTAACAACCAAACATCATAAAGCTTCCGTTCTAAGGAAAAAAATAAGGCCATTTGTTTCTGCATATAAAGGAATAAGATAACATAAAGTAGTACTGATTAGAGATAACATACAAGGAAACAATGACTAGTGTTCTAGGGGGCCGCCTCCTCTATTTCATGGTGATTTCTGCCATAATTAAGGCTTTCTAGGTACGACCACATTTGACTATGCCTTGGGGATTCATATGATTATTTGGTCAGTTCCTAGCTGGTCTGGTCTGCAGGCCATAATATGAAGTTTCTCAAGCTAACTCGTACTTGTGACCTCTGGGCATTCCATTCTCTTATTCATTGTAAATTTTAGCTAGTTTTCTAGATAGTTCGTTCGTCATACTAAAATTTCATTGAAAAAAGCTTAATTATATTCCTTCCACGTCCTATTAACATTTCTGAAGCCAGATCAATTTTATCACGAGTGTATGAGTGCTGTAATTTCAGAAATTTAACCCTTAATTTCAAAGATGTAATTCTTATTAAATTTTCTTTTACTCCCCGCTAGAGGTATCAGTCAAGCATGCACTCTGCTACATGTTGTATCAATATTATAAACCATGTTGGTTTATTTTTTTTTTCAAGTGATCTACCTAATTATGAAGATACAGAATCCAACATGATCATTTTGGTCAAGTTCATTTAATATTTAATGAATTATCAATAATGATGCTATGAAATTAGGAAGCAAAGTATCGAACTAATTCACAAATGGGACCAATACTAGATCAGGAATCCAATTTAAGGGGTTATAGTGGTACATGTGCATCTCAGCTATTTCGTATATATCATTATAACTATAAACTCACTCACATGCCATTATTTCATTCCTCCAGAATTTTTTCATATTTTTATATGTTAATTAATTTCTAACCATTTCAATGATTAAAAGAACTAATTTATCAAGACTAAGACAACCACAACGTAAACTTGAGCCTTAGCAATTAATTCTACAAAAAAACACCATATACGAAGTTGAAAAATAATTGAGAAGATTAATAAATGAGTGATATAGAAATGCATACCAATTAACAAAACAAGCTTTAGGGCATCAGTTAGACAAGCTTTAGGGCATCAGTTAGACAAAACAATTAAATACTTCAACATTCCTTTAAAGAGGAACATAAAATATACAAAGAGATGGGCCATCAGAATTCAGTTATGACCATCATCATTTTTTCCCATCACAATAACTCAATGGAAACCAACAATCCACATGCACTAACATATACAAAACAATTTAAATAGGGTTACTGTTGGTCGGATTACCGATCATTAAACACGTGCAAGTATACGCGGTCTAACAAGTAATAGAGTGAAAAGTAGTGTCGAACCCACAAGGAATTATCAATAATATTTACAAAATACCGACTTTATATCGCTTAAGTCTTAGTCGAACAACAGAATAAAAGATGTGTAATTAATCTAGTTAAATCTAATTATCAAAGCAAGTAATGGCTAATGACTAGAATCTAAGGCGCCACAAGCTAAGATTATACCTTCACCCCACACTAGTGTTTTTTCAAACACTCGGTGTGCTATGTTTCATCGAACTTCTTAACTTTCTCTCTTTGGTCTTGGTGTTCACGGCAGATTGTTGACCGAGAACACACAAGTGCTCATACACCTCTTCTGAGGTATGTATAAACTTATCCTCTCTGGAACCACCCGATAGGGAATAGAGCAGAAAAGAAAATCCAAGCTAGGTAATAATCCTACACATTCCTATGCGAATTAACCATAACAAAGAATTAAAGCATAGGTTCTCAATTAGGTCGCACATGGCGCACAAGTATATTCCTATCCTATACACAAATTATGTACTCAAAAAGTAGACAAATCATAATCACATGCCAATATATCAAGGTATAAATCTACAATCCATTTTCCATCACTAATTCCTTAGCAAGAATCATTAAGCATAAATATATTGATCCAAACCATATGGTGCCAATCAAAGAGATAAGATATTAAATTCAAATTAACAAAGGGTTCCATTATAATCTTAGAGCCAATAATTAGTTCATAGCTCTTAAACTAAACATAAATAGCAGTATAAACAACATTTATGTAATACAAACTCAAGGGAAATACTAGAGAAGAATAAACTTGTCACTGCTTCTTCAATCTCCAAGAACTCCCTTTGATTTGTGCTTTTCGTTCCATGTTGCTATAATGCTCTTGAGCTCTAAGGAATCCAAATCAAAGCCCTAATCTATTTCCTAGTTATATGTATAATAATTATATACTAGAAAATGGAGAGGAAACTACAAATGAAATAGAGAGATAAAGTATCCCAGAGGGGATAATGTGAAATATATCAAGGAGGCTACCCCCATATGTATATATATTTGTTTTCTCTTTTAGCTAGGTCATTTAGCCTTCCTGTCTACCTAGGAACCGGAGGTGGCGCTGCAGCGCCAGGCTTTAGCCTAGAATAGGCGCTGCAGCGCTGGGTCAAAACTCCAGTCAAATAAGTGGCGTTGCAATGCCAGACTTTAAAGGAAGGGGCGCTGTAGCGCCAAGATCAAGCCTGGGAGAGGCGTTGTAACGGTTGAAAATTTTGTAATTTATGTTAAATATTTATTGAATTAAATAAATATTTTAATTGATTTATTTATTGAGATAAATAAATAATTGATGAAATTATGGTGTGATAATTTAGTTGAGTGTATATGTTAACTAAATTGATAAATGGTAATTTTATTATTTGAAGATTTAATTTAATGAAATAATTAAATTAAATGAATTGTTTAATATTTAAAAAAATATTTAAAATAAATAAAATGATGTTCTAGTTTAATTTAATAATTAAATTAGATATATAATAATTTGCTAAGCATAAGCATAAGTATAATATAAATTATAATTGTAATTGTAAGTTATTAAAATTAATTGAATAAGTGTGTGACAAATGGAAATTAATTAAATAAAAAGTGTGACACATGGAACTATATAATATAAAGGTTATCAAAATAAATTAAAAAAGGGAGGGTTTTAGTGTGTAGCCAAACAAGGCCTTGTGACCTTTGGCTTAATCCAACTGACGTAACCTATTGGCTTCTTACCTGAAGTACGTGGGGAGGGAGCCTATATCAGTTATTCTACGCGTATTATTGCTAAGGCTAAGTTAGAAACACAGAGTGTTAGAGAGAAACAGAGGAAGAAATTGAGAGAGAGCTGGAGAGGAAATTGAGAAAGTGGAGAAGAATTGGAGTATCAAGAGAAAGAGGGGGAAACATTAACAAACAATCCTCTATCATTTTGTTTACAGTAATCAAGGATTGAAGGTATAAAACTTAAATTCATGTTCTTAATTTCTAATATAGAATTGTGTGAATTTGAATTATAATTTTTAATGAGTCTATGTAATCAATTGGTTAGCATCTATAAATGGTTTTTAGTAAGAGAATTCATGAAAATCATGTTTGTGTTCTCGAGTTTTCTTGGGATAAAGGGGAAAATTTGGTTTATGAATTGATAGAATAGTTGATATTTTTGTTTATAATGGCCTATAATATGTTATATGTTGGTTTCAAACGATTTTGGTTTGATAAATTCATGTATGCATGTTTTTAAAGTGAAAATTTGGAGTTTTGTGGTTATATGTAAAATATAGTTTGTTTTGAAACTGAAATTTATGCTTGAAGCATGTGATAATCTGTAAACATGTTGTAGATGGTGTTAATACATTCAAAAAATGAAAAAAACGCAATTGAAATGGTTTAATTTGGTTAAAAAAAAATAAAGTTTTGGTGATTAAATTCGCTAAGTGTGTTGAAATTGAAGGAAATAGCAAAAATCTGGTTTCTAATCCTCTAAATTTGATTATGTAAATTGTTTTAGGTGTTAGAATGATTGATTATGTATGTTATGAGGCTTTGGTTAAGGTTGTAGTGTAAGGGTTTGTCTGTGTTGCTGTAGAAATTAAGAAATTAGAATTCTTGTATAAGAGCAGAGTCTGTGATCGTGTCTCTGGAAAACTAGTTCTGGTGCCGAGCGCGGGCACGCCGGATTCAAAGGGAGACATGGCGCGACCGTGCTAAAGGTTTAGCAGACCCAGTAATGAACTGTTAACAACATAGCTTCAGAGATGTTAACTTAACCTACTTTAATGATTGTAAAGGAACTTAAACCATGTTACAAAATGTAATAATATATTGTAATTGTAACGTTGAAATTGTAGATTATGAATGAGTAAGCTGTGAAAGTTCATAACGTGGTGTCATGAGAATTGGTGTCGTTATGTAATCACCATGTTGGGTACTGTTATATAATTAGGAATTCAGATTTATGGTACGTGAATGACTAGGATAATCAGATCCTAAGCTAAAGATTGTAGACTTGACTAAAATGAAAAGTAAACCAATGAAATTAGTGTTAATATAACTAATTTATATTGTGATCTTAATGGTATGTGTAGGGTATTTGGCTAACGTTTGTAGTAATTGTGTAGCTTACACACGAGACAAGTTCCCTAACTTCATTCTCTTTATAACAAATGCAAGTTTCATAACTATGTTTACTTTTTGTTGTCAAGCAAACTTTCTAATCCTAGTTTATCATTATGCAAGTTTCCTAAACCCTAGTCTTATGTTGAGAAAATCCCTAACTTTATTGCTTGCTCTTCGAAGTATAAGCTGTTCAAGTTCATTGTTTCAAATGAGATTTTTTAATTCTTTTGGATATAACACTTTGTATATACATGTCTATTCAATTGTAAGTTGTTGATATTCAATCTTGACTTAGTTATTGTTGTTCAAACTTATGTTGTTGAGTTAGACCTTCAAATAGTAAGAAAACTCTTATTGATTGGACTAATCTATATGATGAGTGTTCTAAAATTCTAGAACCATTGATAAGCTAGTTCCAAACTAAACTTTCTTTAGTGCGGAAATCCTAAAGTCAAATTGAGATGAATAACCCTAATATAGGGGATTATGTATGCGTTAGCGTTTAGATGTTTGTGCACATTACATGGTACGAAGGGCTGATCCCCTAAGTACGAAAATTAAGGTCTGTATAGTCTAATGACTATTAAAGGTTGTAGTAGAAATACTTAATAACCTCGGGACATAGTTCATGGTCTTAAAGACCCTCAGATATAAATCCTGAGCTTGTTTTCTATTCTTGATTCATGGAACAAGTTCTCTATTATTCAGTATTTAATGCTTAACCTTATGTTGTTGCCAGTATCATTCTTTATATTAGTGAGAAGACTTGCCATGGTTCATGATGGATCGTAGGATGTCGTATCGTATTATGGAAGAAGAACGTAGAGAAGCATCTCGACGTCTTAATATGCCAAGATAGGAATAATAATAATAATAATATGTGGTTAAGTATGTGAATAAGTAAATTATAAATCCCTTATTTTGAGATAAATAAAGGGGTAGTATGAGTATTTAATCCTGAAACTTCGTCTAGTTCAGGAAAGTGGATGTTGATAGCAGAGATGCTATCCTTATTATGTTTGGAAAGTTATGAATGAATAAAATATCAAAGTTTATTGAAATGTTATGTGTTAAGCGTTAATCTTAGTATGTTTAAAGTTAAACTTTAAGATATTCAAGGAATTGAATAGTGATTTAATAAGCGTATATTATAATAGAAGATGTCTCATAGAAGAAGACAACCACACCAACAACCACCTCCTGAAGGGTTTACTAATAACAATAATGAGGCCAACGCTAACCCGGTTCAGCAGTTGGTGACTCTGTTAACTGGAGCACTTGCGAATCAACTGCAAGCTCAAGCTACGACTTTCAAAGACTTCAAAGTGGTTGGACCGACGGAGTTTCAAGGGTCTATGAATCCAGTTGATGCCCAAACCTGGATCATGGAAATGGAAAAGGTGTTCGACGTCGCAAGAGTTAATAAGGATCAGAAGATCGCTTTGGCGCCATTTATGTTGAAGTCTGAAGCTAGCTATTGGTGGAAGGCAAATAAGGTTCATGGGGGACAGGGAATAATAGCATGGGATTGATTTAAAGAAATTTTTTTTGAGATGTATTTCCCGACGAGTTCATGAAATCAGATGAAGTTCAATTCTTAGAATTGAAGCCAGGAACCATGACTGTAATTCCCCGAAATCCTGTCTATTTTTACATCCGGATTTCGTACGTCACGATCCCATCTTCATCCTAACATACATCATTATATAGCTAAATATAACGACATACATCCTTAAATCCCAGGTTCTAAAACCTTAACACCTCTGTCATTACAAATAATGATAATTACATTATTCTTTACATCTTGTACAAGTGACGTTTATCCGCCACCAAGGATACATAATCATTTATTAAACTATTCTATAGTTTAATTCTATCATTCTATATTACAAGTCTTCGCTTGATCTTCACGCTCATTCATTTAATGAATGACACTTCTTCTGGATACCAATCAGCTTGATCTTTATGGGATCCTTAAGTTCTTTCTAACATCGTTCGCTGAAAATGTTTTTATTTAAAGCAAGTGTGAGCATTCAATTGCTCAGCAAGTCAAAGCAGTTGAACAAACAACTTCAAGAATTTAAACATTCTTTTAAGACTTCTATAACCGAACAAAGGTTATGAAGCAACTTGAATAATAGGAATAATCTCGATTCCTATCATTTTAAAACATTAGTCACATTAACTTTGAAATACTTTCATTCTCTACTCTCTTTCATGCACATTCTGTCTGGCTAGAATTAATAGCACAGGCTTAACAATAACGGTTCATGTATAAACAGAACATTCTCATATTGATCAGTTAAATCACAGAACAATTTATATCATAGAAACACCGAAGTGTTCAAATTGTGGCAAAAGGCCTCATACATTCTACCACCTTGTACAAATATCGCACATTCACACATAGACAGAACATCTCAAGTTCAACATCTGAGAAGTTTTAGAAACTAGCATTCATTTAAAATATGAATGAAGTTAGGAAACTTGCCTTATGCACAGCTACATCTTATAGTTTACGCTGAACTGCTCATTCCAATTCCTATGTAGCACATAAGGAAATAACACATGTACCAATTAGTCATATACTTGACTTACACATTGGTTTACTTAACTTTACTTCTTAAGGTTCACGTTCTTATAAACTAGGTTTACGCGACCAACTTCCTTTACCCGTTAACGACTTCATGACATACGGAGATGTCTTAATTAATACGTTCATCATCTTTGATGATTTACATTCTTATCTTCTTCTTATAACTCTCCTAGGACTCAGTACACATCGTGTCTCTGCTAGTAGTCCATATGGTACTCTGAGTGGTTTCCCACAAACAACCAACAAACAAGTTCCTGTCTCATCTACATTGCCCATAACAGTGAGTTAGATTGGTTGCCAGTTTTGTATATACCTTCGCTCTCTGAAGGAATTGTTTTGCCCAGCTCCCATATGTCAACCATCAAAGGTTACGATTGTACTACAACCTAAATTTATCTTAACATACCCGAACTATTAAACTATAATGTTCGTTAAGTCAATTTCTTATTCCTTATGGCTTTCTGACAAATAAATGTCACACCTCAGGATTTATTCTTTATCGTCTAAGTCATGCAGTCTTTTGTATACTCAAGACGATCATTCAATATTCATTCTACGCATTTATAACGTTAAGTATTTTACATTACCTTATTCTTATCTTACAACGTCCGATTCATTCGACTCGGAACGTCATCCAAGTTATAAACATTAACTCGGCTTCTTTTACGTTATACGTACTTATCTTTAATTCAGCTTCTTCACCATTCATAGGTTTAATCATTGATCTTTATTACCTTACGGTCAAACCATACACGAGGTGTAGGTTCTACCCATTTAGTATTCGTGTACACTTAACCTTTAACTCGGTTCAAGTGTTCAACGCTTATATTTCATTCTAACATTCTCCTCCGACTCACATCCGGATTTCGTTAATCTTATTACCGTTCACTATGGCTTTCTTGATAATTTATATCTTACTTACTACCTTCGTCAATGTCTAAGTCATACAACCAATGTATAATTAGAATGTTTGCCCGACGTGAATACGATTCACGAGGATTATTTACGTATTCAATGTTTACGTTACTTGCCTCTTAATTCTATTCAACGTTCATCCAATGTTTTACTCACTTTCATTCATTACTCGTCACCTGAACCCCAAGTTCATTATTCTTTCTTAATGTCAAAGTCATACGATCTGTTGTATGCTAAGATCAATCGTTCATCGCAACAGCGTTGCATTCTCAGTGTCTAAACACTTTACATTCATCTCTCATTACAATGTCATAACATCGAAATGTTATACGTTACGCTCGTCAATCAACGTCTAAGGAATCACCATCATAGAAATCCCTCACGTTCATTTATCGCGACTACGATCCCCGGATATTGGTTCCGTAACCTGCATCTACATTCTTTGTCTTTTAATCTTGTTTAATCTTTTCGTTCAACCTTCACTAAAGGTTTAATTCACTTGATTAAGTGTTACAATAATTGAACTACATGTTTATATTTCTTTCTTGCACATCCCCCAGTAAATGAGCAGTAAAAATCTCATTTCTGGGCATTGCCTGCACATCGGCTAAACCTTACTGTGCGTGCCTTCCCTTTCTTTTCTTTGTGATGTGCGCGCCACTTAGCAGTAGCTAATGGCCCAAGTTCATCTTTGCACGGCAGACCCCCAAAGGCAGAGACTTCATGTTGCGGCACCAAGCATGTAACCTAGAAAAATTTTCTAAGTCTTTTACAAGCTTGAGATGCTGACTTTGAAATCTCATATCTTATTCGTTCTAACTCGGAACGAGATCATTCCAAAGCCATTTTCTTCCTCATCTTACGTACTTCGATTACCCTTAGATATAAATTCGTTCTGAATCTATTAACAGACCATTCAATTGGCTTAATCTTCGCTCTTCGTTCGGTTTACGTTTTTAACGCTCTTCGTTTGTTCATCCGTAATTCGGTCATCCGAACTCGGAACTTGTTCGTTCTTGAGTCTATGACTCATTTTTTCTACATTCTCTTACATTCTTGTGAAACTCAACACGTTCAGGTTCATTTACTAACTTTCTATTTCTCGTTCGTCTTTTACGAAATTTTTGCCATAACTTCATTATAGCTAAGTTTTAATCCGTTCTTCTTGAACGTTTCTAACGTTCCTAACCAAGCAATAAGCAACTAAATTATACGCAATGGTTTTAAAATTGTCCATCAACAACAATTACACTACGATGGTTTTAAATTTGTCCATCAACAACGTTCTTCGCGTTCTTCGCGTGTTCTTTGCGTTCTTCATTTTTTATCGATATTTTGATTACGATTTTACTTTTTCTTGGAATTTGATGTTATAGAACATCATTCCTTACTTATTTGACCTACTCATTCATAAGATTCATTTGGATCGCTCAAAATTCTTACGAATCTTACACTTCCTTAAGAAATTTATAAACTAAATTTCTAATTTCTTATTTCTTCATTTCTTATGATTTCAACCATGAAATCATTTCTAACATCTTTTACTTCCTATTCTTGTTAATCTATGTTTTTAACATATAAAGCTTAAAGAAAATTTATAGAAGACTAGGTTTCGGGTTACCTTCCTTCTTTAATCTTCTTCCATCGGACAAAGCGTGCACTCGGGCAAGCTTTTCCTCTCTTCTCCCATCCGAACTCTCTCTTTCTCTCTCAAAGTTGTAGGATTTTTCAAAATCTCAAAACAATGAAGTTAGCTTCATATTTATAGATTTTCAAGGCTAGGGGTATTTTGGTCATTTCACCCCAACCTCCTTTACTATTCATTGACTTAAGGAGCCACCAAGTTTACTTGGCCTCCACACATACTTAGCCATTAAGTCTACTTAGCCATTAAGTTTACTTAACTCTTAAGTTTACTTACTCATTAAGTAACTTATCCTTACTATTCCACCTCCTTACTATTCACGTAGCTTCCCTTGGAAGCTTCATGGTTCCATCTTTCGGGTTTCGTCTGACAGTATTAAAAACTACGATTCTTGGAATCCAACTATTTTTGGATATTTCGTCTTTCCTTTACCGATTAACTTTTACGTATTCTTCGGATTTCCGAAAAACTGAAAAACACTTTTCCACGATACGCGTTTTCCTTCACGTTTTCCCCTAATGTAGCTAAACAAGTGAAAAGTACATAACAATACTTTTCATCATTTTTATTTTATTTGATTTGTGCACGTTTTTTGAGAAAAACTTTAACCGACTTACTTAACTTTTCACGATATATTATCGTCAAATCTTTCGACGGAATATCATTTCGACATACCGAACTCTCAGAAAGGCTTAGGTTATTCTAACCCTAACCCTTAGGGTTTCGTCGGTTGAATAGTGCTCGTTTCGTCTTTTTCTCCAAAAATATTTTTGTTCCCGGAAAAATTTTATTTTTGTCTTGAAAATTCTTACTCGTTCAGTCTAGCTCGTAGCCAGAATCCTCCCGATTTATAATCATTATAGGTTATAGAACGATTAATAAACACATAGCACAGAATAGTATTAATAAAAATTAATTTTATTAATAACTAATTCTTTAAATCTTAAATTCTGGACAATCCGATTTTTCGGGTTGTCACATTTTTCCCTCCTTCAAAAAATTCGGTCCTCAGAATTTCTAAAACCACACCCATTCCCGGGTCATCACATTCACCCCTTCTTCACAGAATTTCATCCTCGAAATTTTATCTTACTCATCTTCTCAACTTCTCTTCAAAGAAGTTTTTATCTTTCATACATTCCCTACCCTTCATAACTTATCAAGAATCATGAAGTGAAAGGAATAAATAGGAATATAAAGATTCCTTTAAAACATTTTATACTTTTGATGAGGGGTCAAATCGACCATGAACTCTTACTAGATTTAACAACATTTCACTGTAAACCCTTCTTACACGGTCAGTTTACAATCACAAAGAAGGTAAACCACCTCTTCCATACGTAGGTGATCGACCTATCGTTTAACCCCATTTCAGGGTATGTTCACCTCAGACTTAATCATTGGATTCCGCACCAAAACAATTTGGTTCAACATAGCTCTTCAAAGAAAGCTCGATTTTCTTTTAATCATGACATACCATTTGTCTTAGCCAAATCAAGTGGCTTAGACCATACCAATAAATTGGACATCAACTTGAAACATTCGTCTAGTCAAATCAATTGACATCAACTAATTCTTTAAATTCTTTTGCAATACATCAAAACATTTTATGACGTCATGATACCGCACTTTTCACAGTACGTTGAGGACTTCGTCAGTTTATGACTTCGTCATTATACATCATACCATAACGGGTTGTTGATCCTAAGATCACTTCCAACACCAGGTTCAATTGCATTAATAACTCCATCCTTTTACCATATTTACATCCAATACACTGATGATATAAAATTCATTTTGATATTTCAAGTCAATTTCTGTCTAGCTGAAACAATTAACATAGACATACCAAGAATAGTTCTTTTAAAATCCATTGGTTCCAAAAACTGAACCAATTCTTTCATTTTCAGCGCATATCAGCACGATTTCAAGAAACTTCGAAATCTAGCATAGCTAGATGACTTGGAATATCTTATTCTCCACCTTCCTTCATTGTCTTACTTGCGACAATACTTAATCTTCTCTAGCACCTTCAATGCTAAGCCTACTGAAAATACCTCATTTTCAGTCTACACATTCCTATACCTTAGTACAGTCCATCAACTCACCACACATTATGAGTTCAGGAACTTTCCATAATAATATGAGTTTAAGAACTATCCCAGACAGACCTTAAGCGTCCATTCGCTGAGGAGTTCAAAAACATACCATATAATTATGAGTCACGAACTTACCATAAGTATGAGTTTCAAGAACTCGCACCTTATCTTATCGTTCTCTACCTATCAAGTATATACATGAGAAAAGATTCACCTTCTCGTCATATACATCTTGACAGCGTGACCAATTCCAATAATTATCACTGTAATAAACTGAGTGGTTGTTACGCCAAAGCACAAACCTCTGCCCACACAAAGATTCATATAACTCAGCTATCACATGAGTCCTCAATTGAAATCCTACATCTTCTAACTTTCTCTTTACTTAATACGAATTTTCTTTAATTTGTATGCTATCCTTTACAACTCAAACTGAGTTCTTCTTCCCGTACTACTTCGTAGTACCATTCATTCATAGCATTGGCTATAAATCATTCATCGTTTAACAGCTCGCCTGTTACTACGATTTACTATGATCACGTGGTGATCTTCTTATCCTTCTCTCTACGATTATAGTCTTAGGTACTCATACCTAAGATTTATAACCTATCAGCTTTGATACCAACCTGTAACGCCCCAAAATTCGGTTTATTTTCACATCCGAATTCCGTACGTCACGATCCTATCTTCATCCTAACATACATCATTATATAGCTAAATATAACAACATACATCCTCAAATCCCAGGTTCTAAAACCTTAAAACCTCTTTCATTACAAATAATGATAATTACATTATTCTTTACATCTTGTACAAGTGACTTTTATCCGCCACCAAGGATACATAATCATTCATTAAACTATTATATAGTTTAATTCTATCATTCTATATTACAAGTCTTCGCTTGATCTTCACGCTCATTCATTTCATGAATGGCACTTCTTCTGGATACCGATCAGCTTGATCTTTACGGGATCCTTAAGTTCTTTCTAACATCGTTCACTGAAAATATTTTTATTTAAAGCAAGTGTGAGCATTCAATTGCTCAGCAAGTCAAAGCAGTTGAACAAACAACTTCAAGAATTTAAACATTCTTTTAAGACTTCCATAACCGAACAAAGGTTATGAAGCAGCTTGAATAATAAGAATAATCTCGATTCCTATCATTTTAAAACATTAGTCACATTAACTTTGAAATACTTTCATTCTCTACTCTCTTTCATATACATTCTGTCTGGCTAGAATCAATAGCACAAACTTAACAATAACGGTTCATATATAAACAGAACATTCTCATATTGATCAGTTAAATCACAGAATAGTTCATATCATAGAAATACTGAAGTGTTCAAATTGTGGCACAAGGCCTCATACATTCTACCACCTTGTACAAATATCGCACATTCACACATAGACAGAACTTCTCAAGTTCAACATTTGAGAAGTTTTAGAAACTAGCATTCATTTAAAATATGAATGAAGTTAGGAAACTTGCCTTACGCACAGCTACAACTTATAGTTTATGCTGAATTGCTCATTCTAATTCCTATGTAGCACATAAGGAAATAACACATGTACCAATTAGTCATATACTTCACTTACGCATTGGTTTACTTAACTTTACTTCTAAGGTTCACGTTCTTATAAACTAGGTTTACGCGACCAACTTCCTTTACCCGTTAACGACTTCATGACATACGGAGATGTCTTAATTAATACGTTCATCATCTTTGATGATTTACATTCTTATCTTCTTCTTATAACTCTCCTAGGACTCAGTACACATCGTGTCTCTGCTAGTAGTCCATATGGTACTCTGAGTGGTTTCCCACAAACAACCAACAAACAAGTTCCTGTCTCATCTACATTGCCCATAACAGTGAGTTAGATTGGTTGCCAGTTTTGTATATACCTTCGCTCTCTGAAGGAATTGTTTTTCCCAGCTCCCATATGTCAACCATCAAAGGTTACGATTGTACTACAACCTAAATTTATCTTAACATACCCGAACTATTAAACTATAATGTTCGTTAAGTCAATTTCTTATTCCTTATGGCTTTCTGACAAATAAATGTCATACCTCAGGATTTATTCTTTATCGTCTAAGTCATGCAGTCTTTTGTATACTCAAGACGATCATTCAATATTCATTCTACGCATTTATAACGTTAAGTATTTTACATCACCTTATTCTTATCTTATAACGTTCGATTCATTCGACTCGGAACGTCATCCAAGTTATAAACATTAACTCGGCTTTTTTTACGTTATACGTACTTATCTTTAATTCAGCTTCTTCACTGTTCACAAGTTTAATCATTGATCTTTATTACCTTACGGTCAAACGATACACGGGGTGTAGGTTCTACCCGTTTAGTATTCGCGTACACTTAACCTTTAACTCGGTTCAAGTGTTTAACGCTTACATTTCATTCTAACATTCTCCTCTGACTCACATTCTGCTTTCGTTAATCTTATTACCGTTCACTATGGCTTTCTTGATAATTCATATCTTACTTACTACCTTCGTCAACGTCTAAGTCATACAACCAATGTATAATTAGAATGTTTGCCCGACGTGAATACGATTCACGAGGATCATTTACGTATTCAATGTTTACGTTACTTGCCTCTTAATTCTATTCAACCTTCATCCAACGTTTTACTCACTTTCATTCATTACTTGTCACCTGAACCCCATGTTCATTATTCTTTCTTAATGTCAAAGCCATACGATTCGTTGTATGCTAAGACCGATCGTTCATCGCAACAGCGTTGCATTCTCAGCGTCTAAACGCTTTACATTCATCTCTCATTACCATGTCATAACATCGAAATGTTATACATTACGCTCGTCAATCAACGTCTAAGGAATCACCATCATAACAATCCCTCACGTTCATTTATCGCGACTACGGTCCACGGATATTGGTTCCATAACCTGCATCTACATTCTTTGTCTTTTAATCTCATTTAATCTTTTCGTTCAACCTTCACTAAAGGTTTAATTCACTTGATTAAGTGTTACAATAATTGAACTACATGTTCATATTTCTTTCTTGCATCCCCGATAAATGAAGCGATAAAAATCTCATTTACGGGCATTGCCTTGCCGTGACTGTGTTGGTGCCCTTCCTTCCCTTTCTTTTTCGCCGCTGCGGCACCACTTAGCAGTAGCAAATGGCCCAAGCTCGCACTTCTGGCACGCACGACCCCAAGACACGACTCGACTACAAAAATTTTCTCGCTTTTACAAGCTTGAGATCTTGACTTTGAAATCTCATATCTTATTCGTTATAACTCGGAACGAGGTTGTTCCAAAGCCATTTTCTTCTTTATCTTATGTACTTTGATTACCCTTGGATAGAGATTTGTTCTAATTATGTTAACATGCCATTCAATTGGCTTAATCTTCGCTCTTTGTTCAGTTTACGTTTTTAACGCTCTTCGTTCGTTCGTCCGTAATTCGGTCATCCGAATTCGGAACTCGTTCGTTCTTGAGTCTATGACTCACATTTTCTATATTCTTTTACATTCTTATAAAACCCTACACGTTCAGGTTCATTTACTAACTTTCTATTTCTCGTTCGTCTTTTACAAAATTTTCTCCATAACTTCATTATAGCTAAGTTTTAATCCGTTCTTCATGAACGTTTCTAACATTCCTAACCAAGCAATAAGCAACTATTTTATACGCGATGGTTTTAAATTTGTCCATCAACAATAATTACACTACGATGGTTTTAAATTTGTCCATCAACAACGTTTTTCGATTTTTAATCGATATTTTGATTACGATTTTACTTTTTCTTGGAATTTGATGTTATAGAACATCATTCCTTACTTATTTTACCTACTCATTCATAAGATTCATTCGGATCGCTAAAAATCCTTATGAATCTTACACTTCCTTAAGAAATTTATAAACTAAATTTCTAATTTCTTATTTCTTCATTTTCTTACGATTTCAACCATATGAAATCATTTCTAACATCTTTTACTTCCTATTCTTGTTAAGCTATGTTTTTAACATATAAAGCTTAAAGAAAATTTATAGAAGACTAGGTTTCGATTTACCTTCCTTCTTTAATCTTCTTCCGTCGGACAAAGCGTGCACTCAGGCAAGCTTTTCCTCTTTCTTTTCCTCTCTTCTCCCATCCGAACTCTCTCTCTCTCTCTCAAAGTTATAGGATTTTTCAAAATCCCAAAACAATGAAGTTAGCTTCATATTTATAAATTTTCAAGGCTTTTGGTGATTTCACCAAATTGCCTTACTATTCATGGCTTAGCCACCAAGTTTACTTGGCCTCCACACATACTTAGCCATTAAGCCTACTTAGCCATTAAGTCTACTTAGCCATTAAGTTTACTTAGCCCTTAAGTTTACTTAACTCTTAAGTTTACTTACTCATTAAGTAACTTATCCTTACTATTCCACCTCCTTACTATTCACGTAGCTTCCCTTTGAAGCTTCGTGGTTCCATCTTTTGGGTTTCGTCTGACAATATTAAAAACTACGATTCTCGGAATCCAAATATTTTTGGATATTTCGTCTTTCCTTTACCGATTAACTTTTATATATTCTTCGGATTTCTGAAAAACTAAAAAAAACTTTTCCACGATAAGCGTTTTCCTTCACGTTTTCCCCTAACGTAGCTAAACAGGTGAAAAATACATAACAATACTTTTCGTTGTCTTTATTTTATCCGATTTCTGCACGTTTTTTGAGAAAAACATTAATCGACTTACTTAACTTTTCACGATATATTATCGTTAAATCTTTCGACGGAATGTCATTTCGACATACCGAACTCTCGAAAAGGCTTAGGTTATTCTAACCCTAACCCTTAGGGTTTCGTCGGGTGAATAGTGCTCGTTTCGCCTTTTTCCCAGGAAATATTTTTGTTCGCAGAAAATTTTTATTTTCATCTTGAAAATTCTTACTCGTCCAGTCTAGCTCGTAGCCAGAATCCTCCCGATTTATAATCATTATAGGTTATAGAATGATTAATAAACACATATCACATAATAGTATTAATAAAAATTCATTTTATTAATAACGAATTCTTTAAATCTTAAATTCTGGACAATCCAATTTTTCGGGTTATCACAATGACTATGCTAGAGTATGCTGCAAAGTTTAATGAGCTGGCAAGGTTTGCTCCGTACCAAGTTAATACCGATGAGCGTAAGGCGAGAAGGTTTGAACAAGAATTGAAGCCCTGGATGTATAGAAAGATTTCGATGTTTCAGCTAAATACATTTGCGGTAGTGTTGGAAAAGGCAATTATCGCGGAAGGCGAAAGCGATGCCTGAACCAAGTATAACTAAGAACAGAAGAAGAGAAAGAATGAGAATGAAAATAAGGTTGGTGGAAGTAATAATTAGAAATGGAAATGGAATGAAAACTCAAATACGGAAGGAAAACAAGGAAGTCAACAAAAGAAGAAGTTTGAAGCTTGTGCTACCTACGGAAAGAACTACATGGGGGTGTGTCTGAAGGATAAGCGGGTGTGTTTCAAATGTGGCCAGGAGGGTCACATTGCAAGAAATTGTTTTAGCTGAAAAAAGGGAGGAACCTGTTTCACTTGCGGGTCAAAGGATCATATGGCTCATGATTGCCCTAAAAAGACAGTGGGAAGTGCAAGTAGAGGTAAGGGAAACAATAGTGGTGGTACGTTAACTATCACCGGGCCAGCGCAATCAAGCTGACCTACTGCGAGGACTTTCAATGTGACCGTTCATGATGTTGTGCAGTCAAAGGATGTGGTGTCAGGTATCATTCCGATTAATGATATTAATGCTTATGTGCTATTTGATTCGGGTGCTACTTTTTTATTTATATCCGATGATTTTGCTCAGAACTTAGATTTGCCTCAGGAAGAATTATATTTTCCTTTAAGCATAGAAATTGCGAATAGGGAAGTGATTCCTGTTAGGTTTATATATAAGAATTGTAGAGTGGTTATAAAGGGTCACGAGATGATGGTAGATTTGATACCAATTAAACTTGGGGAATTTGATGTCATATTGGGAATGGATTGGTAATTCAATTACGGGGCAGTAATTGATTGCCAAAAGAAGTGTGTTAACCTTATGACTCCGTCAAAGGTTGTGTTTTATGGCAGCAAGTCCCCTCGACAAGCAAGTTGTCTAACGGTGATGAAAGCTAAAAAGTTACCGAGACAAGGATGTGTATGATACTTAGCCTATATAGTCGACACATAGAAGAAGAGTGTAAAGTTGGAAGAGATACCAATCATTAGAGACTTTGCAGATGTATTTCCAGAAGATTTGCCTAGATTACCGCCGTATAGAGAGATTGAGTTCTTGATTGATTTGGTGCCAAGAATGGCCCCGATATCTAAAGCCCCATACAAAATGGTCCCAGTAGAAATGAAAGAGTTGATGGTGCAGTTGCAAGAATTACTTGATAAGAAGTATATCCAGCCGAGTGTATCGCCATGGGGAGCACCAGCATTATTTGTTAAGAAGAAAGATGGAACGATGCGACTCTGCATTGATTATCGAGAATTGAATAAGGTCACGATTAAAAATAAGTATCCATTACCAAGAATCGCTGACTTGTTCGATCAACTTAAGGGTGCAATATATTTCTTAAAGATAGACTTGAAGAGTTGTTATCATCAGCTGAAGGTGAGGCCAAAAGATGTACCGAAGACGACATCCAGAACTCAGTATGGTCATTACGAGTTTTTGGTTATGTCATTTGGTTTAACTAATGCACCTGCAACATTCATGGATTTGATGAACAGGGTGTTTAAACCATTCTTAGATAAATTTGTGGTAATGTTTATTGATGATATATTAGTGTATTCCATGACCAAGGAGGAACATGGTGAACACTTAAGAGTGACGTTGGAGACATTAAGGAGAGAGAAGTTGTACGCTAAATTCTCAAAATGTGAGTTTTGGTTGGAATGTGTACAATTTCTTGGGCATGTTATTGATAAGGACGGAATCTCGGTAGATCCATCAAAAGTTGAAGCTGTAATAAACTGGGATCAGCCGAAGACATCATCAGAAGTAAGAAGTTTCTTGGGATTGGCAGGCTACTATAGGCATTTTATTCAAGATTTTTCCAAGATCGCAACTCCGTTGACAAATTTAACTAGGAAGGCGGTTAAGTTTGTTTGGATGGAGAAGTGTGAGGAAAGTTTTTGAGAATTAAAGAAGAGATTGAGTTCAGCACCTGTGCTATCATTGCCTGATGATACAAGGAATTTTGTGGTATATAGTGACGCATCGCATAATGGACTAGGCTGTGTGCTTATGCAGAATGATAGAGTTATTGCATACGCGTCACGTCAATTGAAGGATTATGAGAAAGGGTATCTGACCCATGACTTGGAATTGGCTGTAGCAGTGTTTGCTCTGAAGATTTGGAGACACTATTTGTATGGAGAGAGGTGTGAGATATATACAGACCATAAAAGTCTGAAGTATATCTTTACACAGAAAGAGTTGAATATGCGACAGAGGAGATGGGTGGAATTGATTAAAGATTACGATTGCGAGATTATTTATCATCCTGGAAAGGCAAATGTTGTTGTCGATGCCTTAAGTAGAAAGGGTCGGGAGAAACTAATGATGTTGACTGCTCAGGAAAAGCTAGTATCAAAAATGGCAAAGATGGAGTTGGAAATTAAATATCCGACAAAATCAGATGAAAAATTATTCTAGATGAAAAACAGTTCAATGTTGGTAGATAAGGTGAAGAATGCACAACTCCAGGATAAAAACTATGAGGAAATAAGAAGAAAAGTGTCTAAAGGTGAGGAAGACAAATTTAAAGTTGATTTGAAAGGGTTACTTAGATTCGAAGGGAGAATTTGGGTTCCGCTAGTACTGGAAATTAAAGAGGAAATTCTGAGTGAGTCCCATAATTCATGATATTCGATTCACCTTGGAAGCATGAAAATGTACCAGGATCTCAAACATCATTTTTGGTGGTCGAATATAAAAAAGGATGTTGCTGAATGTGTAGAGAAATGCTTAACGTGTCAGAAAATTAAAGCTGAACATCAAAGGCCAAGCGAATTGTTGCAACCGTTAGAGATACCAGAATGGAAATGGGAGCATATCACAATGGATTTTGTGGTAGGTCTTCCAACGACTCAGCAAGGTTACGATGTAATATGGGTACTTATCGATCGATTGACGAAGTCGGCACACTTTTTGCCAATCAAGATTAGATTTAACCTAGATCGGTTGGCAAAACTGTACGTGAAAGAAATTGTCTCAAGACACGGGGTCCCGATGTCAATTATATCAGATAGAGATCCACGTTTCACATCAAATTTCTGGAAACGACTACAGGAATGCTTGGGACGCAATTAAGAATGAGCACATCGTACCATCCTCAAACTGACGGACAAAGTGAGAGGACCATCCAGACACTGGAGGATATGCTCAGAGCATGTATTATGGATTTTAAAGGGAACTGGGATGACCATCTACCATTGGTTGAATTTGCCTATAATAATAGTTATCACGCGAGTATTGGCATGCCGCCTTATGAAGCATTCTACGACAGAAAATGCAGAACTCCGTTATGCTGGGACGTGGTAGGTGAACGTCAGCTGCTAAGTCCAGAATTGGTACAACAGACTGTCGAGATCATCAAAGTGATTCGGGAAAGATTGATAGCTGCACAGGACAAACAGAAGAAATATGTCGATCAACACCAACAAAATTGGGAATTCGATGTCGGTAGTTTTGTTTTCTTGAAAGTGTCTCACTGGAAAGGGAAAATCAGGTTTGGTAAAAAAGGAAAACTGATCCCTAGGTTTATAGGACCTTTTGAAGTGCTACGACAAGTTGGTAAAGTGGTGTATGAGGTAGCTCTACCTTCGGAATTAAAACATATTCACAACATTTTCCATATTTCAGTATTAAGGCCATATAAGTCCGATTATAAACATGTTATAGAATATGAACCATTACAGTTTGACAAAGATTTGTCTTATGAAGAAGTTCCTGTTTAGATTACTGACATGAAAGAGCAAGTACTAAGGAATAAAATAATACCTTCTGTTAAGGTAATAAGGAGAAACCACAATGCTGAAGAAGCTACGTGGAAACTTGAAGATGTTATGATGAAAAATTATCCTCAGTTGTTTGCTCGATCTTGTATAGCAATTCTAGGGACAAAATCTTGTTAATGAGGGAAAAATGTGACAATTGAATTTATCGAGTAGTGATTATGGGGACATAATCCTTTTAACGAGTGAAGGATGTAACGATTGAAAATTTTGTAATTTATATTAAATATTTATTGAATTAAATAAATATTTTAATTGATTTATTTATTGAGATAAATAAATAATTGGTGAAATTATAGTGTGATAATTTAGTTGAGTGTATATGTTAACTAAATTGATAAATGGTAATTTTATTATTTGAAGATTTAATTTAATGAAATAATTAAATTAAATGAATTGTTTAATATTTAAGAAAATAGTTAAAATAAATAAAATAAAGTTCTAGTTTAATTTAATAATTAAATTAGATATGTAATAATTTGTTAAGAATAAGTATAATTATAATGGAAATTATAATTGTAATTGTAAGTTATTAAAATTAATTGAATAAGTGTGTGACAAATGAAAATTAATTTAATAAAAAGTGTGACACATGGAACTATATAATATAAAGATTGTCAAAATAAATTAAAAAGAGGAGGGTTTTAGTGTGTATCCAAACAAGGCCTTTGGCTTAATCCAACTGACGTAACCTATTGGCTTCTTACCTGAAGTACATGGGGAGGGAGCCTATATTAGTTATTCTACGCGTATTATTCCTAAGGCTAAGTTAGAAACACGGAGTGTTAGAGAGAAACAAAGGAAGAAATTGAGAGAGAGCTGGAGAGGAAATTGAGAAAGTGGAGAAGAATTGGAGTATCAAGAGAAAGAGGGGGAAACATTAGCAAGAAATCCTCTACCATTTTGTTTACAGTAATCAAGGATTGAAGGTATAAAAACCTAAATTCATGTTCTTAATTTCTAATATACAATTAAGTGAATTTGAATTATAATTGTTAATGAGTTTATGTAATCAATTGGTTATCATCTATAAATGGTTTTTAGTAAGAGAATTCATGAAAATCATGTTTATGTTCTTGAGTTTTTTTTTGGGAAAAAGGGGAAAATTTGGTTTATGAATTGATAGAATAATTGATATTTGTGTTGATAATGGCTTATAATCTTTTATGTTAAGAATAAGCATGTGAATGATATTCCTATTTATGTATGATTTGATTACGATATAAATGATTGAATATGCAAGTATGCTTGCATTAAGAAAAGCTGTAAAGTCCTTTTGATAGATAATAGGAACATATGTACAAGGACTTAGAATGAATTGATCAAATATGTTAGGTTGATCCTACATAAGCAGAACAACTTTGTAAAGTCCTTAAAAAGAAATGATGTACAAGAACTATAAATATAGAAAGATCAAGCTTGTTAGGTTGATCTTATAATGTAATAGATAGGCTTGTCAGATCATCGAGCACTTCACCAGAAATCGTAGTCTGCAAGGAGAGTCAAGAAAAACTCGAGAGCTATCAAGGCAGAATCGTAGTCTGCAAGATAGTAGATCTAGGAGTTCGTAGACTGACAGGAGAGACGAGGAAGGATCGTAGTGTGTCAAGGAGAACTTCCTCAGAGCTGTAGTTTGCTGAGGAATTCATGTTCAGAATCGTAGAGACAGCCTGTCTAAGAGCCGACCGAGCATCTGCCGAAGCCAAGTCAAGAATCGTAGACCACACTCGGAGTCATAGAGTCTACTGATCACTTCAGAGGCAAAGATCGTAGTCAAGAAAGATCAGATGAAGACAACGAGCATAAAGACATAAATCGTAGAGTGTCAAGATCTGATCTCGGAGTCGTAGTGTCTGCACAACCCAAGGCAGAATCATAGAATGAAGAACTAAGGATTCAATAGATGTGCTCACAACGCTAAGGTAGAATCGTAGTACAAACATGATTTTTAACAAATGAGCACTCCCAGAATATCAAAAGGATGAATCCTCTGGTCAGAACTGCAAAGATATATTTCACCTGAAAGGAACTAGAGCGCACTCAACGAATGGCTAGTAAGCTAACAGAAGATCTAAGCACCAACCCAATCATCATCCAGATTGAGTTGTAAAGCCATTCAAGATGAAGTCTTTTAAAAGTAGATCAAAAAAAAACTTCAATAAAAGTGACTGACTAAGGAAAAGTCAGCAAGTGCAGTTGCTATCAAATGAATAGAAGACAACGATCTTGGGGTCAACCAGGATCGTAGTGTTTTCCAAGCAAAGAAGGAACTGGTGCGTATACAGAGATACTAGTCAGTTTCTAAAGAACAATTCTAAAGTGATTAAGCATGGGTCAATCCATTGATGATAAGTGAACGGGAGATCACAAGGAGAAAGAGAGCTGGGCATGCCCCAAATCTGAAGTGTCTTGCTATTCAGAAGAGGCCAGAATAAGGAACAAGCCATCAGTGTCTGAGACCAGTCAAAACAAACAAAAGAGTTGAAGCACTGCACAAAAGAAGGAAGAGGTGTTCTACATTAAGGATCCAATGAATACTCGCCAGGATCATAGTGTTATCTCAACCGGTCGATGAGCAACATTCAACATGACACTACGATCAGGTCCAAGAACATATACATCAGAATTGTAAAGTTATGTCATCTGAAGATTGAAGCATTGACAACGATTCAATCTGAAGATTAATATTTGAACAGAACTGATTAAAAGAATCGATGCAAAAGGACAACCTCTGATCTAGAATCAGAAGGAGGAAATAAAGTTTACTACCTGCCCAAAACATTAAAGTGACATCTCTAACGGGGTAGGTGAAACAGTAGACTGCGGTTTCAGAAAGTTATAAAGGAGCTGTCATGTCACATCTGCAGTCTACATCAAATAACTCGAAATCTGCGAGGCAATTCAAACTACTTTCAACGACTATATTCCAATGGGAAGATTGAGAAGGAGTATATATCAGCTAGAGCTTCAAAGATTAAAAGAAGCTGAAGTTGCAGAATCGTTGAGTTGTTGGAATGCTATTGTTGACTCTACAAGTTCCACCAGAGCTAAACAGAACAAGTCTCAGTGACAGTGAGACTACAAAGGTGGAAGTGAAGTAACCTTGAAGAAGGACTCGAACAAACTAAAGCTTCAATCAACAAAGATAAGAATGCCACTGAAGATGGCAGCTATGCTGAGAGCCGAGAAGGCCAAGAAGATACCATTCAGAAAAGTGGTAGAGTACAAAGAAGATTAAGAGAGCCACTCTATAGATCACCATAAAACAAAAGTTGAAAAAGAACAGATACAGAATCATGTCTGCAAAACATTCAAGAAGGGTTCAGGGATTGGTAAGTGTCAGACGAAGTCTACCAAAAGCTCAGAGACATAGAAAATCCAGATGGTGATGGTGCACAACTGACATCAGATGAAGATGAGCAGAAAAGAGTGAAGATCAGCTGCACCAGAGAAGATGTGGTCCAGACTCGAAGTAGAATACAAAGAGGACCACACTAAGCTGCTAAGTACAAACGATGTTCAAGCTTAAAGACATCTTAGCAACTCAGCACCACCAACAACAAAAACAATAACTACAACAAGTAGCCAGGGTCTAAGGGGTCCTTGTCAAGAGGGACTAAATGAAGTTCCAAGCCTGCTGGGCTTGAAGAGTTCCTAGGGAACTAGAGGAGTTCCAAGCCTTCTGGGCTTGAAGAGTTCTTAGTGAATTAAAGTTCTAAGGCTGCTGGCCTTAAAGGAATCTTAGTGATTGAGGTCTTGCCTTTCTTGGTGGAAATCCTCGCTTAGTTGAAAAGCGGAAGAGTGGATTAGGAGCTTGAGTCTCTGAACCACATAAAATCCCTTGTGTCATTTACTTTCTGTCATTTACTTACTTTCATTTACATTATGTACCTAAGTGCTATAATTCCTATGTATGTGTTAACTGCTTCAACTGAATTAACTCTACGAACAATGTATGTATGATTATGAATATATCAATGACGGGGATAGTTTACTTATTCTGCTATGCTTGAAAAGATTCTTATGTTTGTCATATGCTAATTCATTAGCAATACAAAATAAATAAGAGAAGTATTTGAAATTAAATAGATCTATTCAACCCCCTTCTAGATCTATTGTGTGCCAAATGGGAACTAACAATTGGTATCAAAGCAGGTTCTCATGCTACATTCAAAAGCTAATCTCTTTGAGTCTGATCCTAGGCATAAATATTGTTCTAAATTTAGTTTAGTAGTAAGTCAATTGTAAATACAGATGAGCTCACAAGTTGGAAATCGTATGCAGTAAATGTGTATATACACTGGTTTTGCTTTCAGTTGTCCATGTTCTTAAATGCCATAACAACAAGACCAATCCTTGCCCATAGTCAATCTTGTAGTCTGAAGAGCAGATATGGGAGCTCAAGAGGCATCAACAGAAAAGTGTCAAGCATCCACTAGACTGAAAGATGAAAATGCCATATATGCTAAGAAGTACTCATTCTGAGAAGAAAGAATAGTCTCTCAAATCTATATTTGGCCAACCAACAGTTGGGTGTGAACCTTGAGGACTCAAGGTTGTCAAAGAACTAAAGATGTCAAGATTTTCTTAGCTTACATCTTCAAGACTACGACTGATTGATCAAATGACAACTGGAGCAACTAGCTGTCAAAAGTGAAGAAAAAAGTATGCACATCAATGCCTAACCTCAGTATATCAAGATAAATGACTGTCAAGAAATTGACAATGTAAAGGTACAGTTACTCATCAATATAAATGTGTACATCATATTGCATCACCTTATGCACTATAACAGTATTCTAACAAGAGGCCACACTCTACCTAAAAAGAAGAAGAGAGAAAGTACACTGAAGTTGAAAACTCAAATACTAACAAATTTTCTCTCTATCCAAGTTTTAGGTTGAAGATAACATCTTGAAAGAAGTTTGAAATAGGTCATAATCATACCAAGCTTTAATTATTCTTAAGTGGAGTAATCTTTGTTGATGGGTTAGTATGTATGTACAAACCTATGTTCTAAGTTTTTGATAACACATAGAGTATGATCAGTTCTACAAGAGTATCTTGAAGATTCATAGAAACTGATCACCTCCATGAATCAACCAGATACAAATAAGTAATAGAGTTGATTTTCATGCTGTGAACATTTAAACTCTATGAACATAACCAAACAAATGATGAAACCATCAAAGCAAAAGAGTATTTTATTAAAATGATTAATCTTACACACACTCATCATCATGCTTCTCAAAATGTAATATCAAAATTGGAAACATGCATAAATATGATTATTGGTGATCAATAAAATGATAATTCAAATATATGAGGAATTGGGATTTTGAAGGCTAACCTGGCAGGACCCATTTAACCATGGGCACCAAAAATAGAAATTTATCTAAACTGCAGGTTCTTGGTCTATCTGACCACAATAAGGAATGTTGAAGCAAAATACTTCAGTCACGAAGATTCAACCAGCAGAAGGCTTAAGACAATTCAAAAATGATTCTGATAAAATTCCTATTTGTCAAAACTTGTCCTTGAAGATTTACTAAGCTAAAATGAATGAAGATCACATGGATGCTGATCTCTATATGGAAGCAGACCATTCAACCTATGATGAAAAGGGTCTTATATGCTCAATCATCTAAAGCATATTAACTGAGAAGAACCTTCAAGGAACTCATCTGTGACGCCCCTAAAATAGGTCCATTCCATCCAACCTATTCTGAGTTGCCAAATATATGGTACAGAAAACAACTACAACTTTATTATTACAATTATCGTGCAAAATATGATAACACATATACTGTGAGTTTAAATACCAACTGTGACTTTGGACACCAACTTGTGTCAGCACCTCATATTGATACATTACATAAAGGTACAGTCAATAACTGTTTTAGAAATTAAAATCTTTGGGAAATGCTCAAGGAAACCTTCGTACATAGGAGGCCATGCATCTAAATTATAATAAATATCATATGACTCGAGAATTATTCTTGGTTGACCCAATAGACCCCAAAGAAAAACGAGAAGATTGCTATCATGTTCTTTCTAATGGTGAGTCTTTTCTTGACATATAATTATCTCCATTGTCTCCAATTGAGAATTATATTTCAACCAAACTCCAAGATTATATAGGTAGTGCTCGTAAATATAACCGGCAAGTGGATGTGCACAACCTTGTCTTATGATAACACGAAGTCATAGGTCATTAGACATCTTGTATGATAGTGGCAAAATACCCTTCCAAAGTTAGGTTCACCTCACCTTATTCTTGTTCACCAAAATCAATTATTAAGTGACATATAATATACGACACGCACATCTTAGGTCCTCAATACAATTATATATTGTATGTCATGCCGTTTTATAATGTGTTGAGAAACTTTGACAGTCTCGAACCATCACACTATTCCCTTGTTATCCCCGCTCGACCCAGCTACACTCTTATTACCTGAAAGGAATTGTGAAACAAAAGGGTGAGCATAAATAGCCCAGTAAAGAATATCATAACTAAAGATAATTAAATTATCAATAGTCTTTGTCAGTAATAAATCAGAGATTTAGAACATATATGGTAGATGATAAAACTTTTCAACCATAGTTGTAGTAGAAAGAGCAATCCATTAGAAGAGTCAAATAGACTATAAAGTCTATTATCTTCTCCATGTTAAAAGTCCACCAACAATGTTTTATCCTTGTAACATCAATCAACAGTTCCTGTCCACAATCATGTGAATAACTTATAATCATATTTGTGGTTCTAAATTCCTCTTCTCATTTAGGACGAAGATAATTTTCATCACATGTCTTTACCTAAAATATCAAAGATCATGGTTATACCAAATCACAGTTCTTGTTCATAATCATACTAATAAGTTTATCTTGCACTACGGGCCAAAGATATTCATTAACAGTTCATCTTTGCACTACAGGCCAAAGATATTCAACAACAGATCATCTTTGCACTACGGGCCAAAGATATCAACAACATGTCATCTTTGCACTACAGGCCAAAGATATCAATCAACAGTTCTTCTTTTTGACTACACAGCCAAAGGCATACAATCAGTAAAACCAATAAACAACATGATCCATCATCTATGCACTACGGGCTAAAGATGACTTTCATCACAATATAAGCATGAGGATCATGACAAGGATATAAAAAATCAATCACATGAGATAGAGGATAAATTTTAAAGACTTTAACAATTTAATTTATCCAGAATTCAATAATATCCAAATTATCAACATGAAACTACTTTCATGTGGAGTAAAATTCAAGAATAATATTATATCAAAATGACTTGAAATAAAATAATATTTCACCTGAATATTTAACGAAGATAATAACATTATTCATTATATTATAAACTCCATTTAATATTATTCATTATATAATAACATTAAATTCATTTACTAATATTATTAATCATTAAATAATATTTTAAAATCAATGATTTCATAACACCTTCATCCAAATGTTATAAATCACTTAATAATCTCATAATCTAATATTATTAATATTACAACAATATTTTAATCATTTTTTAAACTTATAAATAATTTATTTTAATTGTATACACTTTACTAATTAATGCATTTAATCATCCTAAAATGCCAAACTCATAAGATTTCATCAGCAATAACCAAAACCCTCATAAAAAATCTATATATACCTTATATATGATTCCCAAGCCATAAAATCCTATTTTCTAAATTTGTTATTTCACATAACATATTTAATTCATTTACTCATAACTAGTTCATTTTTATGAAAAATACCAAATCAGCACAAACAAATTTTCTTATCTGGGATTTAGCAGAATATAGTCCTATATTGAACATATATTTTTCTCGAAATTTTTAAAATTCATTTACTATTTTTCATATGCCCAAAACTACTGAATATTTAGACATTTATCATAAACTATACTTTCGTCCAAAAATTTTGAAATTTACAGAGTATACTGCTGTTATATACATGTACTCCCAATAAAAATTTTACCAATTTTAGAGTTAACCACAAGGAGTTATAAGGGTTTACTTTTAAAATAGTCTTTTCTCATAAAATTCATAACTCCTAATCTATACATCCAAAAATTACCATTTTTGGACACAATCTAGAAAACTCATCAAATTATCATTTCAAATTTTTTCAAAAGTTTGAGGGTCGGAAAAATTACGAAATTGAAAAATATAATAACCCTTACAATCCCTTACCTCAAAAGAGCAGTATTTCTGACTGGAATATCGGATGTAAAGTCGAAGGAAACTTGCATTGAATAACAATTCTCAAAGTATCTAAATACTCACAAAAATACGCTCGATAATATAGAGAGAAAATTTATGTTTCTGGTGTGATTTTCAATTCTAACTTAAGCGTCTATTTATAGAAAAATGTTAGAACGCCATAGGAGACTAAATAATAAAATAATAATATAATCTTTAATTTTTTTTTCTGCGCATGCTTTGTTGAATAAGCTAGCATGCCATTTTGGAAAAAAAAAATAACAGCCCACATGTTTTCAAAAAACAAAAGTGGGTCCCACCCAATTTTAATAAAAATATTTAATTTTTGAAACTTCAATAATTCATAGTAAATAGCCCTTTTATTAGAAAAATATGAATTTATGTCAATTCCATACGAAATTGAATTCTCTACAACTGTGCAGCTTTAAGTTTTTCCAAATTCCAAACAGAAAAATGCCTGAAATCTACATACGGACGATTTTCAACATCTCTTAAAATTCATAACAAATCATACGTTACTTTTTAACGGTTCAAAATTTGTGGATATATACTCAACTTATATATGTATAACATATCCAAAAATCACAACGATCCAACGGTCGGATCAAAATTACAACTCACGCAATAGAGCTTAGGAACACTGATTTGATTTTCGGACTATAAGTCCCTCGTACCAGTTTCACTTAAATAGTCACCACTAATAATCCAGAAAGAATTTTTGGGTGATTCAAATTTCTACGTTTAGCTTACTTCCAGGGCTTTCTTTTGATATATGGCTCATCTTGTAACTCATTATACACAAAGAGTTATAGATTTTACAAAAACAAGTAATAAACTAATTTTCTGAAAATTTCCAAATTTCGTTCTTCATTTTGACAAAATACTAATAAAACACCTCATCATTAATTCCTTCATTTATATCCATATAAAAATATATATTTTCTTATCATCAATAATTAATTATTCACAAATAATATTACAGAATCACAATAATGACAACCAGACCGTTCCCAATGAAGAGGGGGTTTTCCGATAAGGATTTCTCCTTACTGGCGCGCAATTAGGTGACCAAACCTCTTATTGACAGAACTTTCTAGACATTGCCAATAATGTTATCTAATAATATTATTCAAATAATATGAATTATTGATCTGATAATGGGAAATATTGTGCAGTGAGAATTATTGAAACAACAATAATATAAAATATCAACGCAACAATTATTGAACCAATAAAATAAAATATTGAACAGTAATTACTGTAACATTTATTGAGTAGTGCCTTCATACGTAAGAATCATGAATTCAAAAATCTCTGCAATACGTCTGGTAAAGCTTCTTGTGCAACCATACGTATTCATCGTATTTTAACCACCGTGTAATCCAGCGGTGTTAATTGTAACAATTACTGTTTATTATTTATAAAAACTCAAACTTGTCATTTTCTTCATCCGAAATTATTATTACATTATGGGGCCCTATAAATGGTTGCTATTTGTCGTGCAGTATTCACCGACAGCAAGAATATTCCACGACCAAATGAATATTCCTTGACAACAATGTGTATTTTACAAGCACTTGCTTATTTTGAAATTTTTTTATATATATCACCCTTAACTTTAAACTTTTATCAATTTAACCATTTACTGAATAATAATTATAAGAAAAATTGAATACTTTTATTTCATAAAATTCGGGGTCTTACATCATCATAGAAGCAGAACTTCGCAAGCTTAAACTGACAAGGAAGGCTACGTTCGTAGTGATGTCAAATGATCGTAGTGATGTCAAATAATAGAGTGTTCATCTTGCTTTTTTGCGATAAATCTAGCCAGCAGTCTGTTGCTCTTTCTTCTCCTTGGAGGTTCAACCATAGGAGAGACATACAATTCTTCTTTTTCAGAATGTGAAGCCTCTGAACCATCAGATAAGCTTCCTTGATATTTATCATCAGAAGGGGCAGATCCTTCTTTTTTAGACTCAACATCTTTGGAGCTTGTTGGAGCATTTGCTGTAGGAGATGCTGTTGTGTCAACTTGCAACTTTTCTTCATCATCAGAGTGGATACTCTGAGAGTTAGCCGTAGGGCTTATACATTCTTTTTTATTATCAGAGTTTGCATTTTCTTTCATTGATCCAGCTTCACCTTCATTGCTAGATCTGTTCTTTGGGGGACCCAGTTTTGTGTTTATCAGTTCCCTTCTATTCTTCTGACTCTACGTTCTCTTCTTTGTCAGATGAACATTCTTTGGAAGATGGGGCTTGCTTGTTTACCACTTTAGCTTTCTTTCTGGATGGCCCTTGAAGTAATCTATTACTTCTCCTCTTTGTGGTCTCTGCAGTTGAGACCTTTTCATCTTCATCCTTGTCTTCTGTGGAGGGACTTCTTGGTAAGGACTCAGATTTCTTCACACCCTTGGATTTCTTCCTTGCTGGTGTGATTTCTATTGGTACAGATTCACCAGATTTAGAGCTTTCCACCTCCTTCGCCTTCCTCTTCTTCGCAGAGTTCTTTCTGCTGCTCCCAGTTGTTGTTAACCTCCTGTTTTCCTTTGGGTTTTTCTTCTAGTTCACAAACAGTTGTAGAGACATTACTTTGTGAACATTCAGAGGCTCTCCTTCATCATCCTTGATCTTGCCTCCCAGTTTCTTCTTTAGCACAATGCTCAATAGTCTTCCATGAAAAACCTTTGTGAGGGGTTTATCTGTAGATTTCATCGTCTCAGCCTTTTCCACCCATTTGGAGATTTGATCAAATAAGATAGCTCCAAAGTTTATTTGCTTCTTTAGAACTATTGCAGATATAATCTTTAGTTGTTGATCAAGCATAGTGTCATGTGTAGTGTTCTTGCATAGTATACATTTGCCCACTATCTTAGCAAAGAACTCAAATTCTTCTGGAACCTCCTTTTTCTTCATGTCCTTCAGACAAGGGTTTCTTTGGTACCACATAATTTTCTTCACTTGTTCAGCGTCGATCTCATCATGTATTTTTAGTCCTCGGTCAGGAAAGCCTAAACATTGATTGATATCAGATGATTTCAGCTTTAGAGACTGACCTTTGACCTTGGTAGAAAGGGTTCTGGAATTTATGGATGCATTTGAGTAAATGATGAGTGGAATTTATACCCACGAATCGGATACTTTATGACTTAAATACTTGCCTGAATTCATAGTTTTTATGTAGTTTTATATGATAATTGTGTTATTGTGCTTAACTGATGAATTCCAGGGCTCTATAGTACTTTTCCAGCTCTAAAAGGGAAAAATGGTCATTAGTTGTACACTCGTGCTACGGCGCCAATGCCAAGCTTATTGGCATAACAGAATGCCACCCCCATGGGCCTTCTTGACATCACCTTCATGTGCATGCCATACTACTAAGCTTATTAAGCTCACATGACTGCAACGCGAGCTCCGTGTCCCAGATTCTAATATGGCACCGCAGCGCCATCTAAAGCTTGGTGGCCCGCGCCGCGGCACCACCTCCGGTTCCCAGACAATCAAGGCCATTTCTGACCTAGCAAAAGGAGGGAAAGGATATAAGGAAAGGGAGGCTGCATATCAGACATATATATCATATATAGAGAATAGAGAGAGTATCTAGATTAGATTTTTATCTTAGCTTTATGTTGTAATTTTCTCCTCCTTTCTTCTTGATAAATGTTTATAAATATAGATTAGTTAGATTAAGGGAGAAGTTTGGGTTTCTTTGGAGCATCAAGAGCAATGAGCAACACGGACTGGAGAGCTTGATTCGAGCATAATAGTTAGAGATTGAAGGGCCTTGACAGAGTTTCTTCTTATCTATTTATTTTCTCTGATTTTGTAATCCATAAATGTTGTCCTTATTGCTACTTGTATTTTATTCAATAGCTATGAACTGAATATTTGCTCTAAGGTTATAATGGAACCATTTGTTATTTAAATTGACTGTCTTATCTCTTTGGTTAGCACTATATGATTTGGTTCGATATATTTATGCTTAATGATTCTCGCTAAGACATTAGCGATGATTTTGGTAATTTACATGATATCGACAGAAGAATTGTAGATTTACACCTGAATATATTGGCATGTGATTGTGGGTTCCGACTACATAAGTTGTGCGTAGAATAGACATATATCTGTGCACCACGTGCGACCTAATTGAGAGCTTATGCTTAAATCCTTGTTTTGATCAATTCACATAGACATATGTAGGATTGTATCTTGGTTGGGCATTCTTTTCTGTTCTATTCCCTATCGGGTGGATCTGGAAAGGATATGTTCGTACATACCTCGACAGAGGTGTATGAGCACTTATGTGTTCTCGGTCGACAAATTGTTGTGACCATTTAGACCATAGAGAGAAGGGTAGCTAGTTTGATGAAACATAGCACGCCAGGTGTTCGACGGAATGCCTGAGTGGGGTGAAGTTGTAACCTTAGCTTGTTATTCCTTAGATTACCATTCGTTATCCATTTACTTGCTTTGATAATTAGTTATGCTTAGATTAATCACTCTTTCATTTATTGTTGTTCGAATAAGACTTTAGCGATACAAAGACGGTATTTGGTAAATATTAGTGACAGTTCCTCGTGGGTACGACACTCTACTTATCACTGTATTACTTGTTAGACCGCGTATACTTGCGCGTGTTTAGTGATCGGTTATCTGAACAATAGTAAAACTCCTTAACCATTTCAGTATATACTTGAGTGCTTACCTCAAGACATTCTGAGAATCCAGCTATCTTTACAAGTTCAAGAATGTCTCTGAACTTCTTTTCAGATTTCTCAAACGACATGGTTCCTAGATGATTGCTAGTGATTACTTGCCAGTCTGCCATTTGAAGAGTTCAAAGAATATGGGTATTTCATTTAGAGAGTCTTTTGAGAGATCGATGAATGTGATTTGGGCAATGCTCTGAGGGTTAATCGAATTCTGGCTTAGAAAGGGATTCTAGGGTTTGAAACTGGGAGGGAGAGAGGTTCGATAATTTTTGATAACTGTTTGTAGATTTTGAATTTGTCTTTATGGCAGTCCCTTCTGACTCTACATACGCTGTGATGTGTCAACTAGCCATTGGTTGCACGATGTCCAGTAATGAGCTGTAACTCCCCATAACCGTTTCAGTTTTATATTCCTTTTAAGAGAATAAGCAATACTAACATGGATTGACCGTTGACCTTTTTGGTTAATAGAGTATCCTTATGGACTCTATGTTTTCGTTTGTTGACTCAACGATCTTCTTCCGAGAGATACTGCAGTGGATAGTTTTGACACTAATCCTTATCTTGAAACTGCATAGCTTGATCACTGATGTGCCCCAAGCCAATTTGGGCACTTAAGTTTTGAGGTGTGTTTGCATGATGTCTTTCCAAACTGTGTTCGTATTTATCTCCACACGTTCTGAGTAGTTGAGCAAGTATCCAATTCTTCTAAGCTCCTTATGAGCTAGTGTATCCTCTGGTACGACTGCGATAATTGAGTCTACTTCTACGATCGCTGAGGTTGCTCCATGATCATTGAGTTCTCTTCCATCTTTACTCTACGATCGTTAACTGTCTTGGTCCTTGAGATGAACTTTACTAAGCATTCCTTCTGGGTTGAGGTAGCTCAGGAAGGGCCAACCTCTTAGAGTGAACTAAGGGTCAGGTTTGTCCCTGAGGCGCTTTCCAGATAAAAAACTTTTAGAAGTGTTTTGCACTGCTATCTCATTTGACCTTTTCTGCCATGGAGATTCTCTAGCACCTTTAGACATTTGCATTTGTTGTAATCGTGGTTTCCTTCTGCTCTTACACTACGATTAGATGTTTGATCGTAGGCTCTCCACAATTTTGAGTTGGGTGGTTGACTGGTTATCAGTAGTACGTTTTGAGACGTTCCTACTAACTATGGATCTTTATTTGGTTCGTCAGCCAAAAAGTTTTGGGACTTTGTGACTGGTACATTGCTTCATGGTATATCTCTAATATCTTTAGCGCTCCTGTTCTTTAGCAGATAACTACTCCCCATAGTTGATACTATCTTCTCATTGAGGTGCGATTTCTTCTTCTTCATGTGCATTAGAGGGAAGCCTTGCATGTCTTCTTCTGACTGGAATCATCACTATCGATTAACTCTCCTTATATCATAAACGTGGATATCTTCAGGACTGATCACTTTACGATCATTTGACAGCACTACGACCGTAGTCTTCCTTGTGAGTTTTTACTTGTGGAGTTCTGCTTCCGTAATGAGTTCCTTATGATTAATGCTTGATGATCCTCTGATGTGAACTTCCTTGAGGATTCTTCTCATGTGATATGCTTCGCATGATTGAGAATATAAGACCTTTTTCATCCTAGGTTGAATGGTCTGCTTCTATATAGAGATCAACAGCCATGTGATCTTCATTTATGTTAGCTCAGCAAATCTTCATGGACAGGCTTTGACAAATAGGAATTTTATCAGAATAATTTCTGAACTGTCTTAAGCCTTCTGCTGGTTGAATCTTCTTAACTGAAGTCTTTTGCTTCAGCTTTCCTTAGTGTGGTTAGATAGACCAAGTACCTGCAGGTTAGTTAAATTTCTATTTTTGGTACCCATGGTTAAATGGGTCCTGCTAGGTCATTTTTCAAAATCACTGTTCCTCATATATTTGAAATTTCATCAGATTGATCACCAACAATCATATTCATGCATGTATCCAATTTAGATACGACATTTTAGGATGCATGATGATGAGTGTGTGTAAGATTAACCAATTTAATAAGACACACTTTTTCATTGATGGTTTCATCATTTGCTTGGTTATGTTCACAGAGTTTAAATGTTCATAGAGTGAGAATCAACTCTAACACTTATTTGTATCTAGTTGATTCATGGAGGTGATCAGTTTCTATAAATCTTTAAGATACTCTTATAGAACTGATCATACTCTGTATGTTATTAAAAACTTAGAACATAGGTTTGTACATATATACTAACCCATCAGCAAAGATTTCTCCACTTAAAATTAATTAAACCTTGGTATGCTTATAACCTATTTCAAACTTCTTTCAAGATGTTATCAATAACCTAAAACTTGGATGGAGAGAAAGTTTGTTAGCATTTGAGTTTCCAACTTCAGTGTACTTTCTCTCTTATCCTTTTTAGGTAGAGTATGGCCTCTTGATAGAATGCAGTTATAGTGCATAAGGTGATGCAATATGATGTACACATTTATACTGATGAGGAACCGTACCTTTACATCTGACAGCTTGTTGCTCCATTTGTCCTTTGATCAATTAGTCATAGTCTTGAAGATGTAGGCTCAGAGAATCTTGACATCTTTAGTTCTTTGACAACCTTGAGTCCTCAAGGTTCACATCCAGCTGTTGGTTGGCCAAATATAGATTTGAGAGATTCTTCTTTCTTCTCTGAATGAGTACTTCTTAGCACATGTGGCCTTTTCATCTTTCAGTCTGGTGGATGCTTGACTATTTGCTGTTGATGCCTTTTGAGCTATAGCATTTAAGACCATGGACCAATCTGAGCAGCTTCAGGTGTATATACACATTTACCTGTACACAATATTTCCAACTTGTGAGCTCATCTGCATTTATAAGTGACTTACAACTAAACTAAGTTTAGAACAATGTTTGTGCCTAGGATCAGACTCAAACGATTAGCTTTTGAATATAACATGAGAACACCTTTGATACCAATTGTTAGTTCCCAAAGAGCACACAATAGATCTAGAAGGGGGGGGGGGTTGAATAAAACCTTTTTAATTTCAAATACGTTTCATGGTTATTTTGTAATGCTAATGAATTAGCATATGAAAAACTTAAGAATCTTTTCAAGCACAGCGGAATAAGTAAAATATCCCCTTCATTGATATATTCATAATCATACATACATTGTTCTTAGAGTTAGTTAAGTAGTAAGCAGTTAATACATGCATAACAGTTATAACAGATAAGAACATAATGTAAATGACAGAATATAAAAGACACAAGGGATTTTAAGTTGTTCAGAGACTCAAGCTCCTAATCCACTCTTCTGCTTTCAACTAGCAGGATTTCCACAAAGGAAGGGCAACACCCTGAATCACTAAGATTCCTTTAAGGCCAGCAGCCTTGGAACTTTAGTTCACTCAGCCTTGGAACTTCTCTAGTTCCTTAAGAGCTCTTTAAGCCCACCAGGCTTGGAACTTCGTTTAGTCCCTCCGGACAAGGACCCCTGAGGCCCTGGTGTTGGTTGATTTCGCAATCAATGAATACGTGCAAGTATACACGGTCAACAAGTAATAAAGTGATAAGAAAAGTATCGTTCCCACGAGGAATTATTTAATAAAAATTACCAAATACTAACTCTTAACCAAATCAATTTTATTTAAACAACTGTAAATTATGATTTTTCTAATTAAGAAAACTAAATTAACAATTAAATAAAATAAATCAAATAAACAAAACTAAGATTTGAATGAATTCAGATAAATAAGGATTAAGACTTCAATATCCCCAATTATGAACTCTAAATCAATTATCCAATTATCCCAATATTTATGCCTACTGAATTGTTAACAGGAATTCTCAAATGCCAAAAGTCCTTTTCCAAGTGATCAATTGCCTTTTATTTAATCCAAATTAATCTAGCTATATTCCTATGCAAAACAATTGAATTAAACTCTGTTCAATCCCAATTCCTTATGTGTTACATGCGGTGAATAGATATTTCCATTCAATTCACAAACCTAATTATTCACTTTGTAAATAACTAAGTCACATGATATCATGCCCAGTTCTAACCCTAGAATTCCTTTTTCAATTCCTTCTAGAGTAACAAGGTAATTACTGATCAGATAATTAATCAATAAGCGTTAGGCAAGATAAACAACTCACTTTGACACAAATAATTGGAATAAATCAAATAACTAATTTATAGCCATAAAAGGTTCAATTGAAATCTTAATAAAAGAGTTAGTTCATAATTAATGAATTAAAACCAAGAATCCACAACTGAATAGACATTAAAAGATAAAAGTATGATAAGAGAAGAGAATAAAATCTGTTGTCAGCAAATCTGATGCTCCCCTCTTGCTCTTGCTCTTGATCGTCAGTGTTCTTCAATTTACTTCAATCTTCAATGGCTAATTAAGAACTAGTGTTTATATTCTAATCTAATAGAGTGTTTTATCTAAGCTAATCTATGTAATCTCCCTTTCTTTTATGTCTTACATCATGTATTTATAGGTTATAAGTCCAATTTTTAGCTTAGGAACAAACCCATTCCAATTTGGAGTCAAAAATGTGTCAAAATTCGCCCCAAAACGCGTCCAAGCCTCACCAAACTCTTCCCCAGTGCCCCAGCGCTGGGCATGGCACTGGGAAGTTGCCCCTAGCACCTCGGCGCTGCAAATAGCCTTGGTTTGGGCGCCCCGGCGCTGGCCCCATTTTTGGAAATTTGCTGCTCCGATGTCCTTTGGAAAAATGGCCATAACTTCTTCGTCCAAACTTTGATTTTGATGATTCAAGATGTTCTGGAAACAGGAGACGTAGATCTACAACCTTCATTCTTTAAGGTTTTCGAAATAAGGTCCAGAGAAATACTCAAATTGGCTCTGAAGTGACTGTTGTGTAAATGGTAAGCCGAAAACGCAAATCTAGCCACCCCAAACGTCGATCCAAGTAACTTTTGTCCCAATTCCTACAAAATAACGTAAAACATGCATGAATAGACACAATCACTTAAAATCAACCAAAAGATTAAGCTCAAACGCACTCAATTATGAGTATAAAACTCACTCATCACCTGGCTTCTTGTTGTTGTAGTTATAGTTGTTGTTGATGCTGAGCTGCTAAGATGTCTTTAAGCTTAAACATCTTATGTACTTAGCAGCTTGGAGTAGTCCTCTTGACATTCGGCTTGGAGTCTGGACTACATCTTCTTTGGTGTAACTGATCTTTACTCTTTTCTGTTCATCTTCATCTAATGTCAGTTGTGCACCATCACCATCTGGATTTGCTAAGTCTCTGAGCTTTTGGTAGACTTCATCTAGCACTTAAAAATCTCTGAACCCTTCTTAAATTCTATGAAGACATGATTCTGTATCTGTTCTTTTTCAGCCTTTAGTTCATGGTGATCTGTAGAGTGGCTTTCTTGATCTTCTTTGTACTCTGCCACTTTTCTGAATGCTTTCTTCTTGTCCTTCTCAGCTTTTAGCTTAGATGCCATATTCAATGGCATTCTCATCTTTGTTGAGTGAAGCTCTAGTCTAATTTAAGTCCTTCTTCAAAGATGCTTCACTTCCACCTATGTAGTCTCACTGTCACTGAGACTTGTTTTTTTAATCTCTGGTGGAACTCGTAGAGTTAACAATAGCATTCCAACAACTCAACGATTCTGCAACTCAACAATCATCAGCAACTCTTGATCTTTGAAGCTATGTTGATTTATACTTCTTCCTAATCTTCCCATCGGAAAGTAGCCGTTAAAAGCTTTTTGAATTTCTTTGCGAATCTCGAGTTATTTGGTGTAGACTGCAGATGTGACATGACATCCCCTTTCCTGACTTTCTGACACTGCAGTCTACTATTTCACCTACCTTGTTAGAGATGTTATTTTGATGTCTCAGGCAGGTAGTCAACTTTATTTCCTCCTTCTGATTTCTCGATCAGAGGTTATCCTTTTGCATCGATGCTCTTCAATAAGCTCTGTTCGACCATCAATCTTCAGATTGAACCATTGCCAATGCTTCAACCTTCAGATGACCGAACTCTACGATTCTAATGCATATCTTCTTGGACTTGATCGTAGTGTAACAACACTACGATCTTGAAGAGTGTTGATTGGATCTTTAATGTAGAACACCTCTTCCTTCTCTTGTGCAGTGCTTCAACACTTCTATTTGCTTCGACTGCTCTCAGATACTGATGGCTTGACTCTTTGTTCTGGCCCCTTCTGAATAGCAAGACACTTCAGATTTGTGACGTGTCCAGCTCGCTTTCTCCTTGTGATCTCCCATTCACTTATCATCAATGGACTGACCCAATGCTTAATCACTTTAGCCTTGTTCTTCAGAGGCTGACCAATATCTTTGTGTACATTCCATCAATTCCTTCTTTGTTTAGAAAACACTACGATCCTGGTTGCTTTCAAGATTGGAGTCTTTTATTTTCTTGATAACTGTTGTACTTGCTGACTTTCCTTAGTTAATTACTGACATCTTCTTCTGATCAACTTGTGGAAGACTTCATCTCGAATGGCTTCACAACCCAATCTGGATATTGATTGAGTTGGTGCTTAGATCTTCTATTAGCTTACATGCCATTCGTTGAGTGCTCTCTGGTTTCCTTTAGGTGGAATGTATCTTTGCAGTACCAACCAGAGACTTCGTTCTTTGGATATTCTAGGAGTACTCAATTGTTGAGAATCATGTTTGCTTTACGATTCTGCCTTGGCGTTGTGAACACATCTGTTGAAGTCTCAATTCTACACTCTGCGATTCAGCTTCGGTTGTACAAACACTACGACTCCGAGATCAGATCTTGACACTCTATGATTTTTGTCGTTGTGCTTGTTGTCTTTATCTGATCATACTCGACTACGATCTTTGCCTCTGATACGATCAGTAGACTCTACGACTCTGAGTGTAGTCTACGATTCTTAACTTGGCTTTGACATAAGTAGACTCTATGACTCAGAGTGTAGTCTATGATTCTTGACTTGTCTTTGACATCAGTAGACTCTACGACTCAGAGCGTAGTCTATGATTCTTGACTTGGCTTTGCAGATGAGTCAGCTCTTAGACAGACTATTTCTACGATTCTGAACATGACTTCCTCAGCAGACTACGGCTCCGAGGAAGTTCTCCTCGATACACTACGATCCTTCCTTGTCTCTCCTGGCAGTCTACGAACTCCGAGATCTTCTATCTTGCATACTACGATTCTGCCTTGATAGCTCTCGAGTTTTCTTTGATTCTCCTGGCAGACTACGATTTCTGGTGTAGTGTTCGACAATCAGACAAGCCTATCTATTACATTATAAGATCAACCTAACAAGCTTGATCTTTCTATATTCAGTTCTTGTACATCATTTCTTTTTAAGAACTTTACAAAGCTATTTTGCTTTATGTAGGATCAACCTAACATATTTGATCAATTCATTCTAAGTCCTTGTACATATGTTCCTATTATCTATCAAAGGACTTTACAACTTTTCTTAATGTAAGCATACTTGCATATTCATTCATTTATATCATAATCAAATCATAGGAATATCATTCACATGCTTATTCCTAACACATATGTTTAGAGTTTTGAAGTTGTCTTGTACGTGTTAGATTGCATAGTTCAAGTCTAAAATGGTTTCAAAAGCAAACTTGAACATATTTTCAAAATCTAGTTGCATCAAATGGATATCTAGATCATAAAGAGATAAAAGGTCATGATGTGTCAATAATATCCCTAGATATGATTTATACGTATTGAACATGATGAAAACTAAACCAAACATGAGTTTAAAGCATGATTCAAAGTGTTAGACAATGATAGTTGTAAACAAACAATATGAATACTATAAGCATGTGTATTAACAGAATGTATGCCATCATTATGTAGACTTATGGCCAAAGTTATAAAGTATGGTGGTTGTATGCCATTTTTAAGCTTTAAATTCCATAGGAAGCCATAAACTAAAAACTTGTAAAGATGAGCGCAAGAATGGTCATGTGGTATGTGAAAGCTTCTAACATTCATGTATGTTAAAGTATAAGTGTAGTGGTATGTTAGAGTGGGACTGAAATCAAGAGGGCAGTAGCTCAACCTTGAAATGCAGCGAGGGACAGAGCTAATACTGTTGTCCTAAGCTTCAGACAGTAGCGCAATTGCTGTGCTTCTGCGATATTGAATAATTTCTGTTTTGCATGTTTATATGATTACTCTAACTTGTAATATATGACCAACATATTATGTTATGTGTTAAGAAACATGCTATGTGATAGGGATGAATGTTGATCATGATTTTCAAATATTAAGTCCAAAGAAATGTTTACAAGATATAATGTGACACCCCCAAATCCGGTACTTCCATTTCCACAGGATTTGGTGTTCACTGTACAAATATCATCTATCTATCTACCCATAAATAAATGCAAACCATGCAATAGATAGAAATAATAAATAAATCTCCCCTTATAGGGTTACATCAACTGCATAATAATAAAATCCTAGGTTGCTCTAACCTTAAACATCTGTGCGGAATCATAAACAAATAATAAGTCTTTAAATAACATAAATCCTGAATATCATTACATAAACACATAAATAACCAGTCTTCATTACTTGCTAATCTTGCCCTTGCCTTTACTAGTGGAAGGCTCGTCTGATCTTTCGTTCTTAACTGCAATATTATTATTACGCAAGAGTGAGCACGATTGCCCACAAGTATAACAATATAACAAATGAATAATAAAATGCGAATAGATCAAAGACTTCTGAAATAGGAAACTCAGCTTTTGAATCAAGAATGAATAACAAGAGACAAAAGAACTTTTGAGGGTCATAAGACCTTGAACTATGTCCTAGGTTGTCAAGTGTTTACACTTAAAACCTTTAACAGTCATAAGACTATGGACTCTTCTTCTCATACTTAGGCGGATCAACCCTTAATACCACACTGTGCATAATATCTTAATGCTAACGCATAAGTAATCCCCTATATAGGGTTGTTCATCTTAGTTTGACAATAGAGTCCGCACCAAAGGAAGTTTGGTTTGGATAATTCATCAAGGGTTCTGAAATTTAGAACGCTCATCAACTATGGACTAGTCGAATCATTAAGGGTTCACTAGTCTAACAAGTTCAACAGTAACTGATAATTTAAAATTGAATAGCAATCTCAAAAGGTATACAATAGAATAATTATTGTATAACAAAATCATACTTTGAAAGATTAATACATTTTAATATAATAAAATGGACTTGATCAATAATAACGAGAGTTTGCTCGATGTAAAGAGACAACTTATAAGCTCATATAAAGATAACGAGTAGGGTTAGAAAACTTGCCTCGTGCGTAGATTACACGTTAATTATACTCGTTTCTTGATTTAAATCCCACATATCATTTACGTTTACAATACTAATCAATTATAACGTACTAGTCATCATAAGTTCATTCTTTTTATCTAACTCGAATTACGACTATGCTTAGTCAAATTACCATACTTGTTTTCACGTAATATTACACTTCATGAACAATAAGATAACTATGCATTCAATCTTTCAATTCTCACATAAATGTGTTATTGACATGTTAAGAATTTATTTTAACACCTCATTGTACGTCTAACATAATTTTATGTTCCTTAGATTTGGTTACTATCACATTTCTATACTTGAACACTTAAAAAAATGCATTTCTAGACATTCTGCTAAGTAGCGCTGGCCGCCCATCATATTAAGCATGTTCTTGGCTATTTATGCGCTGGTGATCTTCAAGTGAGGACTTTAGTATTTGCGACCTTGATAATATCATGCGTGAAACTCCAGTTTCTGAATTTCCAGTTCGCGAAGAACATTGAATCAGGTGAATTTGTCATTTCATGGTCATTAAATTCATCAAATTAAACATACCCATAAACTAGAATTCGCACATAATCATTACCCAACCTTTATAGAGTAATTTTAACCAATTAAAACACATAATCACCGAATTAAAACATGTAATTTTACTGTTCTTGATGTTCTTGAATGTTTTGAACATAAAACATAAAATTTAACACTACGAATTCGTTATAACACCAAATCCATCCATTAAAGTTTTGTTTCCTTCGTTTTAGCATGCATAATCATATACAAGTGTGAATTTTACAAAATAATTTATGTTTGACATATTAAATATACGTATAAGGCCCATATGGCCATATTCTATACTCTGTAATTTTTGAAACAACAACATACATTATAATATTATGAAATTGATGATATAGAACCATCTAATACATAAGAAAACACATTAAAACAACATCTTAACACATATATGCACATAATCTTTACTCTTTCCAATTTACAGAGACTTTATAGAAAACTTGAAAGCCATATTTATAAAAACTTTAATAACGTAAATTAACTAGGTTGAAGAAATTACCCAAAGCGTAGAGTGTAGATTAGTGGGAGATGAATTCCTTCTCAACTCTTCTTCAATCACACACTCACAATCTCCTCAAAAATTATCAATGATCTCTCTGAATTCTCAAACTCTCTCTGCTTTGTTTTTCTCAGACTTAGAAAATAATGAAAAGAAAAGGAAGACGTATAATAATAAAGGTAAGGAACTGACGCGTTGTGGAGGTCAGTTACCCATCATGGGTTAACTTCCTTCAACCTCCACTAATGCCATGTTTTGCTAGCCTTAAAAGGCTTACAGCCATTTAATTTAATAAATCTCTTGTAATATAGTTTAAATAATGTCACACCCCTTTATAAAATAAATCCAATATCTTATTTAATTTATTTTAAATAACATATAATAATTTCTCATGAATTCACATAGTCACATAATTCAATTTCTCATTTATTAACTATGTCAAATTTTTAAATCTCTAATTAATTAAAATAACATTAGGCTTATTAAATATTTCTTTTTTTAATTCAATAAGCTCACATAAATACATACTTCGAATAATAAAAATTCTCCATATTAATTTAATGAATATAACACATATAAGTAAATTAATCTTCCACAATTTCATCAATTAATTATTTAATCTAATAATTAATTCATCGAAAAATATTTATTCAATCCAATAAATATTAAAATTAAATTATAAAATCTCGGTTGTTACATCTTTCCCCCCTTAAAAGGATTCTGTCCTCAGAATCACAACTTAACAATTCGTCCCGTTACATTCTCCCTCCTTTACAAAGATTCTGTCCCTAGAATCGCTTAATATAGTCTAAGTAAAAAAATGAGGATAATTCTTCATTATATTCTCTTCGAGTTCCCACGTAGCTTCTTCAGCATTGTGGTTCCTCCAAATTACCTTAACAGAAGGTATTACTTTATTCCTTAGAACTTGCTCTTTTCGATCAACAATTTGAACAGGAATTTCTTCGTAAGATAAGTCTTTGTCGAAATGTAGGGGTTCATATTCAATCACGTGCTTGTAATCGGGTTTGTAGGGTCGTAGGACTGAGACATGGAAAACGTTGTGGACATTCTCTAGAGCTGGAGGTAAGGCTACCTCATATGCAACCTCTCCGACCCTTCGCATAACTTCAAAGGGTCCAATGAATCTTGGGCTTAATTTCCCTTTCTTTCCAAACCTGATCTTTCCCTTCCATGGAGAGACCTTTAAGAACACATAACTACCCGATTCAAACTCAACATTTTTACGCTGTGGATCGGCGTATTTCTTCTGTCTATCTTGAGCTGCTATCAATCTTGTTCGGATCACTTTGACTATTTCTGCTGTCTGCTGTACCAATTCTGGGCCTAGTAATTGTCTTTCGCCAATTTCATCCCAGTATAGCTGAGTTCTGTACTTTCTGCCATATAACGCTTCATAAGGCGGCATACCAATACTAGTGTGGTAACTGCTGTTGTATCCGAACTCTACGAGCGGTAGATTATCATCCCAATTTCCTTTATAGTCCATTATACAAGCTCTTAACATGTCCTCTAATGTCTGAATTGTTCTTTCACTCTGTCCATCTGTCTGAGGGTGATATGCCATGCTCATTCGCAACTATGTACCCATGCATTCCTGTAGACGTTTCTAGAAGTTCGACGTAAAGTACGGATCTCTATCAGAAACAGTTAACACTGGAACTCCGTGCCTTAAAACAATCTCTTTCATATATAACCTTGCCAACTGATCTAAGTTGAATCTGATTTTGATCAGAAGGAAATGTGCGGATTTTGTCAGTCGGTCAACAATAACCCATATTGCGTCATAGCCTTTCTGAGTTGTCGGTAGGCCAAACACGAAATCCATCGTAATATGTTCCCATTTCCATTCTGGAATTTCTAAAGGTTGTAGTAACCCACTCGGCCTCTGATGTTCTGCTTTCACTTTGTGACATGTCAGACACTTGGCAACACATTCTGCAACCTCTCATTTCAAATTTGGCCACCAAAAATGTTGTCGAAGATCTTGGTACATCTTGGTACTACCAGGGTTAATCGAATACCGTGAGTTATGAGCCTCGCTCAAAATTTCTTCCTTAATCTCTGGTACTAGCGGTACCCAAATTCTATTCTCAAATCTCAGTATTCCTTCCTTATCCATCTTGAATCTTGATTCGGTTCCTTCCAATTCCAGCTTTTCCATTGCTGAAATTAACTCCTCCTGTTTGGTCAACATCATCAGTTTCTCCTGACCCTTTCTACTTAAGGCGTCGACAACCACATTTGCCTTACCCAGATGGTATAGAATCTCACAATCGTAGTCCTTAATTAACTCCAACCACCTTCTTTGGCTCATGTTCAAGTCTTTCTGTGTAAAAATATATTTCAGACTCTTGTGGTCTGTATATATTTCACACTTCTCCCCATAGAGATAGTGCCTCCAGATTTTCAAAGCAAAAACCACTGCAGCTAATTCCAAGTCGTGGGTCGGATACCCCTTCTCATAATCTTTCAGTTGTCGTGACGCGTACGCAATGACTCTGCCGTTTTGCATAAGTACACAACCAAGTCCTTTATGCAACGCATCACTATATACCACAAAATTTCTTGTATCATCTGGAAGAGATAACATAGGTGCTGAACTCAACCTCTTCTTTAATTCTTGAAAGTTTTCCTCACACTTCTCTGTCCAAACAAATTTCACCAATTTTTTAGTCAAATTTGTCAACGGAGTTGCGATGTTGCAAAAATCCTTAATGAATCTTCTGTAATAACCTTCCAATATGAGAAAACTTCTTACTTCCGACGGCGTCTTCGGTTGATCCCAGTTAATCACAGCTTCGACTTTGGAGGGATCCACCGAAATTCTGTCCCTATCGATCACATCTCCAAGAAATTGTACTCTTTCAATCCAGAATTCACATTTCGAAAACTTGGCATACAACTTCTCCCTTCTCAATGTCTCTAATGTCATCCTCAAATGCTCTTCATGTTCTTCCTTGGTTTTTGAGTACACCAAAATATCATCTATAAATACCACTACGAATTTGTCCAAGAATGGCTTGAACACTCCATTCATTAAGCCCATAAATGCTGCAGGACCATTCGTTAGACCAAATGACATTACCAAAAGTTCGTAGTGATCGTATCGTGTTCTGAACACTGTTTTCGGTACATCATCTGGTCTCACCTTCAGTTGATGATAACCACTCCTTAAGTCTATCTTAGAAAAGTATCTCACTCCCTTTAACTGATCGAACAGGTCATCGATTCGCGGTAATGGATATCTATTCTTAATCGTGACCTTATTCAGTTCTCTATAATCGATGCCGCATTGTCCCATCCTTCTTCTTCACAAATAAAACCGGCGCTCCCCACGGTGATACGCTTGGTTGGATATACTTCTTGTCCAGTAATTCTTGTAGTTGGACCATCAGTTCTTTTATCTCTACCGGTGCTATTCGGTACGGTGTCTTTGATATTGGAGCCGTTCCTAGAGCCAAATCGATCACAAATTCAATTGCTCTATCTGGTGGAAGTCCTGGCAAATCATCCGGAAATACGTATGCAAAATCTCTCACTACTGGTATCTCATCTATTTTCGGATTCTTTTTACGACTATCGACTATATAAGCTAGATATCCTACACAGCCTTGCCTTAACAACCTCCTGGCCTGCATCATCGTCAGACAACTCTCTTGTCTAGGCGACTTGCTACCATAAAACACAACCTTTGACGGAGTCATAAGGTTATCTACGCTTCTTCGGCGAACAATTACCGCCCCATAATTGGATAACCAGTCCATACCCAAAATAACATCGAATTCTCCAAGTCGAATAGGAATAAGATCTATGTTCATGATATTACCTTTAATATCCACTCTACAGTCCTTATGCACATACTTAACAGGGATTATTTCTCTATTCGCAATTTCTATGTTCATGGGGTATTCTAACTCATCCTTAAGCAATTCTATGTTCTTAGCAAAGTCATCGGATATAAATGAACAAGTAGCACCCAAATCAAATAATACATAAGCATTAACTTTATTGATCAGAATGATACCTGACACCACATCGCGAGACTACACTGCATCCTGTACTGTCATGTTGAATGTTACGCTATCGATTTGGTTGGTTACTGATTGGTCCTGCGATAGTCAGAGTGCTTCCACCGTTGCTTCCTCTATTCCCTCCTGATCCCATCCCTCCAGATCCCTTCTTAGGATAATCTCTTGCAAGATGATCCTTTGAGCCACAAGTGAAGCAGGCACCCTTCTTTGGGTTAGGACAATTAGGTGCTATGTGGCCTTCCTGACCACAATTATAGCACACTCGTTTCCCTTTCATGCAAACTCCTAGATGAACTTTTCCGCAGGTTGGACACGCTTCGATCTTCTTCTTTTGCCCTCCTTGTTGACTTCCGGCTGACGAGTTATCAGACTACTTTCTCTTCTGATTATGGCTACCCCCCGTGCTACTCCCACCAGTCTTGCTAATTCCTTCATTCTCACTCTTTTTCTTCTTCTGATCCTGATTATATTTAGTTACCGCATCGCTTCCACCCTCAGCGAGTATGGCCTTCTCTAACACTCCATCAAAAGTGTTCAATTGGAACATTGACACCTTACTATATAACCAGGGCTTCAGTCCCCTCAAAACAAAACTTGCCTTTCTCTCATCAAGATGCACTTGGTATGTGGCGAACCTAGCCAACTCATTGAACCTTGCAAGCATAATCTGCTACTTTACATAGTCCCATGTTTCAACTCAAATCGAACCTCTATCCGGTTCTCGTGGAAATTCGTTGGAAAATATATCTCGAAAAACATTTCCTTGAATCTCTCCCAGGTTACTACACCTTCTCCTCCTTGTACTTTGTTTGCCTGCCACCAATAACAGGCTTCAGACTTCAGCATGAATGTTGCATATGCGCTCTTCTGGTATTCCCTTACTCTAGCGACGTCAATCACCTTTGTTGGAAGAATGCATATTGTGATTTGATGTTTTATGAAAAAGCTCATGATTATGTAAAGTCCTTCAAAGAATATATGTACAAGGACTTAGTGATAGATCAAAATTTTTAGGTTGATCTGAGCCTTTAATGTTCACTTGTATAGATAGATAGATCAAAATCTGTTAGGTTGATCTATGGCTAGAAAGAAATAGATAGGCTCGTAGTCTATCCGACTGATCAACAAAATGCATAAGCCAAGGCAGGATCGTAGTGCTCGGATGATCGCAGTGTATCTGCCTTGAAGGGCCTCTCCAGTAATCGTAGAGTGGTCCTGACGTTTGCCGAAGCTAAATCAGAGATCGTAGTATGCTCTCGGAAACGTAGAGTCTGCAAGACGAGCAAGTGAAGATCGTAGTGTTAAAGGATCGTAGTGTGCAAATCTTTGTGAGAAATAGTAGTGATCTCTTAAGAACAAGCACCAATATGACAAGACACTACGATATGGATAGTAGAGTGTCATCTTCCTTGTGTCAGAAACATCAAGCCCTATCGTTCATTTGAAGATAGACTCCAACAAATATAGAATGGGTTTTGAACGTTGAAGTTCTCACCAATCCCAACGGTACAAAAGATATCCTTAGTATTGATCAAAAGAAACGTATTCAAGAAGCTAAGAAAAGGACCATTGGGCAGAGGAAAACACCTTTTGAGGTGTTAGGTGAGAAAGTAGTCTGTATTGTGTCACAACAGAGTGCAATTCAGAAGATGTGCAGAAAAGTCTCCATCAAAGCTCAGAAATGTCAAACGCATTTAATGGCTCATCAGATGACTTCAACGGATAGATTTCAAGATCACATATATACAGATCAAAGATAGATGAGAAGAAGTGACAAGCATTGACCAAAAACGCACAAGAACACTTAACGCTCAACTCTACGATCTGAGAAAAAGGGAAAGCTTGCTCAGCTACTCAGTTCTTTCGAACTAGTGCTTAATAGCAACTGAGTAGCATCAATCACGATCTAAACAACATTTCAACCAACTGAAGTAAGAGAACCAAGTCTGAAGGACTTGAAGAGTTCTAAGTGAACTGTGAGAAACCAAGTCTGCTGGACTTGTAGAGTTCAAGAGTGAACTAAGAAGTACTTAGACTGCTGGTTTAGAAGGAATCTGTGAGATTCAAGAAGTGTAACAGACATCTTTAGTGGATTTCCTACTCAAGGAGTAGAAGAGTGGATTAGGAGCTTTAAGTGCTCTGAACCACTTAAAATTGTTGTGTTCATTATAACTGCTATAACTGCTATATCTGCTATAACTGTCCTAACTGCCTCACTCTAATTAACTCAAGATATCTAATGTATATGATTAAATACTCATTCCATCGCAAGCACCCATTATCATCATCCTAAATAAGTTAAAAGAAAAAGTTTTAATTTTCTTTTTTACCTCCCTTCTAGATATTTGTCATGCCTCCGGGAACTAACAATTGGTATCAGAGCAGGTTCTATAATACAACCTATAAAGCTTGAGTAGATCCAATGGCACACTTACCAAGCGAATCAAAGACTAGAGGAGGCAGCAAGCCACCAATGTGCAACAAAGAAAAATTTGCTAACTGGAAGGTTAGGATGCAAGCTTATATGGATGCAATAGATGAAGATCTATTTGAAACTATTCAGAATGGGCCCTATGTTCCTACAAAGCTTGCACCAACTACAGATGACCCAAACAGAGTACAGATTAAGGTTAAGGAAGAATGGATAGAGAATGAGAAGAGAGCTGTCCAGCTCGACAAAAAGGCCAAAAATATCTTGTTCCAATCTTTAAAAGATGATCTATTTGAAAATGTGGTCAACAGCAAAACAACAAAGGAGGTTTGGGAAGCACTTCTCATTATGCATGAAGGAACAGAAGAAGTCGGAGAAAACAAACAATCTCTTTTGACTCGATGAATATGAGATGTTATTTCCATGTTCAAGGAGAAAGCGTTCATCGCCACTTACGAAAGATTTAATGTCTTTGCGCTTCAACTCTCTACGAGCCTATGGAAAGGTCTATCCAAATAAAGATCTTATCATAAAGTTTATGAGAGCAAGTGGGATGCCAAAACCACTGCCATCAGAGAATCAAAGAATCTACATGATATGACTGTTCAACAGTTATATAGCAACCTCCTCACGTACGAACTGGAGCTGACATAGCGAGCAGAAACGTTGTTTAAAGGAAGAAAGAAGGATAAAGGTGTTGCCCTTAAAGCAACAGATAATGCCTCCAAGACCAGTACTGAAGTTGATTCTGACTACGATGAAGATGATGATGAGGACCTTGCAATGCTAGTGAAAAGACTAAGAAGGTTCATGCGACAAGGCAAAACCAACAAATCAAAGAAAGTCAGCAACTATAGCAGCCAGAAGCAAATAAATGACCTATGCTACAATTGCAAGAAAACCAGGCCACTTCATTGCAAATTATAACAAACCTCTCAGAGAAGAACTCAAGAAGAAATCTCATTCAAAGAAAGAATACAGAGGCAACAAAGGGCCACAGAAGAAAGAAAAAGGCCTTGTAGCTGGAGGATCGTGGAGTGACTCAGACAATGACTCAACTCCTGAATCTGGGGATGATGAAGATCCTCAAATAGCAAATCTCTGCTTGATGGCCAAAAATGCAAGGGACAAACAGAACTCCAACATACACGAAGTAAGTATCGACGAGGTATTTGACTTTAACTCTCCTGATGTAGATATTGATGATCTTAGAACTGCATTACATGGCATAACATCTGATCTACACCAATACATGAAGTGGTTTAGAGTTCTGTCTAAGGATTATTCACTTCTTCAAAAGGAGAAAGAAAAGGTTCAAGAAGAACTAGAAACAACCCTTCTTAGTACAAATTCTTTCTCTGAGCTTGAAGCTGAGAATAATCTCTTGAGATAAACAAATGAGCTCAGTGCAAAACGAGAGTCTAGTTTAACCTCAAAAATTTAGGATCTAGAAAAGACCATCTCTACATGGAATAAATCTTCTTCATCCATGGACTCCTTAATCTCCAATCAGAGAAGCGTCTCTGATAGAACAGGGCTAGGCTTTGGGGAATCTACCTTAGAGCCATGTGTGGAAAAAGTAAAGGAAAATAACATGAGTGATGCCTCAAGGTTAAGTAGGGGCATTATATTTGTGAAATCCTCACAAAGTGATGAGCACATCAAACCTGCCTTGCCTACCGATTCAATTCATATTCCCAGGAGTAAGGGATCTCATGCTAGTGTAGGTTTCAGAAAAAAAGAAAAGTAATCTAGCTACTACTCATCAACCTCGAAGGATCGTAGAGTCCAATAAAATCAACTCTACGAACCAACTAGGAAGATACAGTAGAAGTAAGATATACTCTTCTCAATTAATGAAACAAAAGAACACATGGAAAAGGGAATATCAGCCTAGCAGGAGGATGATCAATAACCCACAAAAGTCCAAATGGAGGAAAAGAACTTTCACACGCACACTAACATGCATCATATCAAATGCTTTGAATGCCACAGAGTTGGTCACAAGGCTGCGAATTGTCATTATAATTCCATGCACGTAAGACCCAAAATAAAGCAGATTTGGGTCCCCAAGGGTACTAACATAGTAGGACCCATGCAAATATGGGTACCAAAATGAAGGCTTAATGTTACCTCAGGAAAGGAGCTCCACGAACACAACCTGGTATCTGGATAGTGGATGTTCAAGACACATGACTGGGAACAAAGCCCTTTTGTCTAACTACATAGAGAAGGAGGGTCCCTCGGTCATCTTTGGAGATAATGGCACTGGCAAGACAAGAGGCTATGGCTCAGCCGGAAATGGTGTAGTATCATTCAGTAGAGTGGCCTATGTGGAAGGACTACATCATAACCTTCTAAGCATTAGCCAACTCTGTGACAAGGGTCATCAAGTAACATTCATCAACAATCAGTGTCAAGTCCGAGACCTGAAGACATCTGCAGTAAAGCTAACTGGAACAAGAGAAGGAAATGTCTACACAGTAAATCTTGGACAACTAAGCTCAGATGAGACAATATGATTTTTGGCTAAAGCATCTGAAGAAATGAGCTGGCTATGGCATCGAAGATTATCTCATCTCAACTTCAAAAGCATGTCCAAATTAGCTTCAAAAGATCTAGTTGCAGGCCTACCCAAATTCAACTTCGTTAAAGAAAGGCCCTGCAATGCCCGCACATTTGGGAAATGCAGGACTGTAAGCTCATTTAAGAGCAAAACCATCATCTTAATTGACAAGCCTCTGTAATTACTACATATGGATCTTTTTGGACCAATTCAAACGATGAGCCTTAGGGGAAAGAGATACTCACTAGTCGTAGTCGACGACTACACCAGATTTACATGGGTATTCTTTCTAACCTCAAAAGATGAAACAAACCCCCAACTGATCAAGATGTTCAAGCTGGTGATGAATGAGAAAGGAGAGAAAATAAAGGCCATAAGAAGTGATCATGGCAGAGAATTTGATTTCTCAAAAATGGATCAGTTCTGCACAGACAATGGGATTAGTCACAACTTCTCAGCTCCACGAACTCCCCAACAAAATGGAGTTGCTGAGAGAAAAAATAGGACATTAATAGAGGCTGGAAGGACTCTACTAGCTGCAGCTCATCTACCGGAGTACTTCTGGATAGAAGCGGTCAACACTGTATGTTATACTCAGAACAGATCACTTATACACTCTACGATTAAGAAGACTCCTTATGAACTTTGGAAAGGAAGAAAGCCAAATGTCAGCTACTTTCATGTGTTCGGCTGTGCATGCTACATACTCAACAATGGAAAGCAGTACTTGACAAAGTTTCAACCGAAATCAGACGAAGGAATCTTTCTTGGATATGCCACAGACAGTAAGGCTTACAGAGTGTTCAACAAGAAGACACTGAGTGTAGAAGTCTCGATTCACATCATCTTTAATGAAACAGACTTAGACAAAACAGTGCTCCAAGACACTACGACCAACAGTGAAGACACTACGAATGAAGTTGTCGAGCTCAATACTACGATCGTAGTACCAGACAGCAAAATCGTTGACCAAGGGAATGAGATCATAGAGAGGCATGTGCCAGACAATGAGACTCCACATCAAGAAGAAGAAATAGATCTTGAGGATCTAAGACAATAAGGAATAAGAACGGATGTTCCAACAAGAAGTAGATGGGCAAGAGATCACACTCAAGATCTAATAATTGGAGATCCAAATGCAAGAGTCAAAACAAGAGCTGCTACTCAAAATGAATGCTTCTATCTAAGCTTCCTATCTCAAATAGAACCGAAGAAGATAGAGGATGCTATGGAAGATTCCAGCTAGATAGAGGCCATGCAGGAAGAACTTAATTAGTTCGAGAGAAACAAAGTTTGGAGATTGGTTCCAAGACCAAAGAATCATCCTGTAATTGGAACCAAGTGGGTCTTCAGAAACAAGATGGATGAAGATGGGGTGATAACCAGGAATAAGGCTAGACTAGTAGCCAAGGGCTACTCTCAGGAAGAAGGCATTGACTATGATGAGACATTTGTACCTGTTGCCAGACTAGAAGCCATCAGAATATTCCTTGCCTTTGCTGCTCACATGAAATTCAAAGTCTTCCAGATGGATGTCAAAAGTGTATTCTTGAATGGTGAACTTCAAGAAGAAGTCTATGTAGAGCAACCTCCAGGTTTTATCAATCCATCTATTTCTAATTATGTCTTTAGATTAGACAAAGCCTTATATGGTCTTAAACAAGCACCTAGAGCATGGTATGAAACACTGACTAATTTCTTTATTGAAAATGGGTTCACTAGAGGTAGAGTAGATACCACAATATTCCTTAGAAAGCATAAAGATAAAGTCCTATTAGTTCAAATCTATGTTGATGATATAATATTTAGTTCTACTGATGAAAAGCTATGCAAGAGATTCTCCAAGCTTATGCAGAGCAAATTCGAAATGAGCATGATGGGTGAGCTGAACTTCTTTCTTGGACTACAAGTAAAACAGACTGATGAAGGAATTTTTATAAACCAAGCCAAGTACATTAAAGACTTACTCAAGAAGTATGACATGGAATCAGCTTCTCCCATGAAAACCCCAATTGCTCCTGCAACCAAGCTTGACAAAGATGAAAAAGGTAAAAGTATTGATATAACTCAATACAGAGGTATGATAGGCTCTCTTTTATATCTTACTGCCAGTAGACCAGATATAATGTTTGCAACATGCATCTGTGCTAGATTTCAGGCTTGTCCTAAAGAATCTCATTTAACTGCTGTAAATAGGATTTTTAGGTACCGCAAAGGTACACCCCACTTGGGGCTTTGGTATCCCAAGGAATCCTCATTTGAGCTAACAGGATACACAGATGCTGATTTTGCAGGCTGCAAAATAGATAGAAAAAGTACTAGTGGCACTTGTCAACTACTAGGTAATGAGACTTGTGTCTGGTTTAGCAAGAAGCAAAACTCAAAGATTCTACCTCAATCGCAGAAATGAGTACATTCTTTCTTTGGCGATTCTTTGTCTTTCGAGATCCTATGGATGAAAAATCAACTAGCAGATTATGGTTTTGAATTCAAATCCATACCTATTCATTGTGATAACACAAATGCAATTACTATAACTCATAATCATGTCATGCATTCTAGGACTAAGCATATAGAAATAAGGTATCACTTCATTAGGGATCATGTACAAAATGGAAATATATCTTTACAATATATCCCTACTGAAAATCAACTTGCTGATGTTTTTACAAAACCTCTAGATGAATCCAGATTCAACAAATTGATAAGTGAGCTAGGCATGCTTAACTTACAAACTTGAAATATTGTGCTCTAGTTTGTGCTAACCATAAAGATTTAAGGGCTACGTTCAAAATCAAAGACATGATCAAAGGAAGTCCACAATCGTAGAGCCAAAGTGTCATAAAACTCAACGAATGCTGAACAAAATCAACGATCGTAATACAGACTCAACGATAGCAGAGCTACATCAACAAAACCAAAGGAGCACCTTATGATGATTAAGCATAAATCAAAGCATTCTCTCTGATAAGTGCCTCGTGGACAAACCTAACCCTTGTTTCATTCAAGAGGTTGGCCTTCCCGAAAATAACAGAAACCAAGAAGAATGCTAAACCAAAGGTTCATAACGAGAACTTGATCGACTCACGATTGCTAGTCGGACTCAATGATCGCAATTGACTCTCACGCTTCTGACTCGAACACGGCGGCTACTACTACACAGACTCAACGATGGTAGAACAGACTCGACGACTCCAAGGACCATCTCAACGATCGTAGTCCCACTAAAGAATACATCATCCCAGAAGAAATTAAGGGCAATTGAGTATAATCCCTCTCTGTCAAAATTTATAGAGCCAAGAAAAATTCGACACCTGTCCCACTAAGCAAAATAGAGAGAGGTAAGTTTCAAGTACAAATTAAAATCGTCCTTTTTGAAATCTGAAGTTCAAAAGACTATCTCTCTCTTCCTCTCTCAAGTAAAAACCCTAAATTAGTAGCAAGCTCAGTCAGTCTCACTTCCTAAAAAGAAATCAATGGCAGCTTCCAGTGTTGTCTCCGGCTACAGACTCTGTTTCGACGAATTTAAATCAACTAAACCTCAATTTCACAAGACATTGTCGCTACTGAAGAAGGCAGGTCTCGAAGAAGCCTTGGGTACGGACACATTGATCTACCCAATGCTGGTAAAAGAGTTCTACAATAACGGGGTATTTGAAAACAACACTATCACGACAAAAGTGAGGAACGTCCAAATCAGGCTAAAGGCTGAAGATATCAATCTTGTCCTAGGCCTCAAATCCGAAGGGTATCCTTCCTTAGATGGCATAGACTTCCATAAGGGTCTTAAGAAGATGCATCACAAGAAATCACCCTCTATCAAAGGATACAAAAAGAAGGAGTTTCCACAAAGGTATGAGTTTCTAGCTAATATTATTGGAAAATACATATGCTGTAAGAGCTCAGGTCATGAATCTGTGAATGAGGTACAACTCAAACTCATGACTGCCATATGTTACAAATACAACTCAACTATGGGGCTCTATTACTTGAGTGGATTGGAAAATGATTAATCAGCTCAAAAAAAACAAAGAGCTCACAAAAGATGCTCTACGGATGATTTATTAGCATTATCCTACAGGCTGTTCTTGGAGACCTAATTGAAGATGATGAAGGAGAAGCCATAAATCCAAATCACCGAATGACCCAGCAGTTGTTTGAGAACTGGAAAAGAAATCTAACTAAAAATGTGAAGATGATGTCTGAATTCAGTGGTCGAACTAGTGAGATAAAGGGAACAGGAGTGCCAGGAAATATGTCTGTTGTCAGAGAAACTGAGGAAGAAGAGGAAGAAGCTAGCAAGGAAGAACCCATTGCTTTGGTAAGAAAAAGCAAGGGTAAAAGAAATCTGAAAGCTAGAAGTACAGAAGAACCTCAGGGATCCTCTACCAACAAGCCTGTAGAGTCCTCAGATATTGAGACTCTAAGGATCCTAAGAAGAAAGGAACAGCAAGCTGAGGCAGAAGAAGATAGAACAACTATATCTCAACTGCTGAAGATGAGTAAGATCAGCCACAAGAACAAAGAGCCCAGACCAAACAACGAAGCAGCTACATTAAATATTTTGGCTAATCTGAAGGACAAAACTAAAGAAAGTCCTGAGGCTGTGGGACAACCTAAAAAGCCAAGAAGGAAATTGGTCAAGAAGTATATTCTTGTCAATGAGAAAGCTCTAAAGAATGAAGACAAAGAACTATCTGCTGAAAAGGAACTAGCTGAGGGGGAGACACCAAAAGATCTGATGATAGAAGATACCCCTGCTGAGGGGGAGATGTCTGAAGATCTCCTTCCAAAGGATGCTCCAGTTGAGGGGGAGCTATTGACTTTACACAAGGATGATCAAGCTGAGGGGGAGGATCATGATTCTTCCATAGCAGAAAAAGAGACTTCTGGAGGAGATAATGAAGAACTAGTACAAGAACGTCATGAAGCCATTGACATAATGGAATACTCCAGTGACAACAGAGAAGAAGATGATGAGATTGAGATCATAGCTGTAGGCATTGATGGGCACAGAAGAGCCAACTATGAGCAACTGTTTGCATATCTTCCTATGATGCCCTTCCACCGAGCTCAAATTATGAACTCTTGGGATCACATATTCTGGAGTTTCAAAGAATATCCTGCTATCTCAGTACTAGCCAATGGATTCCCAGGGAAATTCAATTTTTCCAAGAAGCTTCTCACCAACAATTCCTCCTCAAAGAACAAACTTGAGGTACTATCTATCCCAACTCTTTTCAGAGTTAATCATTTGCCATCAGCCTCATTCAATCAATTTTATGAAATCCCACAATGGTTGGAAGTGATTCTTCATCCACTAAATCAATTTCCAGTTGCAGGATCCCAAAATTCTGTAATTGAGGAACCAAATAAGGTTAACTCCCTAATGCTCCCACAACCTATCATCTCTACGATCACTAACTCTAACCCCATTGTAGAGTCTATACCTCAAATCGTAGAGCCACCAACATTAAACATCCAAACCCAGGCTCCTCCCTCAGATATTCCCTCCTCATCCAACAACAAATTCTTCAATCTTGATATTGCCCTCTACTTTTTGCAAGATAAATTCAAAGGCACATCACCTCCCTCCTCAAATTTTCCCCAACTGGATGAAATTCTTTCAGAGTTGTCCACAAAGGCTGATCTGTCAGCAATGTCTGCGAAAGTAGTCAAGGAACTTGATGAAATTCTTGAAGATCATACTGCTCTTTCAGCTAAGATTGACATCAATGATCAATGCTGAAAACAATCTTACACTCCCCCTAAGCTCTGAGCTCTTTAAAACACTGAAAGAAATCATCAAGGAAATGATTCAGAGCATAAAGGACATGGATGACATTCATTTTCTAGCAGCCAAAAGACATAGAGATGTTGTTCTTGTTTTACAGTCCACTCAGGAAGCCCAAAATAAACTAATGATGGAGAGCTTCCTCAATCTGCAAACTACAGTAAGAGAGTTCCAACAATTTTACGTCAGCCAAGGTCAATAGACTGACAACATACTGGCCGCTCTTCAACAACGGGAAGCTCGATCTGAAGCTCTGATCACCGAAAATTGAGAAGACATTGCTCACACTCAGAGTCAACTTCACGAACTTGTCCAAGGAGTGACTCGCCTCTCCGAAGACATTCGAACCCTTGATGTTGACATAAAGGGGGAGAATAAAGGAAAAGGAGATCAGGGAGGCAAGGGCAGAGGCAGAGGACAATTCCAAACTCAAGCCTTGAGGAATCCTCCTGCAAGGTAAATCACTCAGCAGACTCCATGATCCAGCCATCAGACTTAACGATCTGATTAGCATGAAATTTTAATGGCTCAACCATTAAGGAGTCAAGGGACAACTACCAGCTCTCATGTGGTGACAATAACAGGCCTAAGAATGCCAATTGGAGATCCTGCATTCATGAATAGGCATGATCACAATCCTAGACTAAGCCCAAGTGAGCTGGAAGATTTGGCTAGAAGAGATGAAGCAAGCAGAAAGAGGAGAGCTGAGGAATATGCAAATCCTCCAAGAAGCAAAAGGCCAAAGAAATAGAGATAAGTTGAATTTCAAGTTGTATTGATGTAGTCAGTCTTAAATGTAATATCTGTCTCCATACATCAATAAATTCATGCTTATTCTCTAGAAATTTCAGCTGCTCACTGAAATACTAAGTCATGTTTACTTTACTGCAACTGTATATAAAATTTAATAATCATGACAACAAATCTCCTTGGTTATGTCAACATCAAATAGGAGGAGATTGTTGGAAGAATGCATATTGTGATTTGATGTTTTATGAAAAAGCTCATGATTATGTAAAGTCCTTCAAAGAATATATGTACAAGGACTTAGTGATAGATCAAAATTTTTAGGTTGATCTGAGCCTTTAATGTTCACTTGTATAGATAGATAGATCAAAATCTGTTAGGTTGATCTATGGCTATAAAGAAATAGATAGGCTCATAGTCTATCCAACTGATTAACAAAATGCATAAGCCAAGGCAGGATCGTAGTGCTGAGATGATCGTAGTGTATCTGCCTTGAAGGGCCTCTCCAGTAATCGTAGAGTGGTCCAGATGTTTGTCAAAGCTAACTCAAAGATCGTAATATGCTCTCGGAAGGGCAGAGTCTGCAAGACGAGCAAGTGAAGATCGTAGTGTTAAAGGATCGTAGTGTGCAAATCTTTGTGAGAAATAGTAGTGATCTCTTAAGAACAAGAACCAATATGACAAGACACTACGATATGGATAGTAGAGTGTCATCTGCCTTGTGTCAGAAACATCAAGCCCTATCGTTCATTTGAAGATAAACTCCAACAAATATGAAATGGGTTTTGAACGTTGAAGTTCTCACCAGTCCCAACAGTACAAAAGATATCTATAGTATTGATCAAAAGAAACATATTCAAGAAGCTAAGAAAAGGACCATTGGGCAGAGGAAAACACCTTTTGAGGTGTTAGGTGAGAAAGTAGTCTGCTGTGTTAGTGGGCCAGAGTGCAATTCAGAAGATGTGCAAAAAAGTCTCCATCAAAGCTTAAAAATGTCAAACGCATTTAATGGCTCATCAGATGACTTTAACGGATAGATTTCAAGATCACATATATACAGATCAAAGACAAATGAGAAGAAGTGACAAGCATTGACAAAAAATGCACAAGAACACTCAACGCTCAACTCTACGATCTGAGAAAAAGGGAAAACTTGCTCAGCTACTCAGTTCTTTAGAGCCAATGCTTAATAGCAAATGAGTAGCATCAATCACGATCTAAACAACATTTCAATCAACTGAAGTTAGAGAACCAAGTCTGAAGGACTTGAAGAGTTCTAAGTGAACTATGAGAAACCAAGTCTGCTGGACTTGTAGAGTTAAAGAGTGAACTAAGAAGTACCTAGACTGCTGGTCTAGAAGGAATCTGTGAGATTCAAGAAGTGTAACAGACATCCTTAGTGGATTTCCTACTCAAGGAGTAGAAGAGTGGATTAGGAGTTTTAAGTGCTCTGAACCACTTAAAATTGTTGTGTTCATTATAACTGCTATATCTGCTGTAACTGTCATAACTGCCTCACTCTCATTAACTCAAGATATCTAACAGAAGGCATATCCGTTGTGCACTGATTATCATCATCCTAAATAAGTTAAAAGAAAAAGTTTTAATTATCTATTTAACCCCCCCCCCCTTCTAGATATTTGTCGTGCCTCCGGGAACTAACAACCTTCTCCATCTCCATAACCCATGTTTGAGCCTCGATTGGGTTTATGGAACCCTTAAACTCTGGCGGTCCTACCGCCTTGAAATCCTTAAATAATGTGTTTCGTGGAACTTGTGGTTGATTGTTAATTGCTCCGACTAATAGGTTCACCAACTACTGAACAGGGTTAGCATTGGCATCGTTGTTGTTATTCATTGGTTCTTCTTGAGCTTTCTGACGGTTTTGTCTTCTTCTAGGCGGCATATTTCTGTTAAGAATATACGCTTATTCGGTCTTTATTCAATCTCTTAAACATTTAAGGCTTAACTAAAACATTTAATCATAATTCACTTAACACATCAATTCAAATAAACTCTGACATTTTCATTCAAATTCAAAAGTTTTAACATCATACGATAGCATCACTGTGACGCCCCCAAAATAGGTATACAACACCCATTCTAAGTCCAAATACATGGTACAGAAAGCAAACTACAACTTCAATAATACAATTGTCGTGCAAAATACGACAACACATACTGTGAGTTTAAATACAAATATTGTCTTCTAGACAATATCAACACTCAAATAAGTCCTAATTACAATTATTCATACACTATTTTACAGAAATAGTGAGGACTGCTAAAACATCTTTCTAGAACCATCACTCCATACCCCAACTCGATCCTGCTATGTTCTCACCTCCTGAGAAGAAAAATGGAACAAAAAGGAAAAGGATGAGCTCAACTAGCCCAGTAAAGAATATTATGACTAAGATAATATACAACAAATCATTATTAGTCTTCAACAGGGAAAAATCTGATAGAATATAATAGACAACAAGTTTTAGATCAACAACTACAGCGGAAACAGCAATCCATTAGAAGAGTCATGTAGAGAATGAATTCTACTATCTTCTAAGATTTAAAGGTCCATCATCAATATTTTATCCCTGTAACAACAATCAATATACATCTTTAATCAAATATTCATCTTTGCACTACAGCCAAAGATATTCATTTATATCACCAAATGGTTATGTTCATCTCAACACCGCTTCATCTTTGCACTACGGACAAAGATATTCATCGATTAATCATTCATCTTTTGCACTACAAGGGCCAAAGATATTCAAAGAATATCATCATTTAAGACTGAGGATGATGAAAATACTTTAAAGAAAACGAATCCAGTGAGACAAAAGGACAAATATTAGGGATTCGTATAACAGTTTATCCAAGATCAATAATACTTCATAATAATCAATTGTGAAGCAGAATTCAAAAATAACGATCAAAATATGGATACAATCAAAGATAGTAGCCTGGATAGATATCTTGGACAAAAAGGAAATTTTTTATTTTTCGGTGAATAGTGTCATATTCGTGAATAGTGTCGTATACATGAATAGTAACCCCCACACAAAAAGTTCCAAATTTGATTAAAAAGTTCAAACAAATATTTTGGCATAATGATATTGAAAAAAATAATATCATTTCAAAAGAAAATAACATCCCTTACCTCAAAATAACTAAGATTGATCGAATATCGGATAGAAAGTCGAAGGGAACTTGTACCGAACAACAACTCTCAAAGTATCAAAATACTCACAAAAATACGCTCGATAATGTAGAGAGAAAGAAAACTTGTTTCTGGTGTATTTTCAATTCTAACCTAAGCGTCTATTTATAGGAAAATGCTAGAACGTCATAGGAGACTAAATAATAAATTAATATTATTTCATTTCTTCTTTTCTACGCATGCTTCTTGACCAAGATCAGCCACCAGCCATCTTTGAACAAAATTTAGCAGCCCACATGGGTTAAAACAAAAGTGGGTCCCACCCAATTTTAATAAAAACCATTTTATTTTCCAAAACTTCAATAATTCATAAAAAATAGCGCGTTTATCAGAAAAATACAAATTTTATGTCCATTTCGCATGAAATAGAATTCTCTACAACTTTGTAGCTTTGAGTTTTTCCAAATTCCAAACAGAAAATATCCGAAATCCACAAACGGGTGATTTTTAATACTTCCTTTTCGACAAAATACTGATAAAACACCTCAGCATTAATTCCTTCATTTATAACCACATAAATAGATCCATCATTTATATCCACATCAAATAAATATTTCATTACCATATAAATCAATAATTAATTATTCACCAATAATATTACATAATTACAATTATGACAACAAGGCAGTTCCCAGGAAAGAGGGGGCTTTCCAATAAGGATTTCTCCTTACTGGCGCACAATTAGGTGACCAAACCTCTCCTTAGACAGAACTTTCTAGACATTCCCAATAATGTTATCTAATAATATTATTCAAATAATATGAATTATTGATCTGATAATGGAAAATACTATGCAGTGACAATTATTGAAATAATAATAATATAAAATATCAACGCAGCAATTATTGAATCAATAAAATAAAATATTGAACAAAGAATTCATCATAATAATTATTGAGTAATGCCTTCTTACGCATTTAATTAATAATTCAACAATACTGCACCGCAAATACTTCTTTAACCGACCACGCGTACATCGTATTTTAACCACCGTGTATTCCAACGGTGTTAATTGGTAATAACTACGCCAGTTATTTATAAAAACTCATACTTTGTCGTTTTTCTTCATCCAACCATTTTCCGTTATGGGGCCCACAAATGACTGCGCCATCGTACGGATATTCCCGACAAAAAGAATATTCCACGACCAAACGAATATTCCTCGACAGAAATGAATATTTTACAACCACTTGCTTATTTTGTAAAATTTGCACATTTCACCCATAACCAAAACATTATATCAAATTAACTCCTTATTATTTCAAGATAATGAATAGAGAAAATTCAATTTTATTTATAAAAAGCTGGGGTCTTACAATCACTCTATTTACATCAACTATCCCGAGATAAAAAAAATCTACATAATTTAAAATATTCCTTTGTTTATAAACACATCGGAATTTACATCTTAAACTACCAGATAGTTTTCACATAATCAAACTAATTCTATCACTGCCTATTAAGGCGCTGAATAGCCTTGCCACGTTCTTCTTCCATGATACGGGACATCGTCCTGCGATCTAGCATATATGATGGTAGACCATAAACTGAATTGGATACTTCATAACTCGATCCTGGGCCGCATCCATTTCATTGTGAAGTGTAGAGTACGTCTCCCCAAGCTTAGCCTTCTTCGCACGACAATACTCTTCTGCAAGATCAACACGACGTGACTCTCTTTTGACCCAAAATTCTCTCTCCGCTATGGCCACCTTTACGAGCTCTCTTTCGAGATCTTTCTTCAACTTTTCTATTTCTTCGGACTTCTCCTCGGTTTGACCCTTCTCGTGAACCAAATCCCACTCCACGTTTCCTAAACGTGTGTGAAGAGTCACAATTTCCCCATCCTTCTGCTCGATAGTAATCTGCTGACTAACAGCCCTCTCCTTCAGCCCTGAACAGTGTCTTGAAACTCTATGTTACGATCATAAAGCGCATCATACATCTCATCATCGATGGAGTTCAGTGGAAACTCCTATTCCTTCTCTTCTTCATCAGAATCCTCCTCCGGATCAGTCTCAGGCTCATGCTCCTGACCAACAACAGTGATCAAAGGAGATGGCTTTCTCTGTACCAACTGTTCCTTGATGACATGAATGTCTCGGGGCTCCTCTTTTATAGGTATTCGGGGTTCCTCCTCCCCAGCTCGACTAGCTCCTCCAACATCCGACATCCTGACAACAAAATTTTAAGTTTTAGTTACTAATTCGTGCTAGTGAACACATAATTTAACACATAAGCACATAAAGTCTTTTATTATCTTCAATGAATTTAGAAATTCATTTCTTATAACTCGATAAGAGTTTACCACTACTATGTTCTCAATCTCCTACAAGGCTACTACATAATGTTGTTTCCCCACATAAGGTTCATAACCCACAACTTTGATACCAACCTGTGACACCCCCAAATCCGGTACTTCCATTTCCACAGGATTTGGTGTTCACTGTACAAATATCATCTATCTATATACCCATAAATAAATGTAAACCATGCAATAGATAGAAATAATAAATAAATCTCCCCTTATGGGGTTACATCAACTGCATAATAGTAAAATCCCAGGTTGCTCTAACCTTAAACATCTGTGTGGAATCATAAACAAATAATAAGTCTTTAAATAACATAAATCCTAAATATCATTACATAAACACATAAATAACCAGTCTTCATTACTTGCTAATCTTGCCCTTCCCTTTACTAGTGGAAGGCTCGTCTGATCTTTCGTTCTTAACTGCAATGTTATTATTACGCAAGAGTGAGCACGATTGCCCACAAGTATAACAATATAACAAATGAATAATAACATGCGAATAGATCAAAGACTTCTGAAATAGGAAACTCAGCTTTTGAATCAAGAATGAATAGCAAGAGACAAAAGAACTTCTGAGGGTCATAGGACCTTGAACTATGTCCTAGTTTGTCAAGTGTTTATACTTGAAACCTTTAACAGTCATAAGACTATGGACTCTTCTTCCCGTATTTAGGGGGATCAACCTTTAGTACCATACTGTGCACAATATCTTAACGTTAACGTATAAGTAATCCCCTATACAGGGTTGTTCATCTCAGTTTGACATTAGAGTCCGTACCAAAGGAAGTTTGGTTTGGATAATTCATCAAGGGTTCTGAAATTTAGAACGCTCATCAACTATGGACTAGTCGAATCATTAAGGGTTCACTATTCTAACAAGTTCAACAGTAACTGATAATTTAAAATTGAATAGCAATCTCAATAGGTATACAATAGAATAATTATTGTATAACAGAATCATACTTTGAAAGATTAATACATTTTAATATAATAAAATGGACTTGATCAATAATAAGGAGAGTTTGCTCGATGTAAAGAGATAACTTATAAGCTCATATAAAGATAATGAGTAGGGTTAGGAAACTTTCCTCGTGCGTAGATTATACATTAATTATACTCGTTCCTTGATTTAAATCCTACATATCATTTACATTCACAGTACAAGTCAATTATAACGTACTAGTCATCACAAGTTCATTCTTTTTGTCTAACTCGAATTACGACTATGCTTAGTCAAATTACCATACTTGTTTTCATGTAATATTACACTTCATGAACAATAAGCTAACTATGCATTCAATCGTTCAATTCTCACATAAATGTGTTATTGACATGTTAAGAATTTATTTTAACACCTCATTGTACGTCTAACATAATTTTATGTTCCTTAGATTTGGATACTATCACATTTCTATACTTGAACACTTAAAAAAATGCATTTCTGGACATTCTGCTAAGTGGCGTTGTGGCGCCACCTTTATTAAGCCTGTTTCTTGGCGCATTTGGCGGCGCTGTGGGCGCTTGTGGTGAGGACTTTATGCCTACTGTTGTGGCATGGTATTCAAGACGAGTTTTAGGCCTAGAGTTAGCGACGTGGCGCGAAACTCCAGTTTCTGAATTTCTAGTTCGCGAAGAACATAGAATCAGGCGAATTTGTCATTTCATGGTCATTAAATTCATCAAATTAAACATACCCATAAACTCGAATTCACACATAATTATTACCCAACCTTTATAGAGTAATTTTAACCAATTAAAACACATAATCACCGAATTAAAACATGTAATTTTACTGTTCTTGATGTTCTTGAAGGTTTTGAACATAAAACATAAAATTTAACACTACGGATTCGTTATAACACCAAATCCATCCATTCAAGTTTTGTTTCCTTCGTTTTAGAATGCATAATCATATAAAAGTGTGAATTTTACAAAATAGTTTATGTTTGACATATTAAATATACGTATAAGGGCCATATGGCCATATTCTATACTCTATAATTTTTGAAACAACAACATACATTATAATATTATGAAATTGATGATATGGAACCATCTAATACATAGGAAAACACATTAAAACAACATCTTAACACATATATGCACATAATCTTTACTCTTTCCAATTTACAGAAACTTTACAGAAAACTTGAAAGCCATATTTATAAAAACTTTAATAACGTAAATAAACTAGGTTGAAGAAATTACCCAAAGCGTAGAGTGTAGATTAGTGGAAAATGAATTCCTTCTCAACTCTTCTTCAATCACACACTCATAATCTCCTCAAAAATTATCAATTATCTCTCTGAATTCTCAAACTCTCTCTCTCTGCTTTGTTATTCTCAGACTTAGCAAATAATGAAAAAAAAGGAAGACGTATAATTATAAAGGTAAGGAACTGACGCGTTGTGGAGGTCAGTTACCCATCATGGATTAACTGCCTTCAACCTCCACTAATGCCATGTTTGGCTAGCCTTAAAAGGCTTACACCCATTTAATTTAATAAATCTCTTGTAATATAGTTTAAATAATATCACACCCATTTATAAAATAAATCCAATATCTTATTTAATTTATTTTAAATAACATATAATAATTTCTCATGAATTCACATAGTCACATAATTCAATTTCTCATTTATTAACTATGTCAAATTATTAAATCTCTAATTAATTATAAATTAATTAAAATAACATTAGGCTTATTAAATATTTCTTTTTAATTCAATAAGCTCACATAAATACATACTTGAATAATAAAAATTCTCCACATTAATTTAATGAATATAACACATATAATTAAATTAATCTACCACAATTTTATCAATTAATTATTTAATCTAATAATTAATTCATCGAAAAATATTTATTCAATCTAATAAATATTAAAATTAAATTACAAAATCTCGGTTGTCATATATAAAGCAATGATACGTTGTTTGCATTTGTGATGTTTTACAACCTGATTTGTGCTATGAAAATATATGATAAGTGATGTATATAAAGTTACAACCAATTTAAACGTTTGTGTGTACGTTGAACTTACCTATGTGAGTTTATATAACTAATGGGCATCTTATACATATAATACACTATAATAGGATTCAAAAGTGTTGATTTCTTAACGTGGATAAACTACGCTTAAAGCAAGTATCTGAACTATCCTTTACATTGTGCAAGTATCCTAAACCCTTGCATTACTTTATTTAACGAATACCGTAAGCAGAGTATCTCAACCTTATCTCTTTGAATGCAAGTTATCTCACTTACTCGTTCAATCGAACTAGTATGCTTAAACTCTTGTGTAAACTATTATTCATATTGAACTTGGTATTGTTATTGAATATTGTGAAAGAGTCGATGCCATTTGATTTGGCTAGACTATATGCATGTTTATAAAACCGTCCAAACCAATTGACTGGTGTGGAAATCTTGAAAACTGAGTTGAACAACCCTTACGGTAAGGGGAGTGTATGTTGTTGGAAACCCCAACACATGAATGGATATTATTGTGGTGTTATGCATAACTTAGAGTATTGTAGACTGATCATCTATAGTACTTGATTCTTTTGGGTTATCAGTTTAATATTGATAATTCTAGTAGATGTTCAATAGTCCTTAGTGACTGCTCAGTTTAAATTGGTTATCTAGTTGGATACATTGATAGTCTTTGAATTCATATATATCTGTTGGTTTATATTGAATTATTGTTCTTATTCCAAGAATTGTTGATATTCATTATTCATGATATTATTCTGAAACTCTGAACTATCTTAGAGAAGATACTTCGATATTTTAAACTTGTGATATTATATTCTTCACCCTTGTTGTATATTACTTGCTGGGCAATTCGTGCTCATCCTTGCTTATTTAAAACCTTTTAGTTAAGGCGGAACAGGGAAGTGTCTCCGAAAAAGACAAGGGCAAGGGCAAGGCTACCGACTAGCTTGTTCCTTTATGTTGAAATTTTCTATGTTATGCATGTTAAGACTGTTTTCAGACTATGTTTAAACTTAAGTAGGATTATGTAATAAGTCTTTATTCGATATTATTATGTAATCTATTAAGTACTGTAGGTTGCGAGACTTGGGGGAATAATTATAATAAATCATTGTATATTATTCTAAATTAGATCTTCCATTATGAAAGTGGTATTTTAGTTATTTTTGTATGCCATGAGCATGTGACGAACCGAATTCAAGTGACCAAGTGGAGGGCCAAATTTGAGGGCGTCAAATAGTGGGTAAATGTATCTTATGCAAAGACACTGCACATGATACTGTGATTGACCAACAACTGAAGATCATGTCTGTTATAGTCCTGAAGGAACACATCAACTTTGGAGCTATCATGCTTGGTCAAATGTCTAAATGGCTGGATAAGGAAGAAAAGAAAAAGTTAACTGAAAAACCACTCACAAAGGTTTTTCATGGAAGGTTTTTAAGTATCATCTTAAAGAAAAAGTTGAAGAATAAAATTAAGGATGATGAGGGAAAAATTCTTAATGTTCATAAAGTAATGTCTCCACAGCTGTTTATAAACTGGAAGAAAAATCCCAAGGAGAACATGAGGCTAATAACAATTGGGAGCAGCAGCAAGGTCTCTGTCAAGAAGAGGAAAACACAAGAAGTAGAAACCTCTCAATCTGATGACTTTGCATCAGTTGCTACCACACGAGCAGAGAAGAAGTCTAAGAATGTGAAGAATACAAAGGCTCCATCAAGCTATTTCTCCACTGACAAGAAGAAATAAGGAGCAGAAGAAGAACCAACATCAACTGTCGATACCCCAAAAAGAAGAAGGAGTAACAGACTACTCCAAGAGCCACCCAAGAAGAAAGCAAAGGTGATAAAGAAATCATTTCCAGTTCCCCAAGAAAGTCCATCTAATAAAGAAAAGGACGTAGAGTCAGAAGATGGGAAAGGAACTGAAAGCTTTAAGATTGAACCCTTAAAGAGCAAGTCCAGCAATAAAGAAAAAGCTGAGTCTATGAAAGAAATAGCCAACTCCGATGGTGAAGAAGAATATGCAAGCCCTATGGCTAACTCTTAGAGCATCCACTCTGATGATGAAGAAAGGTTGCAAGTTGACACAACTGCATCTTCTACTGCAAATGCTCCAACAAGCTCAAAAGATGTTGAGTCCGAAGAAGAAGGACATGCCCCTACTGTTGCTGAACACCAAGGAAGTCTATCTGATGATATAGAAGCTTCAGATTCTGAAGAAGAAGAGGAGTCTGAAACTCCTATAGCTAAACCTCCAAGGAGAAGAAAGCGCAACAGACTACTTGTCAGGTCTGTTCTAAAGAAAAAAGGAGAATCCTCTACTGCTGTCATTGATTTGAGTGATGATGAGTCTGAATCCGAAGGAGAAGATGTTGAAGAAGGCACTAATAATGAAACCAACATAAAGAATTCTCTGATGAATCAGATGAAAGGAGTCAGCATGATACAAGCTCAGAAGGTAAAGAAATGGAGAATGATGATAAAATAGGGGAACACACTGATGAGTCTGATGAAGAAAGTTTACAGAGGTCTAACTCCAGCCCCAGACAAAATGAAGATGGAAAAGACCCCAGTTCTGAAACAGAAGAGCCAGAAAATTTTCACATTCTTAATCCTGTAAATCGCAAGAGAAAGATTGTAGTAAAAATTGATGAATCACTGGATGTGCTCCCCGGCAGATGGATCAATCATGGGAATGAAAGGCTAAATGTCGTAATGATGACTGCAGAAAATGCGCTTAACAATCGTAAGGCTATGAAGCTAGACACCTCAACTATAATATATGAGCCTGAAGTTAAAAACCATGCAATAAGATGGTTTCACCCTCATATTGGTAGGTTTGTAATATTCATGAACGTAATCAAATTGCATAAAAATAAGCAGAAGCGTGAAAATCAGAGTTTTAAAATTTTACAAACCAACCGGATCATCCTTTATGCACAATTATTAATTAAACAAATAGATAAAGAACAAGAAACATACCCTTGAAGATACGAGCTTCCTTAGGTACAAGTTCACCTCCAAATCCTTTCGCGTTCAACTTGAATCCACCAGGTTTGGTTCCTTCCTTTGATCAACGTTAGCCACCCAAGTGTTTGGCCTCTAAAGGTGATCCACCAAGGAAGAAAAAAGATTCAAGAAGAAGGGTGGTTGGCTAAACCCTAGTTTTCTATCTCTATAGAAAAAGAGTGTACTCTCCAACAATTGGATTCACGTCTGTTGTGAAAGCGTCAACTACTCTCACCCACAATAAGAATCCTCTTATTTATAGATGTGGGCAACCCTCCTTAACAATTAAGGATTTGAGTTTTATTTTAATTAATTAAACTCCTTTAATTAATTATGCTCTCAATCTTATTAAGAATAAATAAGAGTATTAATATTAAATTAATTTCCAACTCTTTAGAAATTAAAATAATAATAATTGTAATAATATTAATAAGACTCCTCTTATTAATTTATATATTTAATATTTCTAAAATATTAAATAATAAATATTAAGCTATTTAATTTATTCTATCACCGTAGATTAAATTAAATACACTTAACATATTATTACGATTATGCCATTAATTTCTTAAATAATTATTCTTCCTTTTATGGTGTGACCCTTTAGGTTCTCCATATTAAATCGGTTGTGAATAAATAAATTAGAATAATTCTAATCTTATTTAAATAAATAAATTAAACTATTAATTTATTTAAATAAATAATATTTATTCTACAATAGGGATAAGCCTCCTTAGCGATCAACGACTTTCCAGATAATATAGATTTCAACTCTAATCATAAAAGAACCTTTGAGTAAATAGTTACCGTACAATTCAATCCTTTCACCATACAATGTCCCAATTAAATATAAGACATGGAATTACTATCAAGTCTTATTTTATTTAATTATATGTATTTCGACTCTTAAATGCACAACTCCAAATAATGCAAATTAGAAACTACTTTCTAATTTCATTCGCTTAACCAAAGACTCTTTGGGTTGTCATTTATCGAATCACATAGGACATTTCTCTTCTTTTACTAGAAGTAGTAGATTCTTTATTGATCATACATTATCTCCATGTACAAGTTATTATACCCAAGCATACCCTTTGATATACCCTAAGGGTCTTAAGGAATAAGTCAAAGTATAACTCATCATACACAAGATACTATGATAATCTCAAGTCCAAGGATCACTTATACTACTATCACTACAGGAATTCCTATTGACAGGCAAGTAAAACTCCATTAAGTATTCTTTAGCGAGCCACGTTCAGTGAACTTATTCTTTAATAAGCACCTACATACTTGCTTTAGTGTCTCCACACAAATGATCATGAGATCAATCATCCTCATCCAATGAACAAACAACGTATGTACCAATCTATCTGAATTAACTAATCCCCAATTTAGTAATCCAACGATTGGGAACTATTTTAGTTTTAAGCTTTCTAAGAATTTAGATCTCATTAGAATGATCATCATCATTATTCTAAAAGCATTGCTTAAAACTATGGGTTTATCACATATTATAAAGCAGCATCATGTAGATAATTAAAAGCCTTTAATAAATTAATACCTTTTATTAATAAATGAATAAGATTGTTACAAAGTATATACTTTATCATCAAACATAATTGGCTTGTATGCATACTACTTTCAAATATGCCATGGGTAAAGGCATCTCTCACTGGAGATAACAGCTATCTAACATGGGTTTTCTCTCATCTTCCCAACCTGGAGCTAGTGTCATAGAACTTTCCAAGAATATAGAAGTTTGCAATCAAGATGATCAAAGAACAACCTCACTACAAAGTCTACCGACATGTTGGAAATCATTACATTCCCTACGATTGTAAAGTGGGTTCTGATGGCAGAAGGAGTATGTCCAAGGAGATGATCATAGAGTCCCTTCACTCTACCATTGAAGATGTTCAAGTTCATATTGAGAAGCTTCCTTCTGCCCAAGCACAGTTGTCTGATATTCCTTCATCCTCAACCAATGATTGGCACTGAACGATTTATCAGATTCTCATTGCTTTCGAAAATATGTTCAAGAATGGAAATCGTGGAGTACAGTCTAGTGCTTAACAAGAAGCTGCGAAATCAAATGACCAAACTCCTATGGAGCAGGATTTAGTGAAGAATTCTGATGAATTAACTGAGAAGATATCAATCATCACTGAAGGATCAAAGACGTTGACAGAAGTAGGAGAAAATGCAGTTCAAGACAGACTTCAAGTCAATATGTCTGATATATCTCTCAAAATCAAAGAGAGAGATCAAATCTATCTGAAGGTTATAAATGATCAGAAGGCAGAAGATCTACGAGCACAGAAGGCTAATGAAGAGCAAATCCAAGCCCTCTCTGACAAGATTGAGAATCTGAATTAGTTTGTTTCCCTACAGCTTGAGCTGAGCCAACAAGAACATAAGATGGAGGTTGGTAACTCATCTTACCTGATGGAACAACTAATGACCAACATGGAGTAGCTTACACAAATGATTAATGACAAAAAGGGGAAGAAAAAGAGGCATTCAAGAAAGAGGCATTCAAGGAAGAGGCATAGAAAGATAGCAGCAGCAGAAGCAGAATCATCATCTGAAGGGGAGCCAGAGGATGATGATCCTACGAATAGAGAGTTTGAGGGGGAGCCAAATAAAGAAGAAGATCATGAGTCTGAGGGGGAGAAGAGAAAAGAAATGAAGTCACCATCCCAGGGGGAGCAGGAACAAAGAAATCAAGCAGATAAGTAACCAATCAACAGACATCCTGGAAACTTACATGGAGCCAAAGAGGTACATCTCTAACTAGTTAGGAATGTTCTGGATCCAAGATGTAAAGTGTCATAGTTTATGTAGTCCCATATCATTATCAAATGACATTCATGATTATCTATTTTTAGAAATACAGCTGCTCACAATATATAAGATTCATTCATAACATGCATATGCACTAATTATTTTTGTCATAATCAAATAGGGGGAGATTGTTAGGAATAAGCATGTGAATGATATTCCTATTTATGTATGATTTGATTATGATATAAATGAATGAATATGCAAGTATGCTTGCATTAAGAAAAGCTGTAAAGTCCTTTGATAGATAATAAGAACATATGTACAAGGACTTAGAATGAATTGATCAAATATGTTAGGTTGATCCTACATAAGCAGAAGAGCTTTGTAAAGTCCTTAAAAATAAATGATGTACAAGGACTATAAATATAGAAAGATCAAGCTTGTTAGGTTGATCTTATAATGTAATAGATAGGCTTGTCTGATCGTCGAGCACTACACCAAAAATTGTAGTCTACCAGGAGAGTCAAGGAAAACTTGAGAGCTATCAAGGCAGAATAGTAGTCTGCAAGATAGTAGATCTCGAAGTTCATAGACTGACAGGAGAGACGAGGAAGGATCGTAGTGTGTCGAGGAGAACTTCCTCGGAGCCGTAGTCTGCTGAAGAAGTCATGTTCAGAATCATAGAAATAGTATGTCTAAGAGCCGACCGAGCATCTGCCGAAGCCAAGTCAAGAATCGTAGACCACACTCGAAGTCGTAGAGTCTACTGATCACTTTAGAGGCAAAGATAGTAGTCGAGAAGGATCAGATGAAGACAATGAGCATAAAGACAGAAATCATAGAGTGTCAAGATCTGATCTCAGAGTCGTAGTGTTTGCACAACCCAAGGCAGAATCGTAGAGTATAGAACTAAGGATTCAACAGATGTGCTAACAAAGCCAAGGCAGAATCGTAGAGCAAACAGGATTCTCAACAAATGATCACTCCCAGAATATCCAAAGGATGAAGCCTCTGGTCAGATTTGTAAAGATATATTTCACCTGAAAGGAACCAAAGTGCACTCAACGAATGGCTAGCAAGCTAACAGAAGATCTAAGCACCAACCAAATCATCATCCAGATGGAGTTGTAAAGCCATTCAAGATGAAGTCTTTTACAAGTAGATCAAAAGAAGACTTCAGCAAAAGTGAATGACTAAGGAAAAGTCAGCAAGTGTAGTTGCTGTCAAATGAACATAAGACAACGATCTTAGGGTCAACCTGGAACGTAGTGTTTTCTAAGCAAAGAAGGAACTGATGCGTACACAAAGATACTAGTCAGTTTCTGAAGAACAAGTCTAAAGTGATTAAGCATGGGTCAGTCCATTGATGATAAGTGAACGGGAGATCACAAAGAGAAAGCGAGCTGGGCATGCCACAAATCTGAAGTGTCTTACTATTCAGAAGAGGCCAGAACAAGGTACAAGCCATCAGTGTCTGAGATCAGTCGAAGCAAACAAAAGAGTTGAAGCACTAAACAAGAGAAGGAAGAGGTGTTCTACATTGAAGATCCAATGAACACTCTTTAGGATCGTAGTGTTGTCTCAACCGGTCGATGAGCAACATCAACATGACACTACGATCAGGTCCAAGAACATATCCATTAGAATCGTAGAGTTCTATGATCTGAAGATTGAAGCATTGGCAGCGGTTCAATCTGAAGATTGATATTCGAACAGAGCTTATTAAGAGCATCGATGCAAAAGGACAACCTCTTATCTAGAAATCAGAAGGAGGAAATAAAGTTTACTACCTGCCAAAGACATCAAAGTGACATCTCTGACGGGGTAGGTGAAATAGTAGACTGCGATGTCAGAAAGTCATAAAGGAGTTATCATGTCACATCTGCAGTCTACATCAAATAACTCGACATCTGCAAGGCAATTCAAAATACTTTCAACGGCTATATTCCAACAGGAAGATTGAGAAGGAGTTTATATCAACCAGAGCTTTAAAGATCAAAAGAAGCTGAAGTTGCAGAATCGTTGAGTTGTTGGAATACTATTGTTGACTCTACGAGTTCCACCAGAGCTAAATAGAACAAGTCTCAATGACAGTGAGACTACAAAGGTGGAAGTGAAGCAACCTTGAAGAAGGACTCGAACAGACTAAAGCTTCACTCAACAAAGATAAGAATTCCACTGAAGATGGAAGCTATGCTGAGAGCCGAGAAGGCCAAGATGAAAATCAATCTGAAAGCCAGGGTTCACACTAGTTATTTTTAGCTTTTAACTAGTTTTACGAAAATAATCGCCATGACTTTGTTATACAAGATTTTTCCTCCGTTCCAATTGGGCGAGGTCCGTAACTCTAGGATCATACCATATCACCCCATAACTTAATTTTCAAGTTTGGGACACCACACGAAAGTGGCCCCAAGACAGCCCCTTAATAGTCCACTAATTGGGTTTTTTTCATCCTTTACGCATAAGTTCAGGTCTTGTTCATTTTAATTTCACCGTGCATGCTTTTAATGGTCTGTTTAACATTTGAAAATCATTCCTATAATTCTTTTCAACTAATAAAACCCAAAACAATAACAACAACAACATCGTACAAATTCAAAGAAATAAAATCAAAGAGATGAAAAAAGTTAGGGTTCTTGGTTTACCTCTTGTGTTCTTCTTCTTCTTCTTTCTTATGATAATCAAAGCTTCTAAGATTGATTTTTATTCCTTCTTTCTTCCTCAAGGAACTCTTAAGTTCTTTCTTCAACTCTTGTTCTCACTTTCTCTTTTTTCTGTCTTTTTCTCTCTTACACTTGGATAAAGAAATGATGAAATGACCAAGTGTTAGGATAGATTAATTGAATCTTCCACCAACTAACTCAGCCATGTCGAAGGTTAGATTAACTCATATTAGGTTAGGGGACTAAATGATGGTTTAAGGCTTTGTTTAGTTACAATAATCATGTGGGATGGAATATACATTTAAAGCTTGGTTTAATTGGATGGAAACTTATTATATTTGGCAAGTGACTCACCAACTTGTCCCCCACCCCATATCTCTCTTGCCTGGTTCCTACCCTTTATCTCTCACTTTTCCAAATTCAATTCACCTTATGTTCAATTTCTAGCTTGTGACACTTGTCTTCCCTTAGCTTATGACTCACCCTTAGCCTTTTTCACTCTCCCTTATCCCATGTACTAATTTCCCACACATGATGTTAGGAATAAGCATGTGAATGATATTCCTATTTATATAAGATTTGATTATGATCTTAATGAATGAATATGCAAATATGTTTGCATTGAAATAAGCTGTAAAGTCCTTGAATAGACAACGAGAATATACGTACAAGAACTTAGACTGAAATGATCAAATATGTTAGGTTGATTCTACATGAACAAAACAGCTTGTGTAAAGTCCTTAAAAAGAATATGATGTACAAGGACTAAATATAGAAAGATCAAGCTTGTTAGGTCTTATATGATGTAATAGATAGGCCTGCTTGATCTTCGAGTACTGCACCAGTCTTCGAAGTCTGCCAGAAGAGAGAAAGAATTCAGAGACTATCAAGTAAGAATCGTAGTCTGTCGAGCCAGCTGAGGGACTGTAGAAGCCAAGACAGAATCGTAGATTTGATTCAAGCACCTGCCAATCCAAGTCAAGAATCATAGACCACACTTGAAGTCGTAGAGTCTACTGATCATACCAGAGTCAGAAATCGTAGTCAAGCTAGATCAGGCAAGAACAACAAGTGTTAAGGCAGAAATCATAGTCTGATGTGTAATCTACTCTCGGAGTCGTAGTGTCTGCAGAACCAAAGCTAGATTGTAGTCTGTAGAACAAAGTCTTCGACAAAGCCTATCAGTGCTCACAAAGCCAAAGAAGAATCATAGTATTAACACGTCTCATGAGCACTCCCAAAGCATCCAAAGAATGAAGCCTCTGGTTAGAACTATAAAAGATGCAATCTACCTTAAGGAAGCCAGAGAGCATTCACCTAATGGGTTACAAGAAAACAAGAAGATCGAAGCACCAATTTAATCAGCATCCTGATTGAGTAGTGAAGCCATTTAAGGGAAGTCTTCCACAAGCAATAATATGAAGACTTCAGATAATGTGACTGACTAAACGAAGTCAGCAATGCAGTGGCTTTCAAGATAAACAAGATGACGATCTTGGATATGCCTATGATCATAGTGCTTGCCTTGCCATATTAGAAGCAAGAACTGATGATGTCTATAACAAAGATACTAGCCAACCTATATAAAATAGACAAAGAAGATTAAGCATGGGTCAGACCATTGATGATATATGAATGGGTGATCACATGGAGAAAGAGAGCTGAGCATGACCAATCTGATGAGTCTTGAAGTTAAGGAGGGCCAGAGCATTTAAACAAGTTGTCAGTGCCTAATGCAAGTCAAGGCAAACAGAAGTGATAAAGCACTGCATGAATGAAGGAAGAGAAGTTCTATATTGCAAACTCAAAGAACATTCTCGGAATCGTAGAGTTCAGTCATCTGAGTATTAAAGCCTTGGCAATGTCTCGATACAAAAACTGACATTCAAACGTTGGGTATTGAAAGCATCGATGCAGAAGGACAACTCCTGATGTTCTGATCGAGGAATCAAAAAGAAGAAATAAAGGTGACTACCAGCCTGACACGTTAAAGTGACATTTTGATGTGGTAGGTGAAATGGTAGACTGTAGTGTCAGAAAAGTGAAAAAGGGGTTGTCATATCACATATGCAGTCTGTACCAAATAACTCAAGATCTGGGAATCAATTCAAATAACTCCCAATGGCTATAATCCAACGGGAAGCTTATGAGAGGTTATTTAACAGCAAAAACTAAAAAAGAAGAAGTGGTTGGTAAAAAGGAAGGTTGTTAACTATACGAATTCTAGAGAGCAAAAATAGAATATGTCTCAGTGGCAGTGAGACTACGAAAGTAGAAGTGAAGCAAGATAAGAGAAGACCTTTAATAGAAAAATACTTCACTCAACAATAATGAGAATGCCATTAAGAATGTCAGCCAAGCTGAGAACCGAGAAGGCCAAGTTAATAGCATTCAAGAGATTGGCATATCAGAAAGAAGATTTAAAGAGCCAGTCTACGAATCACCACGAACCACCAAGAGCTAAAGAAGAACAGATATAGAACCAAATCTGTACACAAGGAAACCAAGGTTCAGAGGATTCTAAGTGCCAGACGAAGTCTACCAAAGATGCAAAGACTTAGCAAACCTCATATGGTGAAGAAGTGCAAGATGAGATCAGAAAAGGACCAACCACAAGATCAGCTGCACTAAGGAAGAAGTGACAAACTGCTAAGTACTCAAAGAGATTGAGCTTCATGAACAACTTAGTAGTATGTCCGATGGTGATCAAGTCTCGATGCAGAATCCAAAGAGGATCACAACAAGCTGCTAAGAATCAAGGATGTACAAGCTTAAAGTCATCTTGGCAGCTCAGCACCACCAACATCAACAAGAAGCCAGGGCCAAAAAGGGTCCTTGTTCAAGGGACTAAACTAAGTTCCAAGGTTACAGGCCTTGAAGAGTTCTTAGTGAACTGAAGTTCCAAGTCTGCTAGACTTGAAGAGTTCTTAGTGAAGTAAAGTTCCAAGGCTGCTGGCCTTGAAGGAATCTTAGTGATTAGGTGATGTAAAGACTTCCTTAGTAGAATCTCTGCTTGTTGAAGCAGAAGAGTGGATTAGGTGCTTGAGTCTCTGAACCACTTAAAATCCCTTGTGTCTTTTATATTCTGTCATTTACATTATGAATCTATAGCTGCTATTATCATGATAACTACCTACAACTAAACTAACTCTAGATAAATGGTCAACATAACATCTATGAAGGGGAACCTTAACTTATTCCGCTGTGTTTAAAATAACTCATGTTTGTCATCTGCTATTTACTCAGCAATTTAAACTAAAATGGAAAAGATTTTTGAAAATAAAAGAATCTATTCAAACCCCCCCTCTAGATCTATTGTGTGCCCTCTGGGAACTAACAATTGGTATTAGAGTAGGTTCTCATAATACATTTTAAAAGCTAACGCTTTGAGTCTGATCCAAGGCACAAACCATGTTCTAAACTTAGTTTAGTAGTAAGCTGTTTGTTATTACTGATGAGCTCACACGTTGGAAATTATGTATACAGGGAAATGTGCACATTCACCTAAAGCTGCTCAGATTGGTCCCTGTTCCAAATTAATGCAGCTACAAGACCAATCCATGTCTAAAGAACATCAGTAGTCTGCAGACTTGAGATGGAAGTCAAGAAGGGCATCAAAAATAAAGAGTCTGTCATCCACTGTTCTAAAAGATCAAAGCCTATACATGCAAAAAAATTTCTATTCAAGAGAAGAAAGAAAATCTTATTCAATATGTACTTGGCTAATAAGTTGGATCTGATCCTTGAGACTCAAGATTATCAAAGAACTGAAGCTGCAAAGACTTTCCTATGTTATCAACTCCAACACGATGTCTGATTGATCTAAGGTCAAATAGAGCAACAAGCTGTCAGAAATGAACGTGAAGATTTGCACATCAATGCCTAACATCATTATAGAAAGACAAATGACTGTCAAAAAACTAACAGTATAAAGGTACGGTTCCTCATTAACAGTTGCATGAATGTTATGTTGCATCACCTTATGTACTATAACAATACTCTATCAAAAGACCATACTCTTCCTGAAAAAGGGAAGAGAAAGAGAGTACATTAAGGTTGGATACTTAATTGTCAACAAACTCTCTCTCTACTCAAAGTTCAGGTTGAAGATAGCTTCTTGAAAGAAGTCTGGAGTATGTCGTAAGTTAATCTAAATCCTAAAGCTTAAGTGGATTAATTCTTTCTAAAGGATTGGTATGTATGTAAACATATACAAAACCAATGTTTTGTGCTCTTGATAAAATGTAGAGTATGATCAACACTAAAGGAGTATCTTGGAGATTCTTAGAAACTGATCATCTCCATTAATCAACTAGATGCAAATAAATAATAGAGTTGACTCCTACTCTGAGAACATTCAAGATCTGTGAACACAACCAAGCAAAGAGTGAAATAATCAAAGAAAAAGAATGTCCCATCAAAATACTTAATCATTCACACACTCATCATCATGCATCATAAATGTCATATCAAAATTCAATATATGCATAAATATGATTATTGATGCAAATGTGACATAAATTTAAGAATATAAGGGATTGAGATTGTGACGCCCCCAAAACAGGTATACATCACCCATCTTGAGTCACCAAATACATGGAATAGAATACAAATACAAATATAATTATACAACCGTCGTGTAATATACGACAAAATATAGATGAGAGTTTAAACAGGAATATTGTCTTCTAGACAATATCCACTCTCAAATAGAGTCCTCATTATATTTATTATCTCACTATTTTATAGAATAGTGAGGACTACTAATACACCATCTAGGACCATCACTCCGTTTCCCGACTAGTCCCGGCTACGTTCTCATTTACTGAAGAAAACAATGAAAGCAAAAGGGTGAGCTCAACTAGACCAGTAAGAAATATTATGACTAAGATAATGCAGAATAAATTATCCTTAGCCTTCAACAGTATAACAACTGATAGAATACAATAGACAATAAGTTTTAGATCAACAAGCATGTGGCGGAAATAAGCAATCCATTAGAAGAGTCAGTAGAGCATAAAAGCTACTATCTTCTATGATTTAAAAAGTTTTTCATCAACTTTATCAACGAGACTCGACAATAAATAAAATCGAATCATCCACACACCACGGCCAAGGATATTCATGTAATCATCAATGGTCATGATTATCTTAGAAAAATCCACAGGTCATAATCATACCAACAATCATCCATCAAATAACTACGAGCCATGATGATGACTTTTATCACATCATTCATTACATTACGATCATGATTATCTTAAGATAATCCTCGGTGTAATCATCATACCAAGTCCATCTATGCACGTAAGCCAAAGATGACTTTCATAACAATATAAGCATGAGGATGATGGCAATGACATAATAATTCAATAAAACAAGTTCAAGGATAAATTTTAAAGATTTATAATTTAATTTATCCAGGAATCAATAACGTCCCAATTGTCAACATGATACTGCTTTGTAGAGTAAAATTCAAGAATAATATTCATGTACCAAAAATAATTTGGACAGAAAAGAAATATATTTTTTGAGTGAATAGTACCCCGTGAATAGTACTTCGTGAATAGTATCCCGTGAATAGTACCCCGACACGAAAAGTACCCAAAATACCCGAGTGAATAATATTCGGGTGAATATTAATTTGGGTGAATAGTAACCCATGAATAGTAACTCATGAATAGTACTCTGATATGAAAAGTGCCCCGAATACCCGAGTGAATAATACTAGAGTGAATAATAAACCGTGAATAGTAACTCATAAAAAAATACCAAAGAAAATGATATCCCAGATAAGTATAATAGAATATACAAAACTGCACATGGATTTTCACCCGTTATAGGGTAATCCACGTAGACAAATCATTTCCATAATTAAATAAAGAATGAATACGAATGATCATTCACCATGCATGCGGTAATCCACATAGACAGGTTATTCCAACAGAATAATAAAGAATGGAATAACAGAAGAATTCACCATGCATGTGATAGACCGCACAGACAGGTTATTCCCAATAGAATAATAAAGAATGGAACCAGGTCATGCGTAATTCGCACAGACAAGATATTCCAACATAATAATAAAGAATGGAACCAGGTCATGTGTAATACGCACAGACAGGATATTCCAACAGAATAATAAAGAATGTAATAACAACAAAATTCACCAGGCATGCGATAGACCGTACAGACAGGTTATTCCAACAGAATAATAAAGAATGGAATAACAACAGAATTCACCATGCATGCGATAGACCGCACAAACAGGTTATTCCAACAGAATAATAAAGAATGGAATAACAGAAGAATTTCACAATGTATGTGGTACTTTGCATAGATAGGTTATTCCAACATAATAATAAAGAATGGAATAACAACCCTTACAAGTATTGAAAGAAAATAACTCACTTCATGAATACGAAAGAATAATACCCCTTACCTTAGAAGAAACTGGATACTGGAATAGTGAGGTAGTAGACTTCTCTTCTTCTTTCTCTCTATAATTTCTCTCTATAATAATTGCTCTATCACTTTAGTGAATTGGTGAAAAATAATGAAGGAATGAGCTTCTATTTATAGAAAAATATAGTTTCCATAATTGCACATTTTGGGGCTCGAAATATTATAGTATAATACCTTCATCTTTTCCTTCATTTTTAATTTAGTGATGCAAGTATTATCAAACTTGCACCACCTCCCCTAATAGTAAATCATGTGAATCAATAGTAAATCATGTGACTCAATAGTTCTAAACATGTGAAAAAATTAATTATAGTATAGTACCTTCATCTATACCTCCATTTTTAAGTTAGTCATGCAAGTATTATCAAACTTGCACCAACTCCCCTAATAGTAAATCATGTGAATCAATAGTACACACATGTGAACACATAGTTATAAGCATGTGAATTAATAGCAATTAATTGCTCATTTATCCGATTAATTACCCGATTGGTCAATATAACTTCCAGACATCAAATATTATTAAAATAAATGTCAATTTTCACTAACACTAATAATTCCCACACAATGGAACTATCAATTTCATCTTTAATCAATACAAACTTCTTCATCATTAATATTATAACTCACAATATTTAACAATCAAATCTTTCCCAGGAAATAGGGGGCTTTCCGATAAGGATTTCTCCTTATTGGCGCGCAATTAGGTGACCAAACCTCTCCTTGACAGAACTTCTAGACATTGTCAATATTGTAAATAATAATATGAATAACTTTGCCGTCTCAATTATTGATTTAATAATATATCATATTATCTGCGGATGATCTTTGTGACCATAATTGAATCGATAATATGAGAGATATGATCGTGAATAAGCTAGCAATAATTGAGTATAAGCTGAGTGACTTCTTACGTAACCATCAATAATCAATATCGTATGTTACTATGCAACCACACGTATTACTGTACTTTTACTACCGGTTATTTTATGAGAACTTGCTTACTTTGAAAAATTTTCACATATCACCCTTAACTTTAAACTTTTATCAATTTAACCATTTACCAAAATAGAAAAATTGAATACTTTTATTTTATAAAATTTGGGATCTCACAATCTCCCCTCCTTATGAAATTTCGCCCTCGAAATTTACGTACCTGGTAGTTCGAAGAGATGAAAATACCTTGCTTCTTTTCGGATTATACCTTCCCGGTTATTTTCTCTCTATCATGATTTTTCCATTGCTCATCTCTTGTATTTCAGATATTATTCTAGAATATACCTTCAAAAAAAAGGTTAATTGACATATCACAATTTGTTAACTTATCAAGTAAATAATTTCAGCTTAGGTAAGTCACACACTAGCGAAGTATATTACTCGTCTCTCCCCTCCTAGTTCTTGTCTCACATCTCAGCCAAGGAACATATCCCTAAGCTTTGATATCAACTGTGATGCCCCCAAAATAGGTATACATCACCCATCTTGAGTCGCCAAATACATGGTACAGAATACAAATACAAACTTAATTATTACTTGAGTAAATGTAATATACGACAAAACATAGCTGAGAGTTTAAACAGGAATATTGCCTTCTAGACAATATCCACTCTCAAATAGAGTCCTCATTACATTTATTGTCTCACTATTTTATAGAATAGTGAGGACTACTAATACACCATCTCATACCATCACTCCGTTTCCTAACTAGTCCCGGCTACGTTCTCATTTTCTGAAGAGAACAATGATAGAACCTATGTTCGTAGTAACTGATCAGCAAACCGTGGAGTGGTCAGTTCAAAAGTACTCTACGAATCCAATGAAACTAATCATAAAAATATCAGATCAGTTCAGTTCAGAAGATTCTAGCCAGAAGGAGAAGTACAAAGGTGACCTTGTAAGGATCTATATGCAGAAGCCAATCCATCTATTTCCAAGATGGAGGTATCAACTATGGGAGCAACAGTATGCTAAAGTCTAGCAATGCCAAAACTAAGGAGGAACACATTGAAGCTGAATCCTTCAACTCTCTCAAAAATTAAAGAATGCTAAACCTGATGCAAAGGCAAGAATGATGAGAATATAAAGATCATGAAGAACTATCCACCTATCGGTCCATAAGAATTTAGAGAAGCTTTAATGGTTACTGAAATGAAAGATTATCCAAACAAGTTCTCTTCTAGTAACAGAGTCCCTAAAACTCTAAGATTGATCATCAAGTCTCACCATCTCAATCTGAGATTCCCCACAATCAACATTCCAATCATAGAGTATGTGAAAAACCCATAATTTCACATAATTCAAATTTTTTGAAAAAAAAAGAAAGTACTTGAATCATATAAGTGTAGATGATAATTAAGTTAGATAGTTAATTTATTAACTAAGAAGTATAATTAATCATTTTTAAAGAAGAGTAATGAAAGTTATGTAAGAAATTAACATAGCTTGAATGTTAGCCTTAATTATTAAATTAAAAGGATTTACAATCCTTAAGTAATTGATTATTGATATGAGTTTGTATGTGTTTATAACTTATTAAGTCAATTTGGGCTAATAAGTTAATAGACTATGGGAAATATGTTAGGACATATGTGAAATATGTACGTGATTGAGTAAATATGTATTATATAATGTGTATACATTTATTTAGTAAAGAGATGAAGAATAAAGTTATGTAACCTAATACATATATTAGGTATGATAATTAAATAACCTAATGGGTTATAATTTAAGAGAATGTTGGTATTTAAAAGATATACTAATCCTAAGAGATTTATTTTATAAATCTTAATTAATTAATTTTATAACCTAAGAATAATAAGTCTAATTGGGTTATGAAATTAAAGATATATGAGTAATAAATTAACTTACTAATGTGTGTAAGGGAACCCTAATTAAATAATTAGGAAAAGATAAAATTAAAAGTGTTGGGCCTAATTTAATTTTTATGGCCCAAATATGCTAAGTAGAGAGTCCAAATGAATTATTGGATTGCCCAATTTCTAGCCCAAGTGGGAGAGGACTTTTTGGATATTTAGTAAATCAAATATAGCATAAAAAGGAAAGGCAAAATAGGGAGAGTATTTGTCCACATTACCGGATATGGGAGAAGGAGAGAAGGAGAGAAAGTGAGATGAATGTGATGATTATTTACTTTAGTTGGTGAACTACTCTCCTAGGTGTCACTTGTTTATTTAGCCAACACTTTGGGCAAAGCTTGCAAGCAATCACTTAGGGGTTGAATGAGAGAAGAGCTAGATATGTTGGTAGATATTGGTTAGATATACCAATTATATCTATACTTACTTTTCCAACAAACAAGAAAAAGCCTAAGTCTTATCTTATTCTTTTTATTTTATTATCTAGCATAAACTAAGAAAGAGATAAAGCAACTAAGAGAGAGAGAAAGCCTAGGGAATTCAGCTATAGAGAGAGAGGAGAGAGGGAGAGTTTTTGAAAGCTTCAAAGTTCCTTAATCAAAGTTAGCAAGAAGAAGAAAAGAGAAGAGTAAGCAAAGGTATAAAATTTTAACCTTAATCTAGTTTATTTTCTTTTTGTTTGGATTTAATTTTTGATAATATGAAGTTGCGATCTTAAGGTTTAAAACCTCAGATCTATGTGTATATAGGTGTTTCATGTTTAGATCTAACCCTTTTGAGGATCAAAAGTTAGATCTAAAGTATGAAATGGAAACTAGGTTTTTCAAAATGTAGAAAACCCTAATTTTTCCTTACCTTGATTGTGTTTTATATCGTGTTTGATGATTGTTAGATAAAATAGATCATTCATCATGGTAGATCCCTGGGTGTATGAAGTATTAGTAAGTATTATGATGAGTTATGCTGATTTTATGTGAAAATAGAGAAGTTTTCTTAAAAGTCACCAAAGGTTGAAAAATAGATTTTTGAGAAAACTGAGTATGATATGGAAATGACCTTACCTCTCATTCTACTTTGAATTTTTTGAGTGTGGTCAATTTCTGGAGTTAGATATATGAGGCTTCTAATATATCCAAGTGGAATCACTTAAAAAGGATTTACAGATTTTCGTGTGGAATGATTTTAGTAAAGGATGAAAAATCTGAAAATGCTTAAAAAGCTTCTATCTAGAAGTTGTAAGGGCTGTTTCGGCCACTTATTTATTGAGATAAAATCCGGCCATTTGGGTAATGAAAATATATGGTATTAAGTAGCTCCTGTCCAAAAATGAGCTCATTCCGACTTAAAATGAGCAAGTTATTACTATTTCAATATTTGGGGTTTTCCGACGAAAAATGCTATAACCAGAGTTCTATAACTCCGATGGCCACGAAATTTAAACTGGAGGCTCACGTTAACATGTGTAATATCCCGCCAAGAGTTGGGAATTTTTGGAATTAAATGTGAGGTAGCTTATTTTTTAAGGAATTAACTAGAAATTTATTTTTGAAAAATACTTAAGGGAATTGAAAAATTCCAGAAAAATACTTTTTGTGTATGGAATATATGTATATATGATTGGCAAAAAGATTAAAAAAATAATAAGTTGATTTCATATTTTTGTGAATAGTGTATTTCAGCTTCCCGAAATGAACATTTCAGGTTGCTGAAAAGTGTGACACCTCCAAAATAGGTATACATCACCCATTCTGAGTTGTCAATACACGGTACAGAAACAACTACAACTTTATTATTACAACAGTAAAACTGTGAGTTTAAAAACAGATATTGTCATCTAAACAATATCCACATACAAATAAATCCTCATCATAATTATTGATACATTATTTTACAAAAATGGTGAGGACTACTAAACAACTCTCTAAAACCATCATTCCATACCCAGACTAAATACTCGCTACATTCTCGCCTCCTAAGAAGAAAAATGGAACAAAAAGGAAAAGGGTGAGCTCAACTAGCCCGATAAAAGAATATTATGACTAAGATAATATACAACAAATTATCGTTAGTCTTCAACGAGGAAAAATTTAATAGAATACAATAGACAACAAGTTTTAAATCAATACTGCAGACGAAAATATTAATTCATAGAAGAGTTATGTAGAGGATGAAATCTACTAATATCTATGAATTTAACGATCCATCATCAATATTTTTATCCTGTAACATCAATCAATATATATACGGAATCATATATTCATCCTTGCACTACAGGCGAGGACATTCACCGATTAGTCATGTTCATCTAAACACTGTTCATCTTTGCACTACGGGCCAAAGATATTTATCGAAAATCATTCATCTTTGCACTACAAGCCAAAGATATTCATCGAAAATCAATCATCTTTTTGCTACTGGGCTAAAGATATTCAATAATATCATCATTTAAGGCCGAGGATGATGAAAATATTTTTTTTTTAAAGAAACGAATCCGGTGAAACAAAATGACAAGGATTAAGGATTAAGGATTAAATTACTCTGTTTTTATCCACGTCCAAAATACCTCAAAAATAATCATAGTGGTGTAAAATTCAAGAATGATCAAAACATGGATACAATCAAAACTAGTATCCACAATAGATATTTTAGACGAAAAGGAAAATTTTCATTTTTCGATGAATAGTGGTCGTGATTCGTGAATAATCAGATATCGTGCATAGTGTAAATATCGTAAATAGTAACTCAGACACCAAAAGTTCCAAATTTGATAAAAACTTCATATCAATATTTGACATAATGATATTGAAGAAATAATATCATTACTGAAAAGAAAAAAATATCCTTACCTCGGAAAGACAAGATTACTTAAGCTGGAATCTTTGGATATAGGCTATAACTTGAACTTTCACCGTATAGCAATACTCAATGTATGCTTAAAATACTCACAAGAATACGCTCGATAATATAGAGAGAAAACTTGATTTTACGGTGTGATTTTCAATTCTAACCTAAGCACTATTTATAGGAAATTGCTTAGAACACCAAAGCGAAAATTTAATATAATAATATATTTATAAAAAAATTTCTACGCCATCCTTTAGGAATCTGAAATCAGCCACCTAGCATGTGATTAATGAGGCTCACAACATATAAAAAACGTTTTTGTTATTTTAAACAATTAAAACTTCCAAAAATCAATTATTTGAACTCCTAACTTCAATAATTCACAATAAATAGCCCTTTTGTCGGAAAAATTGAATCTCATGAATTGTTATAGGAAATTCAATTCTCTACAACTTTACGAAGAAAGTTTTTCAAATTCCAAATGTAAATTGGCCCGAAATCCACAAGCAGGCGATTTTACGTTATAATCAAATTTCAAATCAATAAATGGGGTCCACAGACATGTTTAACATGTTTTAAACATTTATTGCAACAAAAATACTCTTCCTCCTCGTATACTCATATATCCCACATTATTGTAAAAATATCACCATTATTATATTATTAAAATATAATAATACATATATATTAAATGAATTATTTTATCGAGAAAAAAGATAAAATTTCAATTTTCAACAATTGTCACATTAAAATTTTTCTCCATCTATATCCACATAAAATCAATATTTTCCTCATCATATGAATCAATAATTAATTATTCACAAATAATATTACAGAAATCACAATATTGACAACTGAACGGGTTCGGGAAAGAGGGGCTTTCTAATAAGAATTTCTCCTTCTTGGCGCCTTGATTAGGTGACCAAACCTCTCCTTGGATGAACTTTCTAGACATTGCCAATAATGTTATCTAATAATATTATTCAGATAATATAATTATTGCTTCGATAATGAAAAATATCTTGTGTAATGACAATTATTGAAACAACGAAGAATATAAAATATCAACACAACAATTATTGAACCAATAAAATACTAAGCGATAATTTCTTGTAACCATTATTGAGTAGTGCCTTCTTACGTAAGAGTCAATAATTGGTGCAATACCGTGTCTTCTTGTCTGCAACAACGCCAGCATATTCTTGTGTTTTAACCACCGGTATTCCAACGATTATAAGCAGTAACAATTACGCCGTTATTTTTAAATAACTTATATTTGTCGTTTTCTTCCTCCAATCGCTTTCCGTTATGGGGCCCACATATTATTTGCTACCGTCAATGCGAATATTCCCCGACGATCTAATATTCCACGACCAAACGAATATTCCAAACAACAATGAATATTTTATAACCACTTGCTAATTTTGAAATATTTGCGTATTTTACCCATAACTATCCACATTAATCACATCAACCCTTACTATTTCAAAATAATAATTAGAGGAAATTAAATTTCATTTATTAATTATTTGGGGTCTTACAACCTCCCTCCTTATGAAATTTCATCCTCGAAATTGACATACGTTACACAGTGTTTCAAAAGATGAGGATACCTAGCTTTCATTTCGCTTTCCAATTCCCGGTCATTTCTTCTATAGCATGGTTCCTCCACAAAAACTTTAACTTGTGGTATGACCTTCGTCGTGGGACATGCTCCTTCCTATCCAAGATCTTGGCGGTATCTCCTCATCGTTAAGTCTTGACTATCTCGTTCGATTCTAACTCAATAACGTGGTTGGGTCTTTCACATATTTACTGAAGTACGGATATGTGAAACACATTATGAACACGAGACATACTTGGAGGTAAAGCGAGTCTATAGGCTACATTTCCTACTCGGTCAAGAATTTGAAATGGACCAATAAATCGTGGATTGAGCTTTCCTCTCTTCCCAAATCTTATAACTCCTTCCATGGGGCAACACGCAACAAATACATGATCCCCTATACTAAACTCCACGTCCTTTCGATGAAGATCCGCATAACTCTTTTGTCGATCCTGTGCCATTTGTATCGTTGTCTAATCATTTGGATCTTTTACATTGTCATACGTACCAACTCGGGTCCCAACAATGTTGCTTCACCCACCTCATCCCAACATATCTTTGGAGAGCGACATTTTCGTCCATATAATGCTTGAATGGGGCCACACCTATACTTTGCGATAAGCTGTTATTATAGGAGAATTCCACCAATGGTAAATACTTATCCCAACTGCCCTTGAAGTCTAGGACACAGAGTCTTATTAATTCTTAAGGGGTTGAATAGTCCTCTCTTGATTGTCCGTCCATTTGAGGATGGTATGCCGAACTGAATCGTAAATCCGTACCCATAGCTTTTTGCAAGCTAACCCAAAATCTTGAAGTGAAACTTGGGTCACGATCCGAAACTATAGATACTGGCATGCCATGCAACCTCACAATCTCATTTACATACATACTAGCAGGACGTTCAAGAGAATAAGTCTCCCGTATCGGCATGAAATGTGCAGACTTGGTTAATCTATCAACAATAACCCAAATAGCATTTATGCCTTGCGAAACCGTGGGAAGACCCGTGCTTGAAATCCATGGTAATGTGTTCCCACTTCCATTTCGAGAATCTCAAGTGGTTGCAATGGTCCCTTAGGCACTTGATGCTCGCCTTTACACGCGTGACAAGTTAAACATGTTGAGATAAACTTTGCAATCTCTCTCTTCATATTGTTTCACCAAAATGTATGTCGAAGATCACGATACATTTTAGTACTTCTAGGATGGATTGCAAATGGTGTATTGTGTGCCTCCATCATAATCTTGTACTTCAAATCGAGTTGTTAGGAACACAAAGTCTAGAGTGGACTCAAGTATTCCTTCTTCATCGATTCTCGCTTAGGAATAGCACCTTCTTGTACTTTCTTCTTCATATGCATCATTTCGGCCTTGGGTGGCTTGAAGCAACCTTAACTTTTCTATTAAAGTTGGCTCTGTCATGCGATACTTGACATCATCGCTTTCGTTCCTCGCATATGATCTTCTACTCAACGCGTCGGCTACCACGTTCGCTTTTCGGGATGGTATTGAATAGTGTGGTCATAGTCTTTCAATAGCTCAAGCCAACGTCATTGCCGCAGTGTTAAGTTCTTTTGAGTGAAGAAATATTTAAGGCTTTTATGGTGCGAATATATCTCCACTTTCTCCCCATAAAGATAGTGCCTCCAGGATATTTAAGCGGCGAAAAATGATCGCTTGACTCTAGATCATGAGTAGGATAATTGCTCTCATATTCTTTAAGTTGTCATGAGGCATAGGCTATGACTTTCCCATGTTGCATGAGAACACATCCTAACCCTTGCCCGAAGCATCATGCAGAGATAACAAATCCATCCAAACCAGATGGTATTGTTAGAAACAGTCTTAAAATAAGTCTCCTCTTAAGCTCTTGGAAACTCTTCTCGCATTCTTCACTCCAAACGAATTTTGTATCCTTCCGAGTCAACTGAGTTAACGGAGTAGCGATTCGAGAAAACCCTTCCACGAATCTCCGATAATAACTAGCTAGACCCAGAAAGCTACGTACTTCAGTCACCGTCTTCGGTTGCTCCCAACTTTGTATTGCTTCAATCTTGGCACGGTCAACAGATACTCCATGTTTTGACACTGACGTGCCCAAGAAATGCTACTTCCTCAAGCCAGAACTCGCATTTCTTTAACTTGGCATATAACTTATTTTCACGAAGCCTTTGTAGTACCAGCTTCAAATGGTGCTCATGATCTTCACGACTTTTGGAATATAAGAGGATGTCATCAATAAAGACAACAACGAACTGATCCAAATATTCCTTGAATACTCGGTTCATCATATCCATGAAAGCCGCAGGGGCATTAGTCAGTCCAAAAGATATGACTAGGAATTCATAATGCCCGTACCGAGTTCTAAAGGCAGTCTTTGGAATATCCTCAGTTCTAATCTTCAGCTGATGATATCCAGAACGAAGATCGATTTTTGAAAAGAATTGTACTCCTTGCAACTGGTCAAACAAGTCATCAATACGAGGTAGAGGATACCTATTCTTGATAGTGACATGGTTCAATTCGATAGTCAATACAAAAGTCGCATACTCCGTCTTTTCTTCTTTACTGAATAAAACAGAGCACCCCCAAGGAGATGTACTAGGACGAATGAAACCGATGTCCAACAACTCCTCAGTAGTTGAACCTTTAACTCCACGAAGTTCAATAGGAGCCATTCGATATGGGGTTTTAGAAATGGGCTTTGTACGGGTTCAAGGTCAATAAAGAATTCAACTTCACGCCTGGGGGGTAGGCGGGAAGTTCTTGAAATACATCGGAAAGTCAATAACAACAGGAATATTATTCAAATTTGGCGTGTCTTTATTCAAATCCATAACATGGGCTAAGAAAGCTTGACATCCGTTTTTAATAAGCGAATAACTTTATGATTAGATATGACGGTGATTGATTTTAATGGTTTAGTTGCTTGAATTAAATACAACAAAGTTATTTAGGAATATGAAAGCTAACAACCTTACGAAAACAATCAATTTTGGCATGATGAGTAGTTAACCAATCAATCCCTAAAATCACATCAAAAGCAAGTATCTTTAAAGAGATAAGGTCAACAAGTAAGGTGATGGTGCCAACTTGAATCAAACAAGATTTATAAACAGTGGATGTGATGAAAGTTTCTCCTAACGGAGTTTCCACAGATAGGTCAAAGTCTAATTTCTCCGAAGTCAAGTTTAAACGTTGAGCACAAGCAGGAGAGATAAATGAATGGGTAGCACCGGTATCTAGTATAGTATAAACTTCACAAGAATTTATAAATAGCTTACCCGTGATCACCTCGTTTGGGTTCCTCGCATTTTGACCAGTCACAACAAACGCTCATCCAGGAACCGTTGACTTTGACTTTTCTGGGACAGTCTTTTGAGTCACCGTCCCCGCTGAACTAGGTTTCGCTACCATGCAATCTCGAGCGATATGTCCTTCCTTTCCACAATTATAGCATACCGGAATCATGTTATGGGCTTTGGTTTGATATGTCCCTCTTTCCGCATTTATAGCATATACGGTGTTCGTTCTCCTCCTTTGAATCGATTCTTCTTTGCACCGTCGTCTTCACATGGTCGTTGTTGAATCTCCTCTTTTTAAAATCTCCTCCTGACTCGCTTCTTCTATTTTCATTGCCATGATTACCACCAGAGTGGTTACTACTTTTGTCCGTCTTTTTCTTTCTCCACTGGTTATTATTGTTTTGTTGATTGCTATCTTGGTATGATCCTCGATTGTGGTACCTCGGTTGACCGTACTCGTTATCTCGCGCTCTAACAATTGAGCCACAATAACAACATCTCGAATAGAGAGAAAATTTATGAGATATGAGATCTTGACGTATCTTAGGGTTTCAAACCTCTCGAAACATCCGCGTTATACATTCCTCATTCTCCACCAAATGAGGTGCAAACTGATAACTCTTGCAAACTTTGCCTCGTCTTGAGACACCGCCATCATGTTGTTACTGCTCCGATCTAATAAACTCCACTTCCTTCATATGACGAACACTTTCGGGAAAGTATTTGTCATTAAATAGTTTCTGAAATGTCTCCCAAGACATGCTGAGTGCGGCTGGATGGGTACGCTTCACGAGGCTCCCACCAAGAAGTCACTTTCGCCACCGGAACATAAAGGTGGCGAATGGAACCTTCTGTTCCTCTGTGCATCCCAAGACATCGAATATCTTGGTAATTTGCTTGACCCATGTTTCTGCCATGATCGGATCTGGCTTTCCCTTAAATTCTGGTGGTCCCAACTCTTTGAACTGCTTGGCTGTGACAACCCGTGAATTGCTATCATTTCCTCCTATGTTTTGAACACGAGTCTCCCTCGTCTGATTTTGCATGAACTGCAAAAAGCTTCTAAACATTGCGTCGTTCATCGTCTGATCAGTGGTGTTGTTCACAGGAGGAACATTGCCAGCCTGTTGCACGTTCTCCTCGTTGGTGAGTACAGGCGTCTCCACAGTCTCATTTCCATTGTTAATATTCTCAGTCGACATTCTCAAATACTGTCATAAAACAAGGGTTAATTAAGGAAATCAATATATTACATAATATCCCTATATACTGACCACCTATCAAATAAGCTTAGGTAGGACACACTAGCGAAGGATTTACTCGTCTCTCCCCTCCTAGTTCAATTCCCCGATCTCCGCCAGAGATCATATCCCTAAGCTCGATACCAACCGTGACACTCCCAAAATAGGTATACATCACCCATTCCGAGTTGTCAATACACTGCGAAACAACTACAACTTTATTATTACAACAAGAAAAGCGTGAGTTTAAATACGAGATATTGCCATCTAAACAATATCCACATACAAATAAATCCTCATCATAATTATTGATACATTATTTTACAAAATGGTGAGGACTACTAAACAACTCTCTAAAACCATCATTTCATACCCAGGCTAATCGTACTCGCTACATTCTCGCCTCTAAGAAGAAAAATGGAACAAAAAGGAAAAGGGTGAACTCAATTAGCCGAAAAAGAATATTATGACTAAGATAATATACAACAAATTATCGTTAGTCTTCAACAGGAAAAATTTAATAGAATACAATAGACAACAAGTTTTAAATAAATACTCATGGACGAAAATATTAATTCATAGAAGAGTTACGTAGAGGATGAAATCTACTAATATCTATGAATTTAACGATCCATCATCAATATTTTATCCCTATAACATCAATCAATATATATACGAATCATATATTCATCCTTTTTCTACAAAAGCGAGGACATTCACCATTAATCATGTTCATCTAAACACTGCTCATCTTTGCACTACGGGCCAAAGATATTCATCGAAAATCATTCATCTTTGCACTACAAGCCAAAGATATTCATCGAAATCAATCATCTTTTGCACTACAAAGCCAAAGATATTCAATAATATCATCATTTAAGACCGAGGATGATGAAAAATATTTTTTTTTAAAGAAACGAATCCAGTGAAACAAAATGAGAAGGATTAAGGATTAAGGATTCGTACTCTATTTTATCCACGTCCAAAAATACCTCAAAAATAATCATAGTGGTGTAAAATTCAAGAATGATCAAAATATGGATACAATCAAAACTAGTATCCACAATAGATATTTTTGACGAAAAGGAAAATTTTTATTTTTCAGATGAATAGTCCGTATGATAAATGAATAATACAGTATACATGAATAATAGTCTTGATATCGTAAATAATAACTCAGACACCAAAAGTTCCAAATTTGATAAAAACTTTAGATCAATATTTGAAATAATGATATTGAAGAAATAATATCATTACGAAAAAAATAATATCCCTTACCTCGGAAAGACAAGACTTTAACTGGAATCTTTGGATATAGGCTATAACTTGAACTTTCACCGTATAGCAATACTCAAAGTATACTCAAAATACTCACAAGAATACGCTCGATAATATAGAGAGAGAAAACTTCAGTTTCTGGTGTGATTTTCACATATTTACGAAGTACAGATATGTGAAACACATTATGAACACGAGACATACTTGGAGGTAAAACGAGTCTATAGGCTACATTTCCTACTCGGTCAAGAATTTGAAATGGACCAATAAATTGTGGACTGAGCTTTCCTCTCTTCCCAAATCTTATAACTCCCTTCCATGGGGCAACACGCAACAATACATGATCCCCTATACTAAACTCCACGTCCTATCAATGAAGATCCGCATAACTCTTTTGTCGATCCTGTGCCGTTTGTATGCGTTGTCTAATCATTTGGATCTTTTCTGTGGTCATACGTACCAACTCGGGTCCCAACAATGTTGCTTCACCCACCTCGTCCAAACATATCTTTGGAGAGCGACATTTTCGGCCCATATAATGCTTGAATGGGGCCACACCTATACTTGCTGATAATTATTATTATAGGAGAATTCCACCAATGGTAAATACTTATCCCAATCGCCCTTGAAGTCTAGGACACGAGTCTTAATAAATCTTCAAGAGTTTGAATAGTCCTCTCGATTGTCCGTCCAGTTTGAGGATGGTATGCCGAATCAATCGTAAATCCGTACCCATAGCTTTTTGCAAGCTAACCCAAAATCTTGAAGTGAAACTTGGGTCACGATCCAAAACTATAGATCTTGGCATGCCATGCCATGCAACCTCACAATCTCATTTACATACATACTAGCAGGACGTTCAAGAGAATAAGTCTCCCGTATCGGCATGAAATGTGCAGACTTGGTTAATCTATCAACAATAACCCAAATAGCATTTATGCCTTGAGAAACCGTGGGAAGACCCGTAACGAAATCCATGGTAATGTGTTCCCACGACCAAACGAATATTCCCCGACAACAATGAATATTTTATAACCACTTGCTTATTTTGAAATATTTGCGTATTTTACCCATAACTATCCACATTAATCACATCAACCCTTACTATTTCAAAATAATAATTAGAAGAAATTAAATTTCATTTATTAATTATTTGGGGTCTTACAAAAAGGGAAACTGAAATGTGAGGAAGAGAAGTCAGTTTTGTTTTAGCTTGCTAAAATAGAAACTGAAATGATATATGAAGTCGACTGAGTTCATAAATAGTTTGTCAAGTTATTTTACGAACTTATAAATGAACGCGTAAGTGTTAAGTTTAAGATAGTATAGTGTACTCACTAATGATTGGTTATGTGATTTCATGTTAAATTGCTATGAGTAAGATATGTGATGCTAATTAAGAGATCGATCTTATCAATGATAGGTCTTACAAAAGAAGTTAACTTAAAATTGCGTAGCAGTAGTCAACGAATCAGGCAAGTTTCCTAACTCAACTTGAGTTACTATTTTTCAAGCATGGTAGTAAATAATTATTGATAGTTATTCACATCTATAATGATTTTTGTAATTCACACGTAGTGAAATTGATTCTTGTTCTATTATTTGAACTATTTATAAATCATGTCTCAGCTAATTGTTTTGGCGAGACTAATATTTGTTAAAGCATGAAATGTTCTATTTATTATGAACTTAATTGTTATTGGAAGATCTATGCCATTGGTTTTGGCTAGATTAGTATTGTTATTAATTATTGAAATCATAGTACTTCTTTGAAAGTAATCTAAACCATATTGTTGTGGTACGAACTCGTGACGTAAGACTAAGATGAACAAATTTTAATTTTGTAAATCGACCTATGCATTATTATTGAGTATTATGCATAATATAGGGTACAAAGGAGTTGGTCACTCCAGGTACTTGCAGAAGAGTGTAGTTTAGTTTTTATAACTAATTTATATTCTTGTGGTAATTTAGTTTTAATAACTAAATAATTCCTCTATTAGTTCATGATCCTTTTATGATCACTCAACATGAAATCTAGGTATATCCCACTTTATTGAATATTGTTGCAGTATTGTTAATTCTTCTTATTCAATTGAATATTATTAAATCTTTGAAAGAATTTTACTCTTTCATCTCTGATATGTTATTCAATATGAAATGGGAGAAAGTTTTATTATTGAGATTGAATTATTATTCCGCTACTTCGAAATCGTTTGATTATTACTGAAGTTCTATAGAAGCTAGACTCTTCTATTCATGATATATATAATTTATTATATATTTTAACTTGTTGAGAAAACTCGTTACTCACCCTTGCTTAAATAAAATATTTCAGCTAATGCCGATGTAATAGAAGGTTCTAGCTAGGACAAAGGCAAAGGCAAGGCTCAGGGGTAGTTATTGTCAACTTTTAATGGTTATGTTTTATTATGTAATTATTTATATAAACCTTTTGGTTATATAAGGGTATGTAAGTTATTTCAAGGTTAGTTAACCTGTGATATTGTTATAAGTTGTATTAAGGAATATTATGAATGATGTTTTTCATTAATGAATGAATAGTTAGATGTGATATATATAATGGATCGTGAGCACTAAACCGGAGGCTAGGGAGCCCGGATTTAGGGGTGTCACAAGTTGGTATCAAAGCTGTAGGTTATAAACCTTAGGTGGGGGAAAAAGCTTAGGAATATAACCATAAACAGCATAGAGAAAACTCGTTTAGAGTTCTAAGTGATGGATTATGAAAATTCATCAATTGTAAGATATCGGGACACTCAGTGTTTATGGATTATGTATTATAGTGATGTACTAATGAAGTTATTTAAAACTGGTGACAGGATGTCAGGAGATTATAACATGGTTACGAAAATGTTAGCAGCTGCACCAATGCAATTAGCCGAGGTGCCTGCTCAGAGTGAGTCAGTTGAGGAAGTTTTAAGAGACGAACCTGCGGTAAATCTAGAAAGCGATCATGACGAGAACCCCTAGATGGAGCTAGATGAAGAGGAAGAAGTATATTCCAAAGAAACTAAGGTGGAGCCAGAAATAAAGATAAAAGATGGGGAAGAAGGCAAAGTAGTAATCAAAGAAGGTCAATAATCTGTAAAAGTTCAAGATTTAAGGACTAAAGTACTTCTCCTGGAGGAATTATGGAAGACAGAAAGAGCATTACGCGAGATAACAGAAGAACAAAATAATATAAAGGCACAAGTCGATCGAATGAGGGTTATATGTAGTGTATCATCTAAAGATGTAACTAAGAAAAAGAAGGGTAATAAAAGGAAAAAGAATTACGACAATGACAACAACTCAGAGAATTCGCATTCAAAGAAGAAACAAGCATGTGGCAAGTGTGGAAAGAACCATTCGGGGGAATGTATGTGGGGTAAAAATGTGTGTTACAATTGTGGTCAGGAAGGACATCTATCACCAAATTGTCCTAAAACAAAGAAAGGAGGATGTTTTGCATGTGGTGGAATGTGTCATGGGATTAAGAATTGTCCTAAAAAGAAGACAGATGGAGGAAGTGGACGGAAGAAAGATTAAGTGTGAGGAGTATAATCTTTTGGAGTATAATATTTGCTTTGGTATGACTATCAAGATAACTTTTGTATGTCTCAACTCTTTGTGTAAAGTTGTAGTAATGAATCCTGACTTTTGTCACAAAAGGATAGTAATTGTTTGTAGTAGTATGTGCTATGTACTAAAAAGTACTATGTACTATTTGCAAGAATATAAATGCAATGATATGATTATATGTTTGAATAAGTAATTAAATTCTGAGAAGTAAATTATTAAGATGATTATCTGATGAATTTGATAATTCAGTAAGCTGAATTAGATAATCTAGAAAGTTGAAATTGGTTTAAGTTTAAAATTTTGTATACTACTAATAAGATGTGGCATAAAGACAAGGTATTAATGTTAGTCTTTATTTCATCAGATAATGCCGTTAAGACGACAAAATTATAACCAAAGGGAGGAGCGATCTGTGAATAATGAAGGAGATCAAGCTGATCCAATGCAGAACTTCACAGACATGCTAGCTCAAGCTATGCAAACTAGAGCCCTAGCAGCAAGAAATCGACCAGCTAATCGATTGGCTAACTTTAAAGACTTTAAGGCCATAGGACCGCCGGAATTCAAGGGAACCACTGACCCTATAGAAGCCCAGACATGGGTAAAGGAGATGGAGAAATCTTTTGTTATTGCTAGAGTAGCGGAGGAGCAAAAGACAGATTTTGCTACCTATTTGATGAAGGGTGAGGTGAATTACTAGTGGGAGACAAACAAAGCTAGAGCTGGTATAGCAGTGGTAACCCTGACAAGGTTTAAGGAATTATATTTCAAAAATTATTTTTCAAAAAGTATGCAAGCAAAAATGGAAGTAAACTTTTTGGAGTTGATGCAAGGGAATATGTCGGTTGCAGAATAAGCCGCCAAATTCAACGAACTAGTGAGATTTGCTCCATATCAGGTTGATATTGAGGTACGAAAGGCGTGAAGGTTTGAGAATGGACTGAACCCAGGGATATATAGCAAAGTAGTTGTGTTACAGATTAAGACATTTTCAGCCCTGTTAGAAAAAGCAATCATCGCCGAAGAAGGAAGTGAAGCTGTGTCAAGGTATCATCAAGAGAAGAAGAAAAAGATGAATGAAGGAGGTTGTAGTGGAGGAAGTAACTCTAATAAGCGTAAGTGGAAGGACAATACTCAATCTGGAGACAAGTCAGGAGATTATAGGAAGAGAGGTGAGGCATGTGAAAATTGCGGTAAAAAGCATCCGGGAGTATGTTTGAAGAGAAAAGGAGTGTGTTTTAATTGTGGACAAGAGGGACACATCTCTCCAAATTGTCCAAGTCCAAAGAAGATACCAGGTTATTTTTCATGTGGATCGCTAGAACATCAAATTCGTAATTGTCCAAAGAAGAATGCAGAAAGAGGAAGCAACAATAGAGAAAATAGCAGTGGAACACTAGCGATCAAAGGACCTGCTCAGCCGGGAAGACCAACAGCGCGCACGTTTAACATGACGTTGCAAGATGCAGTAGCTGCCCAGGAGGTGGTGGCAGGTAATGATTTAGTTGAGTAAATGAATTACGCGAGAAATATTGGGTAGATATAGCTGTGAATGGTTTTTTTTATAGATCCCAAGTCACATGTTAGTATATGAAACACAAATTAATATTATGTTGATATAAATGAATTGATGATACAACTTTAAAAGATATTAGAGAGTAAGAAAGCGGTGATTCCGAGGACAAAATCCTTAAAAGGAGGGAGAATGTGAGAGCCCAAAATTTCACATAATTCAAATTTTTCGAAAAAAAAAAGAAAGTACTTGAATCATATAAGTGTAGATGATAATTAAGTTAGATAATTAATTTATTAACTAAGAAGTATAATTAATCATTTTCAAGGAAGAGTAATGAAAGTTATGTAAGAAATTAACATAGCTTGAATGTTAGCCTTGATTATTAAATTAAAAGGATTTACAATCCTTAAGTAATTGATTATTGATATGAGTATGTATGTGTTTATAGCTTATTAAGTCAATTTGGGCTAATAAGCTAATAAACTAGGGGAAATATGTTAGGACATATGTGAATTATGTACGTGATTGAGTAAATATGTATTATATAATGTGTATACATTTATTTAGTAAAGAGATGAAGAATAAATTTATGTAACCTAATACATATATTAGGTATGATAATTAAATAACCTAATGAGTTATAATTTAAGAGAATGTTGGTATTTAAAAAGATATACTAATCCTAATAGATTTATTTTATAAATCTTAATTAATTAATTTTATAACCTAAGAATAGCAAGTCTAATTGGGTTATGAAATTAAAGATATATGAGTAAGAAATTAACTTACTAATGTGTATAAGGGAACCCTAATTAAATAATTAGGAAAAGATAAAATTAAAAGTGTTGGGCCTAATTTAATTTATATGGCCCAAATATGCTAAGTAGAGAGTCCAAATGAATTATTGGATGGCCCAATTTCTAGCCCAATTATTGAATTATTGGATGGCCCAATTTCTAGCCCAATTATTGAATTATTGGATGGCCCAATTATTGAAATCATAGTATTTCTTTGAAAGTAATCTAGATCATATTGTTGTGGTACGAACTCGTGACGTAAGACTAAGATGAACAAATTTTAATTTTGTAAATCGACCTATGCATTATTATTGAGTATTATGCATAATATAGGGTACAAAGGAGTTGGTCACTCCAGGTACTTGCAGAAGAGTATAGTTTAGTTTTTATAACTAATTTATATTCTTGTGGTAATTTAGTTTTAATAACTAAATGATTCCTATATTAGTTCATGATCCTTTTGTGATCACTCAACATGAAATCTGGGTATATCCCACTTTATTGAATATTGTTTCAGTATTGTTATAAGTTGTATTAAGGAATATTATGAATGATGTTTTTCATTAATGAATGAATAGTTAGATGTGATATATATGATGGATCGTGAGCACTAAACCCGAGGTTAGGGAACCCGAATTTGAGGGTGTCACAAAGTATAAGCATATTAACTCTTCAAACACAATACTTCTTAGTATACCTCTCCTGAACATACCAGTGACATAGCTGAAAGCACTTCACCCTCTTCCACTGACAAATGCCACCATCAAGTATGTCCAATGATGGTGAAGAAACTCTGACAAAGAGCCTATTGTGATAACACTCTTACCACCAAGTATCTACAATCCTCAGATAAGTGCCTTAGGGAAAAACCTAACCCTTAGTTCAGTCTAAGAGGTTGGCCCTTCCTAAGATACCTTAATAACCTAGAAGGAATGTTAAGTCAGAGCTCATCACAAGAACCAGGTCAGACAATGATCGAAGAGTATGATCAGCAGTAAAATCAATAATCGAATAGCAGCCTCAACGATCGTAGTCTTCCCAAATGAAACACTAGCTCAGGGGGAGCTAAGGGCAAATCAATATTTTCTACATCATTTAAAATCTTGGAGCTTGACAGAACTCGACACATGCCCCACTATTCAAATCGTGTAGAGGGAATTTACAAATACAGTTTGGAAAGACGATTTGAAAATTCACCTCAAAATTTCATTGCCCGGACTCTCTTGGGCGTATCAGTGGTTAAGCTATGCAACTCCAAGATGAGAATTAGTGACAAATCACTCACTGAAGTATCTCTCAGAAGACGATCGTTGAGTTGACAAAGAAAATTATAGAGTCTATAGCTTTCTCATCAAGCTACTCTACGTACTGAAAAAGTCAATGGTTAGCCTACGTCGGTGATGCTTATTTTCTTAAAAGAAAAATTAAAACTGAAAAAAACTAATTATTTTATGGGAAGTTACTGTTTCTTATTGGGCATCGTGCAACCAACGGCTTTTTGACACATCACAACTTATGCAGAGTCAGAAGGAACTGTCATAAAGACAAATTCAAAATCTCCAAACAGTTATCAAAAGCTATCAACTTTCTCTCCCTCCCTTTTTTAAACCCTAAAATCCTCTTCAAGGCCAAAATCCATCAAATCTCTAACTTCGCCCAAATTGCATTCAACTATCTCTCATAAGATTCCTAAAATTAAAAACCCATATACTTCGAACTCTCAAAATGGAAGAGTGGCGTGTTATAACTGGAATCCAACTCGGCTTCAAGAAGTTCGAAGGTTCAGAAAAGAAGTTCAAGGATATACTTGAGCTTGTAAAGAATGTTGGGTTTTCAGAATGCTTGGAAGCTAGCACTCCAGTCTATATTGATCTAGTAAAGCAATTTTATTCAAATGCAATGGTAGACTCTGGGCTTCTATCCACAAAGGTTAAAGGAGTAAGCCTGAAGATAAAAGCATCAGACATCAACCAATGTCTAGGGTTTCCTGACCAAGGTCTGATAAACCTCGAGGATGTCAACATCGAAGAACGTAAAAACTTAATGCGCTATAAAAGGAATGTAAATCTGAATGATATAAAGAAGAAGGAATTTCATGAAGAGTTTGAATTCCTGGCTGAGATTACGGGAAAATGCATCTTGTGCAAGGACACTGTACATGATACTGTTAGTGATCTACAACTGAGAGTTATGACTGCAATCATCATGAAACAACAAATGAACTTTGGAGCCCTTCTAATTGATTGGTTGTCTAAATGGTTGGAAAAAGATGAGATGAAGAAGTCTACAAATAAACCCCTCACAAAGGTTTTTCATGGAAGACTCTTGAGCATTATACTGAAGAAGAAACTGAAGAGTAAGATAAAGGATGATGAGGAAGAACCACTGAATGTTCATAAAGTGATGTCCCCACAACTGTATGAAAATTGGAAGAAAAATCCCAAGGAAAATAAGAGGCTAATAACATCTGGCAGCAGTAGCAAGGTCTCTGCAAAGAAGAGGAAGGCAAAAGAAATGGAAAGCAAGTTGTCTCAATCTGATGACTCTGCACCTGTGGCAACCACTCAAGCAAAGAAGAAAGCTAAGATTGTGAAGAATACAGAGGTTCCACCAAGCAGTCTCTCCACTGACAAAAAGAGACAGGGAGAAGGAAAGGAAAAAACATCAACTGCAGTAACCCATAAAAAGAGAAAGAGTGACAAATTGCTACAAAGGCCATCCAAGAAGAAAGCAAAGGTGATGAAGAAGTCAATATCAGTTCACCAAAGAAGTCTATCTGCTAAAGAGAAAGAAAAGAAAACTGAAAATCCTATGAATGAATTCTCAAGTAGCCATTCTGATGATAAGGAAGGGTCTAAATCTGAAGAAATTATATCTCCCACTGCTGAAGTCTCAAGGAGTTCTTTTGCTAATTCAGAGGACTCGGAGTCTTAAGAGGAATCATCTGCCTCTGTGGCTAAATCCCAAAGAAGCTCATCTGATTATTCAAAGGCTTCAAAATCTGAAGATGAAGAAAGAACTGAATCTCCTATAGCTGAATCTCCAAGGAAAAAAAAGCGACAGATTGCTTGCTAGATTTGTCCTAAAGAAGAACTGAGAATCTTCTACTGTAATCATTGAATTAAGTGATGATAAGTCTAAATCCAAGGAAGAAAATACTAAGGGTACTGAAGAAGAAACAACTGATGAAAATTATCAAGAAGGATTCACTAATGAATCAGATGAAATGATCCAGCATCCAGCATGATTCAAGCTCAAAGACAGAAAATGAAGAGATGGAGACAGATTCCAGTTCTGCAGATCAGGAATCAGAAGACTATCATGTTCCCTCTCCATCAAGAGTCCGCCAAAGATTAGTGGTGGAAGTCTTTGATGAACCGCCAAATGTACCACTAGAAAGATGGATAAACCATGGAAACGAATGACTCAAAGTAGTAACGATGTCTACAGAAGACTTGTTTAACAACTAGAAAGACATTAATTTAGATTGCACCACAATACTGTACAATCATGACGATCTTCTGATGAAATGGTTCTACCCATAGATTCCCTGGCTAAAGGCATATAATGGTAAAGATGAAAGTTACTTCAGCTGGTGTTACTCACATTTTCCGTGCTTGGAACTGGTGTCTCAAAACTTTCTAAGAGTAAAGAAATTTGCAGCAAATCAGATCAAAGACCAGTCTCACTTCAAGGTCTATCGACATGCTGGTAACCACTACATTCCCTATGATTGTAGAGTAGGTTCAGATGGCAGAAGGAGTATACCCAAGTTTATGATCGTAGAGTCCCTTCACTCTACCATTGAAGATGATCAAGCTCAGTTTGAGAAGCTCCACTTTGTCCAAGCACAATTGTCTGATATTCCTTCGTGCTCCAACAGTGATTGGAACTCAACGATCTATCAGATTCTCACTACATTTGAAAAACTGTCCAAGAATGAGAATCATGGAGTCTAATCTGGTGTTCAGCAGAAGCCTGCTCAACCAATGACCAAACTCCTAAGCAGCAAGAGTTAATGAAGAACTCTAATGAGTTGGTTGAGAAGATATCTCTCATTACTGAAGAAGCAAAGATGTTGTCAGAAGAAAGAGATAGTGTGCTTCAAAACAGACTCCAAGCCACAATATCAGATATATCTCTCAAAATCAAAGAAAGAGATCAAATCTATTTGAAGTTCATCAATGATCAAAAGGAAGAAGCTCTACAAGTTTAGAAGGACAATACAGATGAAATCTTGTCCCTCTCTGATAAGATTGACTTCCTAAAGCAGTCTCTCTCTCTCTCTCTCTACAGTTAGAGCTAAGTCAACAAGAACTCAAGATTGAAGTTAGCAACTCATCCTATCTGACAGAGCAACTTATGACAAATGTCCAACAGCTTACCCAAATGATTCATGATAAAAAGGGGGAGAAAAAGAGGTATTCAAGAAAGAACAAGGAGAGAAGACTGAAGGCTAAAGCAAAGAAGAAGAAAAATAAGAAAATAAAGAAGCAGGTCAACATAGCAGCAAGTGCACCATCATCTGAGGGGGAGCCAAAGCAAAATCTGAAGAGCAAAGCAGAAAACAAAGAAAAAGAGCATGCATCTGAGTCAGAGCATCATGAAGATGAAAAAATGGAGAATGCATCTCAGGGGGAGCAGGAACTAGGAGATCAAGAAGAAATGAAGTCACCATCCCAGGGGGAGCAGGAGCAAGAAGATCAAGCAGATGAGTAGCAACAATAGAAGGGATCCAGGAGACACGCATGAAGAAGAAGGTACATCTTTATATGTAATAGTTAACTCTGGATCCAGAATTTAGGTTTATTATTCAGCTGTAATGGAATACTTTTTAATATATCAATCATATTACCAGCTCTAGCAAATACAGTAGCTCACTATATCTTAAGATTCATTCATCTCATACATATATATGCAGTTATTGTTTTTGTCATAATCAAATAGGGGGAGATTGTTAGGAATAAGCATGTGAATTATATTCCTATTTATATAAGATTTGATTATGATCTTAATGAATGAATATGAAAATATGTCTACATTGAAATAAGCTGTAAAGTCCTTGAATAGACAACATGAATATATGTACAAGGACTTAGACTGAAATGATCAAATATGTTAGGTTGATTCTACATGAACAAAACAACTTGTGTAAAGTCCTTAAAAAGAATATGATGTACAAGGACTAAATATAGAAAAATCAAGCTTGTTAGGTTAATCTTATATGATGTAATAGATAGGCATGCCTGATCTTCGAGTACTGCACCAGTCTTCGAAGTTTGCTAGAAGAGAGAAAGAATTCAGAGACTATCAAGGCAGAATCATAGTTTGTCGAGCCAACCGAGGGACTGCAGAAGCCAAGACAGAATCGTAGAGTTGATTCAAGCACCTGCCAAGCCAAGTCAAGAATCGTAGACCAAACTTGAAGTCGTAGAGTCTATGGATCATACTAGAGGCAGAAATTATAGTTGAGCTAGATCAGACAAGATCAACAAGTGTTAAGGCAGAAATCATAGTCTGATGTGTAATCTACTCTCAGACTAGTAGTGTCTGCAGAACCAAAGCTAGATCGTAGTCTGCAGAACAAAGTCTTCGACAAAGCCTATGAGTGCTCACAAAGCCAAAGAAGAATCATAGTGTTAACACGATTCTCTTGAGAACTCCCAAAGCATCCAAAGAATGAAGCCTCTGGTCAAAACTATAAAAGATGAAATCTACCTGAAGGAAGCCAGAGAGCATTCACTTAATGGCTTACAAGAAAACAAGAAGATCGAAGCACCAATTCAATCAGCATCCTGATTGAGTAGTGAAGCCATTTAAGGGAAGTCTTCCACAAGCAATAATATGAAGACTTCAGATAATGTGACTGACTAAACGAAGTCAGCAATGCAGTGGCTGTCAAGATAAACAAGATGACGATCTTTGGTATGCCTATGATCGTAATGCTTGCCAGATTAGAAGCAGGAACTGATGAGGTCTATAACAAAGATATTGGCCAACCTATACAGAATACACAAAGAAGATTAAGCATGGGTCAGACCATTGATGATATGTGAACGAAAGATCACAAGGAGAAAGAGATCACAAGGAGAAAGAGAGTTGAGCATAACTAATCTGATGAGTCTGTTGTAAAACCTTATTATAGGTTTAACACGTTATCAAGAACATTAGACTAGGTTAAACGAACACATCCTAGACTGAAACATAAAGAAAACAAATTATTTCTGCTCAACGGAGGCACAATTTACATTCTTAGCCTCGCACCTTGCCAAGAATCGCACCGGGTGCTATATCCCCAGAAAACTCAATAGGCGCAGCTACGCCATTTCTATCTTTGATACCAGCGCAGCTGCGCCGGTACGCAGACAGAAACTTGTAGACTGCTTCCCTGCTTCACAGTTCAACCTAAACATCCCAATTTTCTCCAACTAAATAGAAATTTAACACTTACAGAAACTACAAACTTAATAATAATATCATCCAGCATGCATAACATAACTCTAACATCACAGACAACCAAAACAACCAAATTTAAAGGATTAAAAATCATGTTTTTTGTTGTTTTACTCATTTTCAACACATTTAGCGTAATCAATCACCAAATCTTCATTTCTTAACCAAATTAAACCATACGAATTGCATTCTTTTCGTAATTTAACATATTAACACAATCTAAAATCAATTTATAGATTATAACATGAATTGGACCTCAATTTTGGTTCTAAAATTAGCCTTTTGTATATTTTATATCAAAACTAAAACTCCTTTTGTAAAACATGATTTCATGATCAATTCATATCAAAAATCATTTTCAACCCATATATAACAGATTATAACCATCTAATAACATAAACACCTATTATTTTAACAAAACATCAACCAAAACTCTAATTTTGACTTCAAAATCATATATATGTCACTGTAAACTCAAAATTTCCTTTTCAACCAAAATTTCATGGATTTGATTATTCTAAATTACATACAAGTCATATAAAACATGTTATAAACATATACAACACATATATTCATCAATCATCTATAAAATTCAATTACAGAGAGTTAAAAATTAATTTTCATGAAGAACTTTTAAGAACGTAAATTAAGACTTGAAATAAAGGAATTACCCTTAATTTCTCTGTTTAGATTAATAGAAGATGGTAGAAACTTCTTTAATCCTCCAACTTTTTCTTCTTCAATCTCACTTACTCTCAAATTTTTTTCTCTTTTTCTCTCTGTAATATGTTTTGTAAATGAACTGACAATGACTGATATAATATACGTATAACATTAATTGGGGCAACATGGGTATCAGTTAAGTGCATCACAACCTTAAATGCTCCCATGTTCTTAAGGCTATGTTTGTTTTGTTACTTATTTGTTCCCTTTTCTATTTATTTTAATTAACTCGTTTATTATATAGTTTATTTGTCACACTTTAATTAATTAAATAATATTATTTAAATTTAATTTAATTAAACGCAACATTGCTCAATAAATCAAATTATGACATAATTAAAATTCTCATTTATTAATTATAACAAATTGTTAATCCTCTAATTAATTATTAAATTAATTAGAACAACATTATAATTATTTAATAACTCATTTAATTTAATAATCCCAAATAAATTATAACTTCGAACCATAAAATATTTCTCATTACAAAAGTCTGGTTCGTCACATCTTTCCCTCCTTAAAAGGATTATGTCCCTAGAATCACAATTCATTTAATTCGTCGCGTTACATTCTCCCCCTTTACAAAGATTCTGTCCCCAGAATCGCTACACATATATCAAGCAAATAAATGAGGGTAATTATTTATCATTTGTTCTTCGAGTTCCCACGTAGCTTCTTCAGCGTTGTGGTTCCTCCAGATTACCTTAACAAAAGGTATTACTTTATTTCTGAGTACTTGTTATTTTTTATTGACTATCTGAACAAGAACCTCTTCATAAGATAAGCATTCCTCAAATTGTAGTGGTTCATTTTCTATAACGTGCTTGTAATCAGGCTTATACGGTCGCAACACAAAAACATGAAAAACATTATGGATATACTCTAATGTCGGAGGTAAGGCTACCTCATACGCGACTTCACCAATTCTCCTCAATACTTCAAAGGGTCCAATGAACCTTGGGCTCAATTTTCTCTTCTTGCCAAATCTATTTTTTCTTTTCCAGGGAGATACTTTCAAGAAAATGAAGCTACTAGATTGAAATTCTCAATTATGTCGATGTTGATCAACATATTTCTTCTTTCTATCCTGAGCAGCTATCAATCTTGTCCTGAGCACCTTGACAATATCGGCGATCTGTTGTACTAATTCTGGCCCTAGCAGTTGATGTTCACGAACTACATCTCAGCATAATGGGGTTCTGTACTTTTTTTCCGTACAACGCTTCCACTACAAGAAGAAGGCCTATCAGCGACCGCATTCGGTCGCAGATGAGTATCAGCGATCGAATTCGGTCGCTGATAGACGTCGCATAAAATCTGGTCGCTGGAATGCACATCAGCGACCATTGTTAGCGACCGACATATCTGCAACCGATATTAACGACCGAAATCGTCATTTCGGTCGCTAAGATGAGTCAACATGGTTCAGGGCCAAAGGCTTACGTGGGCCACGTGTCAGCGACTATAATCAACGACCGCATGCGGTCGCTAATAGCCTCATGTGATTAGCAGTCGCTAATACTTATCAGGAACCGCCTGCGGTCGCTGATGTCTAAAAACCCGGAAACCAGATTTTTCCTGTTTTACAGAATTTCCAAAAAATTGTACCTGTTTTATCCCAACACATATAAATATGCACAACAATATAAACATCCATCGTCTATATACCAGCACATACACCAAATTAGTGTATAAACTATATAAACCTTTAAAAACTAATATGAATTGAATAAATATAAATAAATCTAATATTTAAGTAACATACAAACATCCAAAGAATTAATATAAAAGTACAAGATTCTAAAATAACTACAAAATAACACTAAATCAGTCGTCAAGCATTATTGTCCAAATTAGTTTCTCCTTGATCTTGATCACCTTGTAATTAACAAAATAATAAAACAAGCTACATATATAGTGTGAGATCCCGAATTTTATGAAATAAAAGTATTCAATTTTTATATTTTGGTAAATAGTTAAATTGATAAAAGTTTAAAGTTAAAGGTGATATGTGAAAAATTTTCAAAGTAAGCAAGTTGTCATAAAATAACTGGTAGTAAAAGTACAGTAATAGGTGTGGTTGCATAGTAGCACACGGTATTAATTATTGATGATTGCGCGTGAAATCACTCAGTTATACTCAATTATTGCTACAGTAATTGCTGCATCATATCTTTCATATTATTAATTCAATTATTGTCACAATATCATCTGTATAATATGTTATATTATTAAATCAATAATAGAAACGACAAAGTTATTCATATTATTATTTTCAATATTGACAATGTCTAGAAGTTACATCGAGGAGAGGTTAGATAATCTAATTAAGGCTTGATATGGGAGAAATCCTTATCGAAAAGCCCCCTCTTTCCTGTAAACGACCTGGTTGTTAAATATTGTGAGTTATAATATTAATGATGAATAAGTTCGTATTGATTAAAGATGAAATTGATAGTTCCATTGTGTGAGAATTATTAGTGTTGGTGGAAATCGGCATTTATTTCGATAATAATTGGAGTCTGAAAGTTATATTGACCAATCGGGTAATTAATCGGATAAATGAGCAATTAATTGATATTAATTCACATGATTATAACTATTTATTCACATGTGTGTACTATTGAATCACATTCATTTACTATTAGGAAAGTTGGTGCAAGTTTGATAATACTTCCATGACTAAGTTAAAAATGGAGGTATAGATGAAGGTACTATACTATAATTAATTTTTTCACATGTTTAGAACTATTGAGTCACATGATTTACTATTGATTCACATGATTTACTATTAGGGAGGTGGTGCAAGTTTGATAATGCTTGCATGACTAAATTAAAAATGAAGAAAAAAAGGAAGGTGTTATACTGTAATATTTTGAGTCCCAAAATATGCAATTATTGAAACTATATTTTTCAATAAATAGAAGTTCATTCTTCCTTCATTTCTCACCAATTCACTAAGTCTCACAAGAGAAATTATTATAGAGAAATTATAGAGAGAAAGAAGAAGAGAAGTCTGCTACCTCACTATTCTAGTATCCAGTTTTCTTATAAGGTAAGGGATATTATTATTCTAGTAAGGGATATTATTATTATAGTAAGGGGTATTATTCTTTCGTATTCATGAAGAGAGTTATTTTTTTTCAATACTCGTAAGGGTTGTTATTCCATTCTTTATTATTATGTTGGAATAACTTTGTACATCAAGCATCTGCATACATGGTGAAATTCTTCATTATTCCATTCTTTATTATTACATTTGGAATAACATGTACATCATGATCTATCGCATGCCCGGTGAATTCTGTTGTTATTCCATTCTTTATTATTACATTGGAATATCACGCTGCGTGTGAATTACGCATGACTGGTTCCATTCTTTATTATTACATTGGAATATCCTCGCATATGACATTCGCACGACTGGTTCCATTCTTTATTATTACGCTGGGAACAACTTTGTATATGCGGTCTATCGCATGCACGTGAATTCATTGTTATTTCATTCTTTATTATTATGTTGGAATATCCCGTGCTGCATGCGGATTCGCATGACTGGTTCCATTCTTTATTATTACATTGGAATATCACATGCGAGCGGATTCGCATGACACGGTTCCATTCTTTATTATTCTGTTGGGAATAACCTGTCTATGCGATCTATCGCATGCCTGGTGAATTCTTCTATTATTTCATTCTTTATTATTCATTTGGAATAACCTGTCTATGTGGATTACCACATGCATGGTGAATGATCCTTCGTATTCATTCCTTATTAAATTGTGGAAATGATCTGTCTACGTGGATTACCGCATGGCGGGCGAAAATCCATTTGCAGTTTCGTAATTTTTCTGAACCTCAAAAATTCTGGAAAAATTGGAAATGATAGTTTGTTGAGTTTTCTAGATTGTGTCCAAAAATGGCGATTTTTGGATGTAAAGATTAGGAGTTATGAATTTTATGGGAAAAGACTATTTTAAAAGTAAACCCTTATAACTCCTTGTGGTTCACTCCAAAATTGGTGAAATTTTTTATTGGGAGTACATGTATATAACAAGAGTATACCTCAGAATTTTGGAATTTTGGACAAAAGTACGATTTATGATAAATGTCTAAATATTGACGATTTTGGCCATATGAAAATAGTAAATAAATTTTAAAAATTACGAGAAAAATATATATTCAATATGGGACTATATTACGCTAAAATCTCGAGAAAAAAAAAAATTTTTTATCTTGATTTAGTATTTTTCATGAAAATGGACTAGTTATGAGTAAATGAATTAAATATGTTATGTGAAGTAAGAAAATTAGAAAATAGGATTTTATGGCTTGAGAATCCTATTTAAGGTATATGCAGATTTTTTTTGAAAGTTCTGGTTATTGGTGATGAAATCTTATGAGTTTGGCATTTTAGGATGATTAAATGCATTAATTAGTAAAGTGTAAATAATTAAAATAAATTATTTATAAGTTTAAGAAATGATTAAAATATTGTTATAATATTAATGATATTAGAATATAAGATTATTAAGTAATTGATAACATTTGGATTATAGTGTTATAAATATTGATATGAATTTTATTGTAAAATTTTATCTTCTTGTGCCGGGATTACTATTCACGTATATGACACTATTCACGTATACGACACTATTTATGTATATGACACTATTTGCATATATATGACATTATTTATGTATACTAGATTATACTATAATATTGAATCTGATTTATTCTGAATTACTATTCATAAGTTACTATTTATGAGTTACTATTCACGAGTTACTATTCATGAGTTACTATTCACGGGGTACTATTTACCCGAAAAATATTTTTTTTTTCTGTCCAAATTATTTTTGGTACATAAATATTATTCTTGAATTTTACTCCACAAAGCAGTATCATGTTGACAATTTGGATATTTTTAAACTCTGGATAAATTTAAAGTCTTTAATATTTATCCTTGATTTCGTTTGATTAATGCTTATATTATTGTCATCATCCTCATGTTTATATTGTGATGAAAGTCATCTTTGGCTTACGTGCATAGATGGACACTTACGAGTATTGAAAGAAAATAACGCCCCCAAAACAGGTATACATCACCCATCTTGAGTCGCCAAATACATGGTACAAAATTCAAATACAACTTAATTATACAACAGTCATGCAAAATAAGACAAAACATAATCTAAGAGTTTAAACAAGAATATTGCCTTCTAGACAATATCCACTCTCAATGGAGTCCTCATTACAATTATTATCACACTATTTAACAGAATAGTGAGGATTACTAATGCTATCATCTTGACCGTCACTCCGTTTCCCGACTTGTCCCAGCTATATTCTCATTTCCTGAAGAGAACAGTGAAAGAAAGGGTGAGCTCAACTAGCCCAGTAAGAAATATTATGACTAAGATAATGCAGAATAAATTATCGTTAGCCTTCAACAGTGTTAAACTGATACAATATAACAAACATCAAGTTTAACTGCAGCGGAACAAGCAATCCATTAGAAGAATCAAGTAGAGAACAAAATCTACTCTTTTCTATGATTTAAAAGGTTTTTCATCACTTTTATCATTTGAGACTCAAATTTCAATAAATAATCCACATCATCCCAAAGACTACGACGACCAAGGATATTCATTAGTATCACAACCACAAATTATCCATGCACTACGGGCGAGGATATCCGTATTTTCATCAATGCGGTCTGATCATGCCATAAAATAATTCATCTTTGCACCCTTGGCCGAAGAGAATCCATAGTCATAATCATACCAAAAACTGTCCATCAATGCACTACGGGCCAATGAGGACTTTTTCCACATCATTTATAACATTACGGTTATGATTATACCGAATAATCCCTGGTCATAATCATACCAAGTCCATTTATGCACTACAGGCCACAGATGACTTTCAACATAATATAAGCATGAGGATGATGACAATTCAATAAAACAAGTTCAAGAATAAATTTTTAAAGATTTATAAGTTAATTTATCCTGAACTCACTAACGTCCAAATTGTCAACATGATACTGCTTTGTGGAGTAAAATTCAAGAATGCTCAGAAGAATATTTCCATGAAAAGATAATGGATGAAGCGCAAATATCCAGGATATTCTACTAATTTCATGGAGTATAGAAGCCAAAACTTTAACCAACTGAGTATAATAGAATTTATGAAACTGCAAATGGATTTTCGCCACCATGCGGTAATCCACGTAGACAGATCATTTCCACAATTTAATAAGAAATGAATACAAAGGATCATTCACCATTCATGTGGTAATCCACATAGACAGGTTATTCCAACATAATAATAAAGAATGCAATAACAGAAGAATTCACCACGCGTGTGATAGACCGCACAGAAAGGTTATTCCCAATAGAATAATAAAGAATGGAACCAGGTCATGCGTAACCGCACAGACAGGATGTTCCAACAGAATAATAAAGAATGGAATAACAACAGAATTCACCAGGCATGCAATAGACCGCACAGACAGGTTATTCTAACAGAATAATAAAGAATAGAATAACAAAAGAATTTCACCATGTATGCGGTACTTTGCATAGACAGGTTATTCCAATATAATAATAAAGAATGGAATAACAACTCTTACGAGTATTGAAAGAAAATAACTCTCTTCATGAATACGAAAGATTAATACCCCTTACCTTAAAAAGAATAGTATTCCTACGGGTAGGGCGGGGATATACTTGAAGAAAACTTGCACTATTTTCTACGCTCAAAGTTTTCTTAAACTCTAAAGAAATACGATCAAGATTATAGAAGAAGAATTCTCTGAATTTCTGGTGTGTTTTTTTCAATTCTAACTAAGCATCCTATTTATAAGAGAATGGAAAGGATACTATGCAATAAAATATAATATATTCTATTTATAATTATATAATAAAATAATATATATATATATATATATTATCTAAAATCTAATAAAACAATTAACTTTATAAAAGTATTATGTTTTATATAAAAAAGATTTTACTATGCAAATACTATGCATAATAAAATATAATATATTCTATTTATAATCAAATAAAACAAACTTTATAAAAAGTATTACATTTTTAAATAAAAAGATTTTACTATGCAAACACTAAGCATGCACTATGCAAACACTATGCATAATAAAATATAATATATTCTATTTATAATCAAATAAAACAAAACATTATAAAAAGTATTCTGTTTTATATAAAATGTTTTCTGTTTAATTACATTTATAATAATAATAAAATAAAATTTATATATAATATATATATATATAAAACTTCATGACTTCAAGATTCCCCCCCATTTTTGTTTCGTGGGCCCCACATGTGGGCCCACCTTTTAAGAAATTTCTACCGATTATTTTGAAAAATGGGTAAATGGGGGTCCATAAAATAAGAAAAACCTCATAAAAATCATCTTAATAATTTTAACAACATTTATCACCATTATTATAATTCACAATATTAATCGACCAGGTCGTTCTCAGGAAAGAGCGGGCTTTCCAATAAGGATTTCTCCATATTGGCACGCAATTAGGTGACCAAATGTCTCCTTGACAGAACTTCTAGACATCGTTAATATTGTAAATAATAATATTAATAATTTCGTCGTCTCAATTATTGATTTAATAATATATAAAATATTGATCATAATTGAATCAAATAACGCGAGATATTATGCAGCAATTACTGTAGCAATAATTGAACAAAACTTAGTGACTTCTCACGTAAGCATTAATAATCAATATCGTATGCTACTATGCAACCACGCGTATTATTATACTTTTACTACCGAGTAGTTCAACAGTTTTAACGGTAAAACTTCCGTCGTTATTTTCATAAAAATATTTTTGTTGTTTTCTCAATCTGACAATAATTCTGTTATGGGATCCACCAATGATTGTACCGTCGTACGGATATTCCCCGATAAAAAGCATATTCCCCGACCAATCGAATATTATATAACAACTTGCATAATTTTCAAAATTTCTAAATATTACCCATAACTATAACATTATCTCAAATCCACACCATAATTTTAAAAAAAATATTTCGAGAAATTTAAATCTTTATTCATAAAATTTGGGGTCTCACAATCTCCCCTCCTTATGAAATTTCGCCCTCGAAATTTACGCACGTACCTGCTATGCCGAACATATGAGGACACTTCGTTAGATTCTAACTCTTGAGGTATAACCTTTGAGCGTATAATATATTCCTTCTTATCCAAGATTTTAACAGATATTTCTTCATACGTTAAATCTTCCGCTATCTCGTTCGGTTCTAAATCAATAATGTGGTTCGGGTCATCCACATATTTATGTAACATCGATACGTGATAAATGTTACGCCCCCAAAATAGGTATACAACACCCATTCTGAGTCGCCAAATACATGGTACAGAAAGCAAACTACAACTTCAATAATACAATTGTCGTGCAAAATACGACAACACATACTCTGAGTTTAAATACAAATATTGTCTTCTAGACAATATCAACACTCAAATAAGTCCTCATTACAATTATTCATACACTATTTTACAGAAATAGTGAGGACTACTAAAACATCTTTCTAGAACCATCACTCCATTTTTGAGGCTCGATCCTGCTATGTTCTCACCTCCTGAGAAGAAAAATAGAACAAAAAGGAAAAGGGTGAGCTCAATTAGCCCAGTAAAGAATATTATGACTAAGATAATATACAACAAATTATCATTAGTCTTCAACAGGGAAAAATCTGATAGAATATAATTGACAACAAGTTTTAGATCAACAACTGCAATGGAAGAGCTGACAATCCATTAGAAGAGTCATGTAGAGAATGAATTCTACTATCTTCTAAGATTTAAAGGTCCATCATCAATATTTTATCCCTGTAACAACAATCAATATACATCTTTAATCAAATATTCATCTTTGCACCACAGGCCAAAGATATTTATATCACCAGTTGGTCATGTTCTTCTCAACACCTGTTCATCTTTGCACTACGGCCCAAAGATATTCATTAGTTAATCATTCATCTTTGCACTACAGGCCAAAGATATTCATTAATATCATCATTTAAGACTGAGGATGATGAAAAATACTTTAAAGAAAATGAATCCAGTGAGACAGAAGGATAAATATTAGGGATTTGTCTAACAGTTTATCCAAGATCAATAATACTTCATAATAATCAACTGTGAAGCAGAATTCAAGGGTTTGAATATTAAATATAACTCTTTTGTCAATCTTGTGAGGTTTGAATACGTTGTCGAATCATTTGGATCTTTTCTGTAGTCATGCGTACCAATTCCAGTCCCAACAAAGTTGATTCACCCACCTCGTCCCAACATACTGGAGAACGACACTTTCGTCCATACAACACCTCGAACGGAGCCATGCCTATACTTGCTTGATAACTGTTGTTGTAGGAGAATTCCACCAGTGGCAAGTACTTATCCCAACTTCCTTTGAAATCTAGGACACAGAGTCTTAATAGATCTTCAAGGGTTTGAATAGTCCTCTTTGATTGTCCATCCATTTGAGGATGATATGCTTTGAATCAATCATAAATGCATGCCCATAGCTTTACATAAGCTAACCCAAAATCTTGAAGTGAATCTTGGGACACGATCCAAAACTATGGATCTTGGCATGCCATGCAATCTCACAATCTCATTCACGTGCATCTGAGCAAGGCGTTCAAGGAATAAGTCTCACGTATCGGCAAGAAATGAGCAGACTTGGTTAATCTATCAACAATAACCCAAATCGCATCTATGCCTTGAGAAACTTTGGGAAGACCTGTAACGAAATCCATGGTAATGTGTTCCCACTTCCATTCCAGAATCTCAAGGCAATGGACCTTTTGGCACTTGATGTTACGCCTTTACACCTTGACAAGTTAAACACCTCGAGATAAACTCCGCGATCTCTCTATTCATATTGTTCCACCAAAATGTATGTCGAATATCATGATACATTTTGGTACTCCCAGGATGGATTACAAACGGGGTGTTGTGTGCCTCCATCATGATTCAATGCTTTAAGTCAGAATCATTAGGAATGCAAAGTGTAGAGTTGACTCGAAGTATTCCTTCTTCATCGATTCTTGCTTCTGGAATAGCTCCTTCTTGCACTTTTTTCTTAATACGCATCAGCCCCAGGTCCGTAGCTTGAGCAGCTTTAACTTTATTGATTAAAGTCGGTTCTACTCGTATATTCGCCATCATCACGTGGGTCTCTAGAGTCTTTAACTCTATCTCCATCCTTTGCAAGTCATACAAAATGGGCCTTTGCGTTGATAATATCGCACTCGTACTTGCATATGATCTTCTACTCAATACGTCAACTACTACGTTCGCTTTTCCAGGATGATATTGAATAATGTGATCGTAATCTTTCAACAGCTCAAGCCAACGTCGTTGCCGCATGTTGAGTTCTTTTTGGGTGAAGAAATATTTGAGGCTTTTATGGTCCGTATAAATCTCCACTTTCTCCCCATACAAGTAGTGTCTCCATATCTTTAACGCGAATACGACTGCTACCAACTCCAGATCATGAGTAGGATAATTCCTCTCATATTCTTGGAGTTATCTCGAGGCATGGGCTATGAATTTCCCATGTTGCATGAGAACACATCCTAACTCTTTTCCTGAAGCATCGCTGTAGATGACAAATCCATCCGAACCAGATGGTATTGCCAGAACAGGTGCCGAAATGAGTCTCCTCTTGAGCTCTTGGAAACTCTTCTCGCATTCCTCGCTCCATATGAATTTTGTATCTTTTCGAGTCAACTGAGTTAACAGAGTAGCGATTCAAGAAAATTCTTCCACGAATATCCAATAATAACCAGCTAAACCCAGAAAGCTACGCACTTCGGTCACCGACTTCGGTTGCTCCCAACTTTGTATTGCTTCGATCTTCGCCAGGTCAACAGATACTCCATGTTTTGACACCACGTGCCCAAGGAATGCTACTTCCTCAAGCCAGAACTCGCATTTCTTCAGCTTGGCATAAAGCTTATTTTCACGAAGTCTTTCAAGTATCAGCTTCAAATGGTGCTCATGATCTTCACGGCTTTTGGAATAGATGAGGATGTCATAAATAAAGACAACAACGAACTGATCCAAATATTCTTTGAATACTCGGTTCATCATATTCATGAAAGCAGCGGAGCATTAGTCAATCCAAAAGACATGACTAAGAATTCATAATGCCCGTACCAAGTTCTGAAGGCAGTTTTTGGAATATCCTCAGTTTTAATCTTCAGCTGATGATATCCAGAACGAAGATCGATCTTTGAAAAGAATTGTGCTCCTTGTAACTGGTCAAACAGGTTATCAATGCGAGGTAGCAGATACCTATTCTTGATAGTGACATGGTTTAATTCTCGACAGTCAATACAAAATCGCATACTCCCATCTTTCTTATTTACGAATAAAATAGGAGCACCCCAAGGAGATCTACTAGGATGAATGAAACCGATGTCTAACAATTCCTGTAGTTGGACTTTCAACTCCTGAAGTTCAATAGGAGCCATTCGATATGGGGTTTTAGAAATGGGCTTTGTGCCCAGTTCAAGGTCAATAAAGAATTCAACATCACATTCTGGGGGTAGACCGGGAAGTTCTTCAGGAAATACATCGGAAATTCTCTAACAATGTAAATATTATCCAAATCGACTTGTCTTTATTCAAATCCATAACATGGGCTAAGAAAGCTTGGCATCCATTTTTCAATAAACGAATAGCTTTGTGGCTTGATATGACAAAATAATCGATTTTAGTGGTTTAGTTGTTTGAATTAGTATGACAGGTTGGTTAGGAATATGAAAACTAACAACCTTACAAAAACAATCAATTTTGGCATGATGAGTGGTTAACCAATCAATTCCTAAAATCACATCAAAAGCAAGTATCTTTAAAGAGATAAGATTAATAGGTAATGTGATAGTGCCAACTTAGATTAAGCAAGATTTATAAACTGTAGATGTAACGAAGGTTTCACCCAACGGAGTTTCAACAGATAAGTTAAAATCCAATTTCTCCGGAGTCAAGTTTAAACGTTGAGCACAAGCAGGAGAGATAAAAGAATGGGTAGAACCGGTATCTAGTAAGGTATAAACTTCGCAAGAGTTCAAGATTAGCTTAACCGTGATCACCTCATTCAGGTTCCTCACATTTTGGCCAGTCACAACAAACGCTCTTCTAGGAACCGTTGATTTCGACTTATTCGGGATAGCTTTTGGAGTCACCATCCCCGCTGAACTTGGTTTTGCTATAGAACACTCTCGGGCTATATGACCCTCCTTTCCACAGTTATAACATACCTTGGATTGTTGTGGGTAGTTTGGGCTGATATGTCCCTCTTTCCCGCATTTGTAACACACGACCGGTGGTCATTCTCCTCTCCTAGCAACAGTTGATGATGGTGTTGCTGCTGATGTCTTCCCGTCATTGTTGAATCTCCTCTTTTTGAAACTTCCACTAGACTCACCTCTTCTATTATCATGGCCACGATTACCACCTGAGTGGTTACCGCTTTTATCTGTATTCTTTGCTCCTCGCTGGTTATCATTGCTCCGATGACTGCTATCACCGGTATGACCCTAGTTATGATCCCTCGGTTGAGTGTACTCATTATCTCGCTCTAATAATTGAGCCCTGTTGACAATATCTGAATACAGAGAAAATTTATGAGAGATAAGGTATTGACGAATCTCGGGTTTTAGACCTCTCAGAAACATCCGCGTCATACGTTCCTCATTCTCTACCAAATGAGGTGCAAACCTAGATAACTCTGTGAACTTCGCCTCATACTGAGACACCGTCATGTTGTTCTGTTCCAGTCTAATAAACTCTACCTCCTTTATATGACGAATACTTTCAGGAAGGTACTTGTCATTGAACAGTTTCTGAAATCTTTCCCAATACATGTTGGGTGCGGCTGGCTGGGTACGCTTCACAGATTCCCACCAGTAATCTGCCTCTCCACGGAACATAAAGGTGGTGAATGGAACCTTCTGTTCCTCCATGCATCCCAAGACATCGAATATCTTGGTAATTTACTTGACCCATGTTTTCGCCTTAATCGGATCGGGCTTTCCCCAGAAATCTGGTGGTCCCAACTCCTTGAACTACTTGGCTATGACAGACCGCGCGTTGCCATCATTTCCACCCGTATTTTGTACACGAGTCTCCCTCGTTTGATTTTGCATGAACTACAAAAAGCTCCTAAACATTCCATCGTTCATCGTTTGCTCGATAGTGTTGTTTACAGGAGGAATATTGCCTTCGTGTTGTACGTTCTCCTGGTTTGTGACTAAAGGTTGTTCAACAGTCTCATACACTCCATTATTAACGTTCTCAGCAGCCATTCTTAAATATTGTCATAAAACAAAGGTTAATTAAACAAATTAACATATCACATAATATCCCTATATTATGACCAACCAACAAATAAGCTTAGATAGGACACACTAGCGAAGGATTTACTCATCTCTCCCCTCCTAGTTCTATTCCCCGATCTCCGCCAGAGACCATATCCCTAAGCTTTGATACCAACTGTGACGCCCCCAAAATAGGTATACAACACCCATTCTGAGTCGCCAAATACATGGTATAGAAAGCAAACTACAACTTCAATAATACAATTGTCGTGCAAAATATGACAACACATACTGTGAGTTTAAATATTAATATTGTCTTCTAGACAATATCAACATGCAAATAAGTCCTCATTACAATTATTCATACACTATTTAACAGAAATAGTGAGGATTGCTAAAACATCTTTCTAGAACCATCACTTCATACCCCGACTCGATCCTGCTATATTCTCACCTCCTGAGAAGAAAAATGGAACAAAAAGGAAAAGGGTGGGCTCAACTAGCCCAGTAAAGAATATTATGACTAAGATAATATACAACAAATTATCATTAGTCTTCAACAGGAAAAAATCTGATAGAATATAAGTTTAGATCAACAACTGCAGCGAAAACAGCAATCCATTAGAAGAGTCATGTAGAGAATGAATTCTACTATCTTCTAAGATTTAAAGGTCCATCATCAATATTTTATCCCTCTAACAACAATCAATATACATCTTTAATCAAATATTCATCTTTGCACTACAGGCCAAAGATATTCATTTATATCACCAGTTGGTCATGTTCATCTCAACACCTGCTCATCTTTTTACTCGCAAATTTCAAAAAGATATTCATCAGTTAATCATTCATCTTTGCACTACAGGCCAAAGATATTCAGCAATATCATCATTTAAGACTGAGGATGATGAAAAATACTTTAAAGAAAATGAATCCAGTGAGATAGAAGGACAAATATTAGGGATTCGTATAACAGTTTATCCAAGATCAATAATACTTCATAATAATCAATTGTGAAGCAGAATTCAAAAATAACGATCAAAACATGGATACAATTAAAGATAGTAGCCAGAATAGACATCTTGGACAAAAAGAAAATTTTTCATTTTTCGATAAATAGTGTCATATTCGTGAATGGTGCCGTATACGTGAATAGTACCGTATACATGAATAGTAACCCCAACACAAAAAGTTCTAAATTTGATTAAAAAGTTCAAACCAATATTTTGGCATAATGATATTGAAGAAAATAATATCATTTCGAAAGAAAATAACATCCCTTACCTCAAAATAACGGTACTTCTAATCGGAATATCGGATAGAAAGTCGAAGGGAACTCTTACCGAACAGTAACTCTCAAAGTATTAAAATACGCTCGATAATCTAGAGAGAAAGAAAACTTATTTCTGGTATGATTTTCAATTCTAACCTAAGCGTCTATTTATAGGAAAATGTTAGAACGTCATAGGAGACTAAATAATAAATTAATATTATTTCATTTCCTCTTTTCTATGCATGCTTCTTGACCAAGATCAGCCACCAGCCATCTTTGAACAAAATTTAGCAGCCCACATGTGTTAAAACAAAAGTGGGTCCCACCCAATTTTAATAAAAATCATTTTATTTTTTGAAACTTCAATAATTCATAGAAAATAGCGCGTTTATCAGAAAAATACAAATTTTATGTCCATTTCGCATGAAATCGAATTCTCTACAACTTTGTAGCTTTGAGTTTTTCCAAATTCCAAACAGAAAATATCCGAAATCCACAAACGGGTGATTTTTAATATTTCCCTTCCAACAAAATACTGATAAAATACCTCAGCATTAATTCCTTCATTTATAACCACATAAATAGATTCATCATTTATATCCACATCAAATAAATATTTCCTTATCATATAAATTAATAATTAATTATTCACCAATAATATTACAGAATTACAATTATGACAACCAGGCAGTTCCCAGGAAAGAGGGGGCTTTCCAATTATGATTTCTCCTTACTGGCGCGCAATTAGTTGACCAAACCTCTCCTTAGACAGAACTTTCTAGACATTGCTAATAATGTTATCTAATAATATTCAAATAATAAGAATTATTGATCTGATAATGGGAAATACTGTGCAGTGACAATTATTGTAACAACAATAATATAAAATATCAACGCACCAATTATTGAATCAATAAAATAAAATATTGAGCGATAATTCACCAGTAATAATTATTGAGTAGTGCCTTCTTATGTATGCGAATCAATAATTCAATAATCTTGTCTGTAATACCGTGCTACTATCTTGTGCAACCACGCCAGATTCTTCGTATTTTAACCACCGAGTATTCCAACAATTGTTAATTAAGTAACAACTACTGCCGTTATTTATAAAAACTCATACTTTGTCGTTTTCCTTCATCCAACCGTTTTTCGTTATGGGGCCCACAAATGACTGCGCCATCGTATGGATATTCCCGACAAAAAGAATATTCCACGACCAAAAGAATATTCCCCGATAAAAATGAATATTTTATAACCACTTGCTTATTTTGTAAAATTTGCACATTTCACTCATAACCAAAGCATTATATCGAATTAACCCTTATGAATTTAGAATAATGAATAGAGGAAAATTTAATTTTATTAATAATAAGTTGGGGTCTTACAATAAACGTTATGAACATGCAACATATTTGGTGGTAAAACGAGTCTATAGGCCACAGTTCCTACTCGATCGAGGATTTCAAATGGGCCAATAAAATCGAAGGTTGAGATTTCCTCTCTTCATCGACTCTTGCTTCTAGAATAACGCCCTCTTGAACCTTCTTTTTCGTGTTCATCAGCTCCGGGTCTATAGCTTGAGTAGCTTTAACTTTATTGACTAAAGTCGGTTCTAATCATATATTTGTTATCTTCACGTAGGTTCGTATATTCTCACTCGTAAACGCATACGATCTTCTACTCAACGCGTCAGCTACCACGTTCGTTTTTCCACGATGATATTAAATGGTACGATCGTAATCTTCAACAGCTCGAGCCAACGTCTTTGGCGCATTATACGTTCGTTTTAGTTAAAGAAATATTTAAGGGTTTTAGAAATGGGGTTTTGTACTGGGTTCAAGGTCAATACAAAATTCAATTTCACGCTCTGGGGGTAGGCCAGGAAGTCTTCAAGAATACGTAAGGAAATTTATTAACGATAGAAATATCATTCAAAACTGTGACCCTCATCCAAGACTTGGATAGCACGTCACATTGATACCTATCAACTTGCCACCGTTATTCACGACATCCCCTACGAAAAGTTTAGCTTCGGTGCATTCCATACAAGGAAGTCGCCAGATAAAGGCTTGGGGCTCTTTACTTATGGCTTGATATGAGAATGATTAACTTTAGTGGTTTAGTTGCTTGAATTCTTATAACAGGTTGGTTAGGAATATGAAAGCTAACAACCTTACAAAAATAATCAATTTTAGCATGATAAGTAGTTAATCAGTCAATTCCTAAAATCACATCAAAGGCAAGTATTTTCAAAGAGATAAGATCGACAAGTAATGTGAAAGTGTCGATTTGAATCAAATAAGATTTATAAACAGTGGAGGTAACGAAGGTTTCTCCTAACGGAGTTTCAACAGATAAGTCAAAGTCTAAAGTTCGATCATAAAATTCTTCAAATAAATTCTCCTCAGGTTCCTCTTCTTCCTCTTCTTCCTCACTCTCAGCTGCTACCTCTGCAACTAGCTCGGGCGAAACTATTAGTTCTTCACTCACCACGTAGATATCTCTAATTTCTTCTTCGTCTAACGTCACATTAACCTGATTAGTGATTAAAGGTATCTCAACGATCTCATGTGCTTCATTGCTTATCTCAACATTTTCGGATGCCATTTTTAAATACTGCCACAAAATAAGGGTAAATTAACATGTCACATATTATCCCTATACTCTGACCGACCAATTAAATACCAAATAAACTTAGGTAGGTCATACTAGCAAAGGAATTCCTCGTCTCTCCCCTCCTAGTTCTTGTCTCACAACTCAGTCAGGGATCATATCCTTAAGCTTTGATACCAACTGTGACGCCCCCAAAATAGGTATACATCACCTATTCTGAGTCGCCAAATACATGGTAAAGAATACAAATACAACCTTAAATATACAACATGAGCTGTGATTTTTAATACAAATATTATCTTCTAGACAGTATTCAAACTCAAAATAAGTCCTCAATACATTTATTATCACACTATTTCATAGAATAGTGAGGACTACTAATGCTACCATCTGAACCGTCACTCCGTTCCCCGACTAGTCCCTGCTACGTTCTCATTTCCTGAAGAGAACAATGAAAGGAAAAGGGTGAGCTCAACTAGCCCAGTAAGAAATATTATGACTAAGATAATGCAGAATAAATTATCGTTAGTCTTCAACAGTGTTAAACTGATACAATATAACAAACATCAAGTTTAACTGCAGCGGAACAAGCAATCCATTAGAAGAGTCAAGTAGAGCATAAAATCTACTATCTTCTATGATTTAAAAGATTTATCATCAATTTTATCGTTGAGACTCAGCTTAATAAATAATCCACATTATCAAATCATCCCTACACTACAGGCCAAGGATATTATTTAGTATCACGACCACGAATTATCCATGCACTACGGGCCAAAGATAATCGTGTTTTCATCAACGGTCCTGATCATGCCATAAAATAATTCATCTTTGCACCCTTGGCCGAAGAGAATCCATAGACATAATCATACCAAAAACTGTTCATCAATGCACTACGGGCCAATGAGGACTTTTTCCACATCATTTGTAACATTATGGTCATGATTATACCGAATAATCCCTGGTCATAATCATACCAAGTCCATCTATGCACTACAGGCCACAGATGACTTTCAACATAATATAAGCATGAGGATAATGACAATTCAATAAAACAAGTTCAAGAATAAATTTTAAAGATTTATAAGTTAATTTATCCTAAACTCAATAACGTTCAAATTGTCAACATGATACTGTTTTGTGGAGTAAAATTCAAGAATGCTCAAAAGAATATTTTCATGAAAAGATACTGAATGAAACGCAAATATCCAGGATATTCTACTAATTTCATGGAGTATAGAAGCCAAAACTTTAACCAACTGAGTATAATAGAATATATGAAACTACAAATAGATTTTCACCCGCCATGTGGTAATCCACGTAGACATATCATTTCCATAATTTATTAAGGAATGAATACAGAGGATCATTCACCATGCATGTGCTAATCCACATAGACAGGTTATTCCAACAGAATAATAAAGACTAGAACCAGGTCATGCATAATTCGCACAGACAGAATATTCCAACAGAAATAATAAAAATAGAATCAGGTCATGCGTAATCCGCACAGACAGGATATTCCAACAAAATAATAAATAATTGAATAACAACAGAATTCACCAGGCATGCGATAGACCGCACAAACAGGTTATTCTAACAGAATAATAAAGAATGGAATAACAAAAGAATTTCACCATGTATGCGGTACTTCGCATAGACAAGTTATTCCAACATAATAATAAAGAATGGAATAACAACCCTTACGAGTATTGAAAGAAAATAACTCTCTTCATGAATACGAAAGATTAATACCCCTTACCTTAAGAAGAAGAGTATTCCGATGGGTAGGGCGGGGATATACTTGAAGAAAACTTGCACTATTTTCTACGCTTAAAGCTTTTTTAAACTCTAAAGAAATACGCTCAAGATTATAAAAGAAGAATTTTTCTGAATTCTGGTGTGATTTTCAATTCTAACTAAGCATCATATTTATAGGAGAATGGAAAGGATACTATGCAATAAAATATAATATATTCTATTTATAATTATATAATAAAACAAAATTTATAATATATATATATATATATATATATTTAAAATCTAATAAAACAAATAACTTTATAAAAATATTCTGCATTTAATATAAAAAGATTTTACTATACAAACACTTTGCGAGCACTATGCAAACACTATACATAATAAAATATAATATATTCTATTTATAATCAAATAAAACAAAACTTTATAAAAAATATTCTGCTTTATATAAAAAAAAATTTACTATGCAAACACTATGCAGCACTTATACAAACACTATGCATAATAAAATATAATATATTCTATTTATAATCAAATAAAACAAAACTTTATAAAAATATTTCTGCTTTATATAAAAAAAAATTTACTATGCAAACACTATGCAGCACTATACAAACACTATGCATAATAAAATATAATATATTCTATTTATAATCAAATAAAATAAAACTTTATAAAAAGTATTACGCTTTTATATAAAAAAAATTCTGTTTTATTAAATTTATAATAATAATAAAACAAAATCTATATATATAATATATATATATATATAAACTTTCCCGTACCTGCAAAATTCTCCCACCAAGACTTTTCCTCCACATATGGGCCCCACATGTGGGCCCCACTTTTATTATATAAAATAATTTTCTACCGATTATTTTAAAAAATAGATAAATGGGAGTCCATAAAATAAGCAAAACTTTATAAAAATCACCTTAATAATTTAAACAATATTTATCACCATTATTATAATTCACAATATTAATCGAGCAGGTCATTCCCAGAAAAGAGGGGGCTTTCTAATAAGGATTTTTCCCTATTGGCACGCAATTAGGTGACCAAACCTCTCCTTGACAGAACTTCTAGACATCGTCAATATTGCAAATAATAATATGAATAACTTGTCATCTCAATTATTGATTTAATAATATATAAAATATCGACAATAATTGAATCAAATAACGTGAGATACTATCGCAAAGAATTCATCATAGCAATAATTAAACAAAAGCGGTTGACTTCTCACGTAAGCATCAATAATCAATACCGTGTGCTACAATGCAACCATGCGCATTACTATACTTTTACTACTGGGTAGTTCAATGGTTTTAACGATAAAACTTCCGCCGTTATTTTTATAAAAATATTTCTGTCATTTTCTCAATCTGACAATCCGTTGTGGGGTCCACTAATGATTGTGCCGTCGAACGAATATTCCTTGTTAAAATGAATATTCTCCGACCAATCGAGTATTATATAACCACTTGCTTACTTTGCAAAATTTATAAATATTACCCACAACTATAATATTATATCAAATCTACACCATAATATTAAAAAAAAAATATTTCGAGAAATTTAATTCTTTATTCATAAAATTTGGGGTCTCACAATCTCCCCTCCTTATGAAATTTCGCCCTCGAAATTTACGTACGTATTTGGTATACCGAACAGATGAGGATACCTCGTCAGATTCTAAATAACCTTTGAGTGTATAACATGTTCCTTCTAATCCAAGCTTTTAACAAGTATCTCCTCATACGTTAAATCTTTTGCTGTCTCGTTCGGTTCTAAATTAATAATGTGATTCGGGTCGTCCACATATTTTTGTAACATCGGTACGTGATAAACGTTATGAACATGCAACATATTTGGCAGTAAAACGAGTCTATAGGCCACAGTTCCTGCTCGATCAAAGATTTCAAATGGGTCAATAAAATCGAGGGTTGAGATTTCCTCTCTTCACCGATTCTTGCTTCTAGAATAATGCCCTTTTGAACCTTCTTTTTTGTGTTCATCAGCTCCAAGTCTGTAGCTTGAGCGGCTTTAACTTTATCGACTAAAGTCGGTTCTAATAATATATTCGTTATCTTCACGTGGGTCCCTAGAGTCTTTAACTCTATCTTCATCATTTGTAAGTTATATGAAATGGGTTTTTGTGTTAACAACATCGCACTCGTAAACGCATACGATCTTCTACTCAACGCGTTAGCTACCACGTTCGCTCTTCCACAATGATATTGAATGGTATGGTCATAATCTTCAACAGCTCGAGCCAACGTCTTTGGCGCATAATACGTTCGTTCTAGGTGAAGAAATATTGAAGGGTTTTAGAAATGGGTTTTGTACTGGGGTCAATACAAAATTCGATTTCACGCTCTAGGGTTAGGCTAAGAAGTCTTCAAGAATATGTCAGGAAATTTATTAACAATAGAAATATCATTCAAAACTGTGACTCTCATCCAAGACTTGGATAGTACGTCACATTGATACCTATCAACTTGCCACCGTCATTCACAGCATCGCCTACGAAAAGTCTGTCTTCGGTGTATTCCAAGACTTGGAAGTCACCAGCGAAAGGCTTGGGGCTCTTTACTTATTGCTTGATATGACAATGATTGACTTTAGTGGTTTGGTTGCTTGAATTCACATAACAGATTGGTTAGGAATATGAAAGCTAACAACATTACGAAAAGCATGATGAGTAGTTAACCAATCAATTCCTAAAATCACATCAAAGGCAAGTATTTTCAAAGAGATAAGATCGGCAGGTAACGTGACCCCAGTACAAAACCCATTTCTAAAACCCTCAAAGTATTTCTTCAACTAAAACGAACGTAACATGTGCCAAAGACGTTGGCTCGAGCTGTTGAAGATTACGATCGTACCATTCAATACCATCGTGGAAAAGTGAATGTGGTAGCTAACGCGTTGAATAGAAAACCGTATGCGTTTACGAGTGCGAATATACGAACCTACGTGAAGATAACAAATATATTATTAGAACCGACATTAGTCGATAAAGTTAAAGTCGTTCAAGCTACAGACCCGGAGCTGATGAACACAAAAAAGAAGGTTCAAGAGGGCGTTATTCTAGAAGCAAGAGTCGATGAAGAGAGAAAATCTCAACCCTCGATTTTATTGGCCCATTTGAAATCCTCGATCGAGTAGGAACTGTGGCCTATAGACTCATTTTACCGCCAAGTATGTCGCGTGTTCATAACTTTAATCACGTACTGATGTTACGTAAATATGTGGACGACCCGAACCACATTATTGATTTAGAACCGAACGAGATAGAGGAAGATTTAACGTTTGAAGAAATATCTGTTAAAATCTTGGATAAGAAGGAATATATTATACGCTCAAAGGTTATACCTCAAGAATTAGAATCTGACGAAGTGTCCTCATTTGTTCAGCATATCAGGTACGTACGTAAATTTCGAGGGTGAAATTTCATAAGGAGGGGAGATTGTGAGACCCCAAATTTTATGAATAAAGAATTAAATTTCTTGAAATATTTTTTTGAATATTATGGTGTGGATTTGATATAATGTTATAGTTGTGGATAATATTTATAAATTTTGCAAAGTAAGCAAGTGGTTATATAATATTCGATTGGTCGGGGAATATTCTTTTTAACAGGGAATATTCATACGACGACACAATCATTGGTGGACCCCACAACGGAATTATTTTTGGATTGAGAAAACGACAAAAATATTTTTATGAAAATAACAATGGAAGTTTTACTGTTAAAACCGCTGAACTACTTTTGTGAGTAAAAGTACAATGAATACGCTGTGGTTGCATAAGAGTAGCGCTGATTGATTATTGATGTTTACGTGAGAAGTCACTCAGTTTTTTCAATTATTACTACAAATAATTGCCGCATAATATCTCACGTTATTTGATTCAATTATTCTTAATATTTTATATATTATTAAATCAATAATTGAGATAACAAAGTTATTAATATTATTATTTGCAATATTAACGATGTCGCTCTAAATTACATCGAGGAGAGGTTTGGTCACCTAATCATGCTACCAATAGAGAGAGAAATCCTTATTGAAAGCCCTCTTTCCAGGGAAACGACTGGTCGATTAATATTGTGAATTATAATAATGATGATAAATGTTGTTAAAAATATTGAGGGGATCCTGGAAGTCACATGTTTATTATATATATATATATATATATATATATATATATATATATATATATATATATATATAAATTTTGTTTCATTATTATTATAAATGTAATAAAACAAAAACTTTTTATATAAAAATGTAATACTTTTTATAAAGTTTTGTTTTATTTGATTATAAATAGAATATATTATATTTTATTATGCATGGTGTTTGCATAGTAAATTTTTTTATATAAAATGTAATACTTTTATAAAGTTATTTGTTTTAAGATTATTAATAGAATATATTATATTCTATTATGTATAGTGTTTTGTATAGTGCTCGTATAGTGTTTGCATAGTAAAATCTTTTTATATAAAACAGAATACTTTTATAAAGTTATTTGTTTTATTAGATTTCAAATAAAATATATAAATATATATATATATATTTTATAAATAGAATATATTATATTTTATTGCATAGTATCCTTTCCATTCTCCTATAAATAGGATGCTTAGTTAGAATTGAAAACACACCAAAAATTCAGAGAATTCTTCTTCTATAATCTTGAGCGTATTTCTTTAGAGTTTAAGAAAGCTTTGAGCGTAGAAAATAGTGCAAGTTTTCTTCAAGTATATTCTCGTCCTACCCGTCAGAATATTCTTCTTTTTAAGGTAAGGGGTATTATTTCGTTTATATTCATGAAGAGAATTATTTTCTTTCAATACTCGTAAGGGGTATTATTCTTTCAATTCATGAAGAGAGTTATTTTCTTTCAATACTCGTAAGGGTTGTTATTCCATTCTTTATTATTATGTTGAATAACTCGCCTATCTGCCAAGTACCGCATACATGGTGAAATTCTTTTGTTATTCCATTCTTTATTATTTTGTTGGAATAACCTATCTGCAATGCTGATCATCACATGCCCGTGAATTTTGTTGTTATTCCATTCTTTATTATTATGTTGGAATAACTTTGTCTATCTGAAGTACCGCATACATGGTGAAATTCTTTTTTGTTATTCCATTCTTTATTATTCTCATTAGAATAACCTCGTCTCATCTGATCCTATCGCATGCCCGTGAATTCTGTTATTATTCCATTCTTTATTATTCTGTTGGAATATCCTGTCGGTGTGGATTACGCATGACCTGGTTCTATTCTTTATTATTCATTTGGAATATCATGTCTGTGCGGATTACGCATGACCTGGTTCCATTTTTTATTATTTTATTGAAATATCTTGTCTGTGCAGATTACGCATGACCTGGTTCTATTCTTTATTATTCTGTTGGAATAACCTGTCTATGTGGATTACCGCATGCATGGTGAATGATTCTTTGTATTCATTCCTTATTAACTTGTGGAAATGATATATCTACGTGGATTACTGCATGGCGGGCAAAAATCTATTTGCAGTTTCATATATTCTATTATACTCAGTTGGTTAAAGTTTTGGCTTCTATACTCCATGAAATTAGTAGAATATCATGGATATTTGCACTTCATCCAGTATCTTTTCATGGAAATATTCTTCTAAGCATTCTTAAATTTTACTCCACAAAGCAGTATCATGTTGACAATTTGGACGCTATTGGTTCCTGGATAAATTAATTTATAAATCATTAAAATTTATTCTTGAACTTGTTTTATTGAATTGTCATCATCCTCATGCTTATATTATATTGAAAGTCATCTGTGGCATGTAGTGCATAGATGGACTTGGTATGATTATGACCAGGGATTGTTCGGTATAATCATGACCGTAATGTTAAAAATGATGTGAAAAAAGTCCTCGTTGGCCCGTAGTGCATTGATGGACTGTTTTTTGGTATGATTATGGCTATGGATTCTCTTCGGCCAAGGGTGCAAAGATGAATTGTTTTATGACATGATCAGGACCGTTGATGAAAACACGGTTATCTTTGGCCCGTAGTGCATGGATAATTTGTGGTCGTGATACTAATGAATATCCTTGGCCTGTAGTGCAGGAATGATTTGATAATGTGGATTATTTATTAAGCTTAGTCTCAGCGATTATTTTCATAAGGTTGTTAGCTTTCATATTCCTAACCAACCTGTTATGCGAATTCAAGCAACCAAACCACTAAAGTTAATCACTGTCATATCAAGCCATAAGTAAAGAGTTCCGAGTCTTTATCTGGTGACTTCCTTGTGTGGAATGCACAGAAGCCAGACTTTCTGTAGGGGACATCATGAATGACGATGGCAAGTTGATAGGTATCAATGTGACGTACTATCCAAGTCATGGATGAGAGTCACAGTTTTGAATGATATTTCTATTGTTAATAAATTTCCTGATGTATTCTTGAAGACTTCTTAGCCTACCACTAGAGCGTGAAATCGAATTTTGTATTGACCCTAGTACAAAACCCATTTCTAAAACCCTTAAATATTTCTTCAACCAAAACAAACGTATAATGCGCCAAAGACGTTGGTTCGAGCTGTTGAAGATTACGATCATACCATTCAGTACCATCGTGGAAAAGCGAACGTGGTAGCTGACGCGTTGAGTAGAAGATCGTATGCGTTTACGAGTGCGAATATACGAACCTATGTGAAGATAACGAATATATGATTAGAACATACTTTAGTCGATAAAGATAAAGTCACTCAAGCTACAGACCCGGAGCTGATGAACACGAAAAAGAAGGTTAAAGAGGGCGTTATTCTAGAAGCAAGAGTCGATGAAGAGAGGAAATCTCAACCCTCGATTTTATTGGCCCATTTGAAATCCTCGATCAAGTAGGAACTGTGGTCTATAGACTCGTTTTACCGCCAAATATGTTGCGTGTTCATAAAGTTTATCACGTACCGATGTTATGTAAATATGTGGACGACCCGAACCACATTATTGATTTAGAACCGAACGAGATAGCGGAAGATTTAACGTATGAAGAAATATCTGTTAAAATCTTGGATAAGAAGGAATATATTATACGCTCAAAGGTTATACCTCAAGAGTTAGAATCTGACAAAGTGTCCTCATTTGTTCAGTATACCAAGTACGTACGTAAATTTCGAGGGCGAAATTTCATAAGGAGGGGAGATTGTAAAATCCCAAATTTTACGAATAAAGATTTAATTTTTCTCGAAATATTTTTTTTCAAAATTATGGTGTGGATTTGAGATAATGTTATAGTTGTGGGTAATATTTATAAATTTTGAAAAGTATGCAAGTTGTTATATAATATTCGATTAGTCGGGGAATATTCTTTTTGTCAGGGAATATCCGTACGACGGTACAATCATTGGTGGACCCCACAACAGAATTATTGTCGGATAGAGAAAATGACAAAAATATTTTTATGAAAATAACGAAAGTTTTACCGTTAAAACTGTTGAACTACCCAGTAGTAAAAGTACAGTAATATGTGTGGTTGCATAGTAGCACACGGTATTGATTATTGATTCTTATGTGACAAGTTATTCATATTATTATTTGCATAATTAACAATGTCTAGAAGTTCTGTCAATGAGAGGTTTGGTCACCTAATTGCTTGGCGCCATAGGAGAAAATCCTTATTAGAAAGCCCTTCTTTCACGAGAACGACACAGGTTGTTAATATTATCATGAGTTATAATAATAATGAATAAATGTTATTAAAAATCGAATTTGAGTTCGGAGTTGAATTTGGAGACGCGGACGTGATATTTGAGTCCGGAATGATGAAATTAGTAGAAATAGACTATAAACACAAAATTTGACGGGGTTAACTTTTTGGTCAAAAAGTCAATAGTTGACTTTTTTGGAAAAAGTCAAAATTCGAAAATTCAAAAATAAAAATGTTGTTAAAAATATTGAGGTAAATTTTATGAAGTATTTGATGTAAATTTTACTTATTTTATGGACCCTCATTTACCTATTTTTCAAAATAATCGGTAGAAAAAATTTTAATATAATAATGGTGGGGCCCATGTGTGTTGAAAATCTGACTTTGGAAATTGGGGGAGTTGGTGTAAATGGGAGGAGTACTAATATATATATATATATAAGTTTTATAATATATATATATATATATATATATATATATATAATTTTTTTTCATTATTATTATAAAGATAATAAAATGAAAAAAACTTTTTATATAAAAAAGGATACTTTTTATAAAGTTATTTGTTTTATTAGATTATAAATAGAATATATTATATTTTATTTAAAAGTTTTATTTTATTAGAATATTTTATTACATAGTGCTGCATAGTAAATCAAATTTTTTTTAGAATTCGATTGATTTTTCACCCGTGAATTGAAATTACTGTGCATCTGTGATTATTTTCTAAATAGTATCCTTTCCATTCTCCTATAAATAGGGTGCTTATTTAGAATTGAAAATCACACTAGAATCAGAGAATTCTTCTTCTATAATATTGAGCGTATTTCTTTAGAGTTTTAAAAAGCTTTGAGTGTAGAAAATAGTGAAAAGTATTTTTCAAGAATATATCCGCTATACCAGTTGGAATACTCTTCTTTTCAAGGTAAGGGATGTTATTTTTATTCAATATTCGCTTGAAATAATATTTTCTTTCATACTCTGTATTATGCAATTAATATTATTTCGTTTCATATTTTGAATTCTATACTCGTAAGGATTATTATTTATTTCATACTCTGAAGAGAAATTCTATTTTTCATATTCGTATGAAATTATTATCGTTCAATATTCATTATTTTCGTTTAATATTCGTAAGGAATATTATTTTTGTTTAATATTCGTAAGGAATATTATTTTCATTTAATATTCTTAAGGAATATTATTTTTGTTCAATATTCGTAAGGGATATTATTATTGTGGTAAGGGGTATTATTTATTTCATATTCTGAAGAGATATTATTTTTAGTATTCGTATGAATATTATTTTCGTTCAACCGTTGTAAGTAAGAGGTTTCTGCCAGGGGCAGTTTAATAAATTTTTCGACCTTCAAAATTCTAGAAAAATTTGAAATGATAATTTGATGAGTTTTCTATATTGTGTCCAAAAATGACAATTTTTGGATGTATAGATTAAGAGTTATGAATTTTATGAGAAAAGACTATTTTAAAAGTAAACCCTTATAACTCCTTGTGGTTAACTCCAAAATTGGTAAACTTTTTATTGGGAGTACATCTATATAACAGAAGTGTACCATGTAAATTTCAGAATTTTTGGACAAAAGTACAATTTATGATAAATGTCTAAATATTCGGCGGTTTTGGCCATGTGAAAAATAGTAAATGAATTTTAAAAATTCTGAGAAAAATATATGTTTAATATGAGACTATATTCTGCTAAATCCCAGAAAAGAAATATTTTTGGGACTGATTTGTTATTTTTCATGAAAATGGACTAGTTATGAGTAAATGAATTAAATATGTTATGTGAAGTAACAAATTGAAAAATAGGATTTCATGGCTTGGGAATCCTATATAAGGTATATGCAGATTTTTGATAAGGGTTTTGGTTATTGATGATGAAATCTTATGAGTTTGGCATTTTAGGATGATTAAATGAATTAATTAGTAAAGTGTAAACAATTAAAATAAATTGTTTATAAGTTTAAGAAATGATTAAAATATTGTTAAAATATTAATGATATTAGATTATGAGATTATTAAGTGATTGATAACATTTGGTTATTATTGAACGCTGGATAAATTGTATTATAAATGTTTAATATTTATCCTTTATCTCATTTGATTGATTCTTTATATCATTGTCATTATCCTCATGCTTATATTATGATGAAAGTCATCTGTGGCCTGTAGTGCATAGATGGACTTGGTATGATTATGACCAAGGATTATTCGGTATAATCATGACTGTAATATTACAAATGATGTGGTAAAAGTCCTCATTGGCCCGTAATGCATTGATGGACAGTTTTTGGTATGATTATGGCCATGGATTCTCTTCGGCCAAGGGTGCAAAGAAGAATTATTTTATGGCATGATCATGACCATTGTTGAAAACATGATTATCTTTGGCCCGTAGTGCATAGATAATTCGTGGTCGTGATACCAATGAATATCCTTGGCCTGTAGTGCAGGGATGATTCGATGATGTGGATTAATTATTGAGTTGAGTCTCAGCGATGAAATATTAATTCATGGATGTGATAATAATGAATATCCTTGGCCCGTAATGCATGGATAATTCATGGATGTGATATTAATGAATATCCTTGGCCGTAGTGCAGGGGTGATTCGATGATGTGGATTATTTATTAAGCTGAGTCTCAGCGATAAAATATTGATAATAAACTTTTAAATTCGTAGAAGATAGTAGATATCATGCTCTACTTGACTCTTCTAAAATACAGTTATATGTCTTTGGCATGTAGTGCAAAGATGAAATGATAATGAATATCTTTGGCCCATAACGCAAAGATGAATTTATTAGTATGATTATAAACAGAAACTGTGATTTGGTATAACCATGATCTTTGATGTTTCAGGTAAAGACAGGTGATGAAAATTATCTTCATCCTGGGTATGAAGAGGAATTTAGAATCACAATTATGATTATGAGTTATTCATATGATTGTGGAAAGGAACTGTTGATTGATGTTACAGGGATAAAACATTGTTGGTGGACTTTTAACGTGGAGAAGAAAATAGACTTTATGGTCTATTTGACTCTTCTAATGGATTGCTCGTTCCGCTGCAACTATGGTTAAAAAGTTTTATCATCTACCATATGTTCTAAATCTCTGATTTATCACTAACGAAAGCTATTGATAATTTAATTATCTTTAGTCATGATATTATTTACTGGGCTAGTTGTGGTCACCCTTTTGCTTCACAATTCCTTTCAAGTAATAAGAGTGTAGCTGGGTCGAACGGGGATAACAGGGAAATAGTGTGATGGTCCGAGATTGTCGAAGTTTCTCAATACATTATAAAACGGCATGACATGAAATATATAATTATATTGAGGACCTAAGATGTGTGTGTCGTATTTTATACGTCACTTAATAATCGATTTTGATGAACAACAATAGGGTGATGAGAACCCGACATTGAAAGTGTCAAAAGTGCATCGCATTAAAATGAAGAGAACAGAAATCTGCTCGTGTCCCTTTGGAGACTTGAAATATATGCTGTTGTACTTTATATGGCATGTAATAATTTGAGTATGAATGTTGTCGTATTACATACGTTACAATATTTGTATTAAAACTCACAGTATATATGTCGTTGTATTTTGCACGACAGTTGTATAAATGAAGTTGTCAGTAGTGTATTTTCTGGCAATATTCAAATCGACACTTTCATGTTACCTGTCGATCTTATCTCTTTAAAAATACTTATCTTTGATGTGATTTTAGGAATCGATTGGTTAACTACTCATCATGATTTTCATAAGGTTGTTAGCTTTCATATTCCTAACCAACCTGTTATGTGAATTCAAGAAACCAAACCACTAAAGTCAATCATTGTCATATTAAGCCATAAGTAAAGAGCCCCGAGCCTTTCACTGGTGACTTCCAAGTCTTAGAATAAACCAAAGCCAGACTTTCCGTAGGCGATGCTGTGAATGATGGTTGCAAGTTGATAGGTATCAATGTGACGTACTATCCAAGTCTTGGATGAGAGTCACAGTTTTGAATGATATTTCTATTGTTAATAAATTTCCTGATGTATTCTTGAAGACTTCTTAGCCTAACCCTAGAGCGTGAAATCAAATTTTGTATTGACCCCAGTACAAAACCCATTTCTAAAACCGTTCAATATTTCTTCACCTAGAATGAACGTATTATGCGCTGAAGACGTTGGCTCGAGCTGTTGAAGATTACAACCATACCATTCAATATCATTGTGGAAGAGCGAACGTGGTAGCTAACGCGTTGAGTAGAAGATCGTATACGTTTACGAGTACGATGTTGTTAACAAAAAAACTCATTTCATATAACTTACAAATGATGAAGATAGAGTTAAAGACTCTAGGGACCCACGTGAAGATAACAAATATATTATTAGAACGGACTTTAGTCGATAAAGTTAAAGCTACTCAAGCTACAGACCCGGAGCTGATGAACACGAAAAAGAAGGTTCAAGAGGGCGTTATTCTAGAAGCAAGAATCGATGAAGAGAGGAAATCTCAACCCTCGATTTTATTGGCCCATTTGAAATCTTTGATCGAGTAGGAAATGTGGCCTATAGACTCGTTTTACCGCCAAATATGTTGCGTGGTCATAACGTTTATCACGTACCGATGTTACGTAAATATGTGGACGACCCGAACCACATTATTGATTTAGAACCGAACGAGATAGCGGAAGATTTAACGTATGAGGAGATACATATTAAAAGCTTGGATAAGAAGGAACATATTATACGCTCAAAGGTTATTTGGAATCTGACGAGGTATCCTCATCTGTTTGGCATACCAGGTATGTAAGTAAATTTTGAGGGCGAAATTTCATAAGGAGGGGAGATTGTGAGACCCCAAATTTTATGAATAAAGAATTAAATTTCTCAAAATATTTTTTTTAATATTATGGTGTGGATTTGATATAATATTATAGTTGTGGGTAATATTTATAAATTTTGCAAAGTAAGCAAGTGGTTATATAATATTCGATTGGTCGGAGAATATTCGTTTTAACAGGGAATATTCGTGCGACTAAGACAATCATTAGGACCCCACAACGGAATTATTGTCGGATTGAGAAAACGACAGAAATATTTTTATGAAAAAACGGCGAAAGTTTTACCGTTAAAACTGTTGAACTACCCAAAGAGTAAAAGTAAAAATGAATATGTCTGGCGTTGGTTGCATAGTAGCACACGGTATTGATTATTGATGCTTACGTGAGAAGTCACTCAGTTTTGTTCAATTATTGCTACAGTAATTGTTGTATAGTATATCATGTTATTTGAGACAATTATTGTCGATATTTTATATATTATTAAATCAATAATTGAGATGACAAGTTATTCATATTATTATTTGCAATATTGACGATGTCTAGAAGTTCTGTCAAGGAGGAGTTTGGTCACCTAATTACGCGCCAATAAGGAAAAATCCTTATTCTGTCAAGTTCCATCCAGTATCTTTTCATGGAAATATTCTTTTGAGAATTCTTGAATTTTACTCCACAAAGCAGTATCATGTTGACAATTTGGACATTATTAGTTCCTGGATAAATTAATTTATAAATCTTTAAAATTTATTCTTGAACTTGTTTTAATGAATTGTCATCATCATCATGCTTATATTATGTTGAAAGTCATATGTGGCCTGTAGTGCATAGATGGACTTGGTATGATTAGGGATTATTCGGTATAATCATGACCGTAATGTTACTAATGATGTGGAAAAAGTCCTCATTGGCCCGTAGTGTATTGATGGACAGTTTTTGGTATGATTATGGCTATGGATTCTCTTCGGCCAATGGTGCAAAGATGAATTATTTTATGGCATGATCAGGACCGTTGATGAAAACACGATTATCTTTGGCCCATAGTGCATGGATAATTCGTGGTCGTGATACTAAAGAATATCATTAGCCTGAAGTGCAGGGACGATTTGATAATGTGGATTATTTATTAAGCTGAGTCTTAGCGATAAAATTGATGATAAATCTTTTAAATCATAGAAGATAATAGATTTTATGCTCTACTTGACTCTTCTAATGGATTGCTTATTTCGCTGCAGTTGTTGATCTAAAACTTGTTGTCTATTATATTCTATCAGTGGTTATACTGTTGAAGGCTAAGGATAATTTATTCTGCATTATCTTAGTCATAATATTTCTTACTGGGCTAGTTGAGCTCACTCTTTCTTTCACTGTTCTCTTCAGGAAATGAGAATATAGCTGGGACGAGTCGGGAAATGGAGTGACGGTTCAAATGATAGTATTAGTAGTCCTCACTATTCTGTGAAATAGTGTGATAATAATTATAATGAGGACTTCATTGAGAGTGGATATTGTCTAGAAGGCAATATTCTTGTTTAAACTCTCAGCTATGTTTTGTCGTATTTTACACGACAATTGTATTATTAAGTTGTATTTGAATTTATGTATCATGTATCTGGCGACTCAAGATGGGTGATGTATACCTATTTTGGGGGTGTCACAGTTGGTATCAAAACTTAGGGATATGATCCCTAGCTGAGATGTGAGACAAGAACTAAGAGGGGAGAGACGGGGAATTTCTTCGCTAGTATGACCTACATAAGTTTATTTGGTATTTAATTAGTCGGTCAGAGTATAGGGATAATATGTGGCATGTCAATTAACCCTTATTTTGAAACTATATTCTAAAATGATATCTGAAATACAGGAGATGAGAAATGGGAAAATCATGATAGAGAGGAAATAACCGGGAAGGTACAATCCGAAAAGAAAGCAAGGTATTCTCATCTCTTCGAACTACCAGGTACGTAAATTTCGAGGGCAAAATTTCATAAGGAGGGGAGATTGTGAGATCCCGAATTTTATGAAATAAAAGTATTCAATTTTTATATTTTGGTAAATAATTAAATTGATAAAAGTTTAAAGTTAAGGGTGATATGTGAAAATTTTTCAAAGAAAACAAGTTATCATAAAATAACCGGTAGTAAAAGTACAGTAATACGTGTGATTGCATAGTAGCACATGGTATTATTTATTGATGCTTACGTGAGAAATCACTCAGTTATACTCAATTATTGCTACAGTAATTGTTGCATCATATCTTTCATATTATTGATTCAATTATTGTCACAAAGATCATCTCAGATAATATGTTATATTATTAAATCAATAATTGAGACGACAAAGTTATTCATATTATTATTTACAATATTGGCAATGTCTAGAAGTTCTGTCAAGGAGAGGTTAGATAATCTAATTGCGCACCAATAGGGAGAAATCCTTATCGGAAAGCCCTTCTTTCCTGGGAATGGACTGATTGTTAAATTTATGAGTTATAATATTAATGATGAATAAATTTGTGTTGATTAAAGATGAAATTGATAGTTCCATTGTGTGGGATTTATTAGTGTTAGTGGAAATCGGCATTTATTTCGATAATAATTGATGTCTAGAAGTTATATTGACCAATCGGGTAATTAATCGGATAAATGAGCAATTAATTACTATTAATTCACATGATTATAACTATTTATTCACATGTATGTACTATTGAATCACATTCATTTACTATTAGGGGAGGTGGTGTAAGTTTGATAATACTTGCATGACTAAGTTAAAAATGGAGGTATAGATGAATGTACTATACTATAATTAATTTTTTCACATGTTTAGAACTATTGAGTCACATGATTTACTATTGATTCACATGATTTACTATTAGGGTAGGTGGTGCAAGTTTGATAATACTTGTATGACTAAATTAAAAATGAAAAAAAAAAGAATAAGGTATTACACTGTAATATTTTGAGTCCCAAAATGTGCAATTATTGAAACTATATTTTTCTATAAATAGAAGCTCATCCTTCCTTCATTTCTCACCAATTCACTAAGTCTCACAAGAGCAATTATTATAGAGAAATTAAAAAGAGAAAGAAGAAAAGAAGTCTGCTACCTCACTATTCCAGTATCAAGTTTTCTTCTAAGGTAAGGGATATTATTATTATAGTAAGGGGTATTATTCTTTCGTATTCATGAATAGAGTTATTTTCTTTCAATACTCGTAAGGGTTGTTATTCCATTCTTTATTATTATGTTGGAATAACATGTCTATGCGAAGTACCGCATACATGGTGAAATTCTTCTATTATTCCATTCTTTATTATTACATTGGAATAACTTTTATGCATCGGTATCTCTCATGCCCGGTGAATTACATTTGTTATTCCATTCTTTATTATTACATTTGGAATATCACATGCTGTGCGGATTACGCATGACCCGGTTCTATTCTTTTTTATTACATTTGGAATATCCTCATGCATGCGGATTACGCATGACCGTTCCATTCTTTATTATTACATTGGGAATAACTCGTCATGCGCGGTCTATCGCATGCCTTGTGAATTCTCGTTGTTATTCCATTCTTTATTATTCTCATTAGAATATCACATGCGTCTGCGGATTCTGCGACACAGTTCCATTGTTTATTATTCTCGTTGGGAATAATCATCTCATGCTGATCTATCGCATGCCTGGTGAATTTTTCTGTTATTCTATTCTTTATTATTTATTTGGAATAACCTATCTATGTGGATTACCACATGCATGGTGAATGGTCCTTCGTATTTATTCCTTATTAAATTGTGGAAATGATCTGTCTACGTGGATTACCGCATAGCGGGCGAAAATCCATTTGCAGTTTCGTAATTTTTATGACCCTCAAAAATTCTGGAAAAATTAGAAAAGACGATTTTTGGATGTATAGATTAGGAGTTATGAATTTTATGGGAAAAGACTATTTTACAAGTAAACCCTTATAACTCCTCGTGGTTAACTCCAAAATTGGTAAAATTTTTATTGGGAGTACATGTATATAACAGAGTATACCACTCAGAATTTCGAATTTTTAGACAAAAGTACAGATTTATAATAAATGTCTAAATATTCGGCAGTTTTGGCCATATGAAAAATAGTAAATGAATTTTAAAAATTTTGAAAAAAATATATGTTCAATATGGGACTATATTCTGCTAAAATCCCAGGGAAAAAAAAATTTGTTTGTACTGATTTGGTATTTTTCATAAAAATGGACTAGTTATGAGTAAATGAATTAAATATGTTATGTGAAGTAAAAAAATTAGAAAATAAGATTTTATGGCTTGAGAATCCTATATAAGGTATATGCAGTTTTTTTTAGAGTTTTGGTTATTGGTGATGAAATCTTATGAGTTTGGCATTTTAGGATGATTAAATGCATTAATTAGTAAAGTGTAAACAATTAAAATAAATTATTTATAAGTTTAAGAAATGATTAAAATATTGTTATAATATTAATGATATTAGAATATGAGATTATTAAGTAATTGATAACATTTGGATTAAGGTGTATAAATATTGATATGGATTTTATTGTGAAACTTTATCTTTTTGTGTCGGAGTTACTATTCACGTATACGATACTATTCACGTATACGGCACTGTTCATGTATATGGCACTATTTGCATATATGACATTATTTATGTATACGGTACTATGTACGAATACAGAGTACTATTTATGAGTTACTATTCATGAGTTACTATTCACGAGTTACTATTCACGGGGTACTATTTACCCGAAAAATATATTTCTTTTCTGTCCAAATTATTTTTGGTACATGAATATTATTCTTAAATTTTACTCCACAAAGCAGTATCATGTTGACAATTTGGATATTTTTAAACTCTGGATAAATTTAAAGTCTTTAATATTTATCCTTGATTTCGTTTGATTAATGCTTATATCATTGTCATCATCATCATGATTATATTGTGATGAAAGTCATCTTTGGCTTACGTGCATAGATGGATTGTTGATTATTGGTTTCTGATTTGTATATTTTTTGGCTTACGTGCAAAGATGGATTTGTTGATTATTGGTTTTATAGTTGTATATCTTTGCTTACGTGCAAAGATGGACGGTGTATGACATGATCATAACCATCGGTGATAATAACGAATATCCTTGATCCATAGTGCATGGATAATTCGATGATGTGATTAGCGTGGATCATGACCATTAGTTAACAAATTGAATGTCTTTGGTCAGTAGTCTTGTCGACAAACAATTGATTGGTATGATCATGACTATTAATTTTATAGTTGAATATCTTTGGCCCGTAGTGCAAAGGTAGACAACTGATTGGTATGATCATTGTTATTACATTTGAATATATTTAGCCTTTGGGGTAAGGATATTGAGTAAACATTCTATTAAGCCTTTGTGGCAAGAAGAAACTGTTGATTTACATGATTATAAATATGAATTATGGATTTAACTATAATATTTAGTGGTTAGGTGAAGACAGGTGACGATAGTTCTTTTTGTCTTGGGTATAACAAAGAACTGTTGATGAGTATTACAGGAATAAAATATTAACGATGGACTTTTAATCTAGAGGAGATAGTAGACATTATGTTCTACTTGACTCTTCTAATGGATTGTTTATTCCACTGCAGTTAAACTTGATGTTTATTGTATTTTATCAGTTTAACACTGTTGAAGGCTAAGGATAATTTATTCTTCATTATCTTAGTCATAATATTTCTTACTGGGCTAGTTGAGCTCACCCTTTTCTTTCACTGTTCTCTTCAGGAAATGAGAATATAGTTGGGACGAGTCGGGGAACGGAGTGATGGTCCGATATGGTGGCTATAACAGTCCTCACTATTCTACGGAATAATGTGATAATAAGTGTAATGAGGACTCCATTGAAAGTGGATATTGTCTATGAGGCAATATTCTTGTTTAAACTCTCAGCTATGTTTTGTCGTATTGTACACAATAGTTGTATAATTAAGTTTGTATTTGATTTATGTAGTGTGATATCTGGCGACTCAAGATGGGTGATGTATACCTGTTTTGGGGGCGTCACATATAGTATATATGTTGATACTGGTATTACAAAAATATACAGTTGTTTTTAAACACAACGATATTATATATATATATATATATATATATATATATATATAAGTCACTACTTTGATTGTAATAAGTAAGATTGATTACCTCGTCACCATCCTCATGTTGTGATCTTTGTTGTTGCTTACTTTTGCATCGCCTAACTCATCAAGACACTCAGTAGCCGCGGATGCTCGCCAAAGATCTTTAGAAGATCGCGATCTCAACATATAGCTCTCTCACATCGTCGCCAGGAGTATGAATAGTGGTGACTCGATGATTTATGAAGACCGGGTAGCGGAGCTGCTGAGCCATCGAAGGATGGGCGCCGCTGCGTTGGCCTTGACCTTTGACGTAGTTCTTCTTCACAACAGATGCCCTCTCCCACAATTCTTGATCAATAGGTGGACGTGGAGTGCCTTCAGGATAGCGCTCATTCAATAAACGCTTATAAGTATCCTGTCATCATGTTAACAATTAAATAGTTAAAAATAAATTGGTAAAATTCTAAAGAATAACATCAAACTTGATAAACAAGATCAAGTTGTTAAAACTTATTACCGCTATCTGGATAGCATCAGGCAGACCATCATGGGTGGCCACGTACACATCCAGCCAATGGATAGGCTGACCTTGAGACTGAGACTCCTATACAAAATATATTCCAATATTACCAAGTAAAAATGTGATATATATTCTACAATTCATGATTGTAAATATATTAAAACTATTTATATGTACCCTGGTAGTGATATATTGCAACTGTGAAATACTGCCGCCCCTGTAGGTTCCTTTAGCCTTTTCGCCATCAGGTACACCCGAGGATCTCATTAATGGCGGCGAGCTTTCAAGGCTTTTCGACCCGACTCTCGACTCTCCATTGGGCACACATCTCATCTCATATGGACTGGGTGCACCACCAGGGGGCTATGCTCGTGCATGTAATCCTCTCCCTGGCCTAGATGGTCGATCGATGCATTGTGAAGGGCTGTTGTCGTTCTTTATTCAATTTGTCTTTGGTGCGGATGACGACTTCGCCGAATGTAATGTATCAGATTACCAAGCTGCGCGTACTCCCATTTATACCTTTTCTGCAAATAAAACAACAATAATAATATTAAAACGATACTTTTAACATATAATCCAACACTACAATTATCCTTAGAATATTATATTATATGTCATAATAAAAAAAAAACATACCTGAAATTCAGCCCAAACTGCATCCTTATGGGCGATATGTGTGCTCGCCCACGTAATCACAGGTGTGGGCAAATTCTGTAAGCACAACTTTGATATGCACTTGACGATCTTATTATCTGAAAAATCACTATAATATACAATAATTTACATCAAAGATAAGTAGATATATTAAAGCAATTTATATTAGTTATATATCTTGTATAAATGGAATCTAAAATGCTTATATATAAATGATGCGGGACGTACATGCTATTTGGAGGAGAATGAATCTGAATAAGAATCTAATCATCTGGATTAGTAGGGGCCTTGGACACATGATTAGGCCCTCTACCCAAGCCGCGCTTTTTCTATGCTGCTTCAGAAGCCATCTATATATTAAATATTTCAAGATGTAAAAATCACTATATTTGATTACATGTATATATATATATGAATATAAAATGACAGTAATGACAGGAAATTCATAGGTTATAGTTAAATACATAAACATGACAGTGATATAAAGATGTTAGTATGAGTTATATTTGATTACATGTATATATGAATATAAAATGACAATAATGACAGAAATTGCATTTAAATAGTTAAGTACATAAACAAGACAGTGATATAAAGATGTTAGTATGAGTTATATTTGATTACATGTATATATATGAATATAAAAGGCTTAAATATAAATTACTACCTTAAACTATATGTCATATTCCACTTCGATGATCCACCTTTTAATTTTGTCAATTAAATGATTAAACTATTAATTTTTTTCACTTCCATTCAATTGAGTCTGCCACGTCACCAATTGATAATATGGCTCTCTAAATAGGCCATAGTGCAGCTGATGTGTTCAAAAATAATAATATTTTAATATTTATTTACACATTTATTATATATTAAAGTGCAAATTTGTCAAACGCCCTATTTATCTTCATCATTCACGGAAACAATTCATCTTCATCATTCACGGAAACACTATCCATTCTCTCCCAACAATTATCTCTCATCAACAATTATCTCTCATCTTTCGACTATAAACACACTGATCTTGTTTTTTTAATTAAAAAACTGATACAAGAAATTTTTTGTTTTGATTCTGATGATTTTTCCCTTCTCAAATCGATTAGGCGTCACCTACAAAGGAATCTGATGACTCGATCTCCGGTGGATGAACTCAATCTCCGGCAACAAAAAATCAGATCGGGTAAAAAATGGGAGGGAACTGCAAGATCCGCAGCAACCCAGTCACATCCATGGAACTGGGTATCGGAGATTAGACAAAAAAAAAAAATCAATAGTGAGTCCCCTAAAAAATATATGCAAGGCTTCGGCCCTTCCATTTTCCTTTTTCAGTTTTTCCCATTTCGTTTGCATGTGATTTCCGAACAAAACCCCCCATTTTTACAGACAGAGAAACCACAGAACTAGATACAGAAAGTAAGTCCCAGACTGGTTGAAATCAATTTTCTTCTCAATATTGTACATTTATCTATCTATTCATCTCCTGTACTGAAGAATTCTCCCCTTTGCTTAAGATTTTCTCCATTAACGGTTGCAATTAAGCTTTAACCCCTTTGCTTTCCGCTTTTTATTGTTACCCATAAAGCTATATATATAGGAAAAGTACTCATTTTTCGACTTTATTCCTTTGAATTTTTTCCAGCTCTGTTTGGTGATTTTTTAGGAATTGAAGTTAGGACTGTTGTGTTGGTGGATCAATTGCTGAAGACATTCGCTTTTATGATTGTTGGAGTTATTAGGGTTAGGATCAGGATCCAGATTGGGGATTGAACTCGTATTTTGGATTTTGTTTAGGTTTCATTGGACTGTAGTTGAATTTGTCGTGGCACATGTAAATGGGCGATCTTCTGAGCTACCAATTGGGTATTTTGGGCATGGAAGAAGATTACACATACAAGATAGTGTAGAAAGTGATCTGGGACTGGAAATTGTCTAGTTTTTAGGTTAAAGGAATTTTGGGTTTTTGGTTTTTCCAAATTTTGAGGTTTGATCTTAGATAGGTGATGATTGTGTCAGTTGGTTTTGGTCATAAAGTAAAGGTGATGCTTCTTTGTTGGCACAGCAGGCAAGGAAGAAGAAGATCAGCTAATTAAATGGCATTGTTTTTCGCCGGAAATTGGGATTTCTCAGCCGAGAATTAGTTGTTTTTATTTAATTTTAATGTTTAATATAAAGTGAGTTGCCGAATTTGCCCTTTGATGTATAATGAATGTGGAAGTTGATATTAAAATAATTTTTTTTTTGAACACATCAGCTGTACTATGACCTACTTAGAGAGTCACGTCATCAATTGGTGTCGTGACAGGCTCAATTGAATGGAAGTGAAAAAAATTAATAGTTTAATTATTTAATTGATAAAATTGAAAGATGGATCATCGAAGTGGAATATGACCCATAGTTTAGGGTAGTAATTTATATTTAAGCCAATATAAAATGATAATAAACATATATTTCATTTGTTCAAGTGTCAATGTCTGATTCAGAATCATCTTGTATAAGTATTGCAGATTCATAACCATCATCTGCTTTAGATTCAGTATCAGATTCAGTCAATAACTCTTCCTCCTCGGTATCAATGTCATCTGACATAAGTATTGACTTAGGATCTAATTCATGTGGTTCATCTCCACCATCTAACTGGATTACTTCATTGTCGTCCTCCATATTTATTATAGTTATCAGGTAATTTTTCACAATCAGACAACATACTCTTAATGGCCTTCAAGAGCGACTCAAAACACTCATGGCTCATGTTGTGATCATCTTTGATGTTAAGTAATGTCGCCACTGTAGACAATGTAGTGTGTTTGGTGTAACCACGTCACAATGGCTCGCTACCCTCGTCTAACAACTTAAAGAATTCTTTGGCATCAGAATTCATAGGTTTCTCTCTGTCTTGTTCCCAATCAAAATCTGGCCCTGCAATATTATAAATCATTTCATTCATACGACGAGTACTACTGCTCGGATTGTGTACTGTTGTGATGCCACCATCTCTTCTCTGCCCATGTGTCCACCAGCATTCTTCGTAATTTTTCATTAACCCAGAAATAAGTAAATGATAGTTTACCACGTCTCTATCCATATAATTTATATTTTTACACTTCAAACATGGACATCATATCTTGTTCTGACCATTCACACATTCTAGGTGTCTATACGCATACTCCAAAAACACTTGGAAACCAGCTCTAAATTCAGCTGTAGCACTTATCTGGGCACTTGACTTTCGACTTGCCATCCAACTACGGTCTAAATAGAGGTCCATGAAATCACGGTACCTACTACAGACAACATTATAAATGTTAATATATGACTTGAGCATACTTATAACCATATGACTTGAGCATACTTGACAGCATGTATATGATTAACATTTAAGCATACTTGTAAGCATATGACTTGAGCATACTTGTAACCATAAGACTTGAGCATACTTGTAAGCATATGATTAATATTTAAGCATACTTGTAAGCATATGACTTGAGCATACTTGTAAACATATGACTTGAGCATACTAGCTAGTAAGCATATAAATTGAGCATACTTGTAAGCATATGATTAGCTCGTTAATATTATAAATGTTTGCAACTACCCGACCAAAAAAAAAATTGTCAGAGTCTCCCCTATAATATAGACTAGCCACATGCACGACGACATGCATATATTGTAAGACCCCAACTTTTATGAATAAAGATTAATTTCTCTCGAAATATATTTTTGAATATTATGATGTGGATATAATATAATATTATAGTTGTGGGTAATATTTATAAATTTTGCAAAGTAAGCAAGTGGTTATATAATATTCGATTGGTCGGGAAATATTCATTTTAACAGGGAATATTCGCATGCGACAAGACAATCATTGGTGGACCCCATAATGTAAGTATTATTGTAATTAAAAAACGACATAATTATCTTTTATAAAAATAACTACTAAGTGTTACCGTTAAAACTATTGAACTACCCTAGTAGTAAAAGTACAAAGATGTCTGGCGTGGTTGCATGGTAACACACGGTATTGATTATTGATGCTTACGTGAGAAGTCACTCAGTTATACTCAATTATTGCTACAGTAATTGCTGCATCATATCTCTCATAATATGATATATTATTAAATCTATAATTGAGATGATAAAGTTATTCATTTTATTATTTGCAATATTGACAATGTCTAAAAGTTCTGTCAATGAGAGGTTTGATCACCTAATTGCGCGCCAATAGGGAGAAATCTTTATTGGAAAGCCACCTCTTTTCTGGGAACGACTTGATTGTTAAATATTGTGAATTATAATATTAATGATAAATAAGTTCGTGTTGATTAAAGATAAAATTGATAGTTTCATTGTGTGGGATTATTAGTGTTAGTGGAAATTAGCATTTATTTCGATAATAATTAATGTCTGAAAGTTATCGGGTAATTAATCGGATAAATGAGCAATTAATTGCTATTAATTCACATGCATATAACTATTTATTCATATGTGTGTACTATTGATTCACATTCATGTACTATTAGGGGAGTTGGTGCAAAATTGATAATACTTGCATGACTAAATTAAAAATGGAGGTATAGTTGAAGGTACTATACTATAATTCGTATTTTCACATGATTATAACTATTGATTCACATTATTTATTATTAGGGGAGGTGGCGCAAGTTTGATAATACTTGCAGGACTAAATTAAAAATGAAGAAAAAGAGGAAGGTATTATACTGTAATATTTTAATCCCCAAAATGTGCAATTATCGAAATTATATTTTCCTATAAATAGAAGCTCATTCTTCCTTCATTTCTCACCAATTCACTAAAGCTTTAGAGCAATTATTATAGAGAAAAATTATAGAGAAAAAAAAGAAGAGAAATCTGCTACCTCACTATTCCGATATTCAATTTCTTCTAAGGTAAGGGGTATTATTTTTTCGTATTCATAAAGAGAGTTATTTTCTTTCAATACTCGTAAGGGTTGTTATTCCATTCTTTATTATTATGTTGGAATAACCTGTCTATGCGAAGTACTGCATAAATGGTGAAATTCTTCTGTTATTCCATTCTTTATTATTTTGTTGGAATAACCTATTTGTGCGGTCTATCGCATGCCTGGTGAATTCTGTTGTTATTCCATTCTTTATTATTCCCTTGGAATATCCTGTCTGTGCGGATTACACATGACCGGGTTTCATTCTTTATTATTCATTGGAATAACTTTTATCTGCATGCGCCTATCGCATGCACGGTGAATTCTCATTGTTGTTTCATTCTTTAGTATTCTGTTGGAATATAATGTCTATGCGGATTACACATGACCTGATTCCATTCTTTATTATTATGTTGGAATATCCTGTCTGTGCGGATTACGCATGACCCGTTCCATTCTTTATTATTCTGTTAGAATAACTCATCTGCATGGCCTATCGCATGCTCCGGTGAATTCTTCTCATTATTCCATTCTTTATTATTATGTTGGAATAACCTGTCTATGTGGATTTCCATATGCATGGTGAATGATCCTTCGTATTCATTCCTTATTAAATTATGAAAATGATCTATCTACGTGATTACCGCATGGCGGGCGAAAATCCATTTGTAGTTTCATATATTCTATTATACGCAGTTGGTTAAAGTTTTGACTTCTATAGTCCATGAAATTAGTAGAATATCCTGGATATTTGGGTTTCATCCAGTATCTTTTCATGAAAATATTCTTCTGAGCATTTTTAAATTTTACTCCACAAAGCAGTATCATGTTGACAATTTGGACGTTATTGATTTCAAGATAAATTAACTTATAAATATTTAAAATTTATTCTTGAACTTGTTTTATTGAATTATTATGTCATTGTCATCATCCTCATGCTTATATTGTGATGAAAGTTATCTTTGACTTATGTGCATAGATGGACTCGGTATGATTATGACCAGGGATCATTCGGTATAATCATGACCTGTAATGTTATAAATGCTGTGGTAAAAGTCCTCAGTGGCCTATAGTGCATTGATGGATAATTTTGGTATGATTATGATCAGGGATTATTCGGTATAGTCATGATCATTGATGATTTAATGAATATCCTTAGCCCATACTGCAGGGATGATTCGAGGATGTGGTTTATTTATTAAGCTGAGTCTCAGCGATAAAAATTGATGAAAATATTTTTAATCATAGAAGATAGTAGATATCATGCTCTACTTGACTCTTCTATTGGATTGCTTATTCATTGCAGCTTAAACTTGATGTCTATTGTATTTTATCAGTTTAACATTGTTGAAGACTAATGATAATTTATTCTGCATTATCTTAGTCATAATATTTCTTACTGGGCTAGTTGAGCTCACCCTTTTGCTTTCATTGTTCTCTTCAGAAAATGAGAACGTAGCCGGGACTAGTCGGGGAACGGAGTGATGATCCGAGATGGTGTATTAGTAGTCCTCACTATTCTATAAAATAATGTGACAATAATTGTAATGAGGACTCTATTTAAGAGTGGATATTGTTTAGAAGGCAATATTCTTGTTTAAACTCTCAGCTATGTTTTGTCGTATATTACACGAAGATTGTATAATTAAGTTTGTATTTGTATTCTGTACCATGTATTTGGTGACTCAAGATGAGTGATATATACTTATTTTGGGGGCGTCACATTTGGTATCAAAGCTTAGGGATATGATCCCTGGCTGAGATGTGAGACAAGGACTAGGAGGGGAGAGACGAGGAATTCCTTCGCTAGTATGACCTACCTAGGTTTATTTGGTATTTAATTGGTCGATTAGAGTATAAGGATAATATGTGATATGTTAATTAACCCTTGTTTTGTGGCAGTATTTGAAAATGGCATCCGAAAATATTGAGATAAGCAATGAAGCACATGAGACCGTTGAGTCACTGATAAGTAGGTTTTATACCTACTTATCCGGTATCTTTTACTTAAAATAGTTGCTTATACTCATGTGTTTTAGTTACTTTTCATGCATTTTGTGTTCATTTTGTAGGTTATATGTTTGGGAGTGGTGTGAGCGACTATTAATAAGGAAAAGCAAGGAAAATGCAAAGAAAAGCAATCCGGACATCATTTGGGATTTCATGTTCATTTCATGTTCTTGGCTTGGAACTTGGACTATATTGTAGAGCTTCTTCTTAGCTTTCCGGAACATCTTGAATCATTCCAATCGGAGTTCGGATGAAAGAGTTATAACATTTCTACCAACGGACGTCGTTGAACTTCATTGTTTTGGGTGGCCATTTGCATAGCAGTCACTTCCAGTCCAATTTCGACCTTTATCCGTTCGTTATTTCTCAAAATGGAAAGAATGAAAGTTGTAGATCTCGTCGATAGCTTCGATTTGATATGTCGCAGGCCCCATAACTCCTCCCGGTTTAAAAGTTATGGCAGTTTTAGCAGAGGAGGTTCCAGTAGAAAAATAATTGGCAGATTGGGGGCAAGTCGGGGCTTGCCCTTTTGTGCTTTTATAGCAAGCTGGGGCTTGGGGTCCTGGGCATGAAATCAGTAGCATAGAAAGCCGGAGATTGTTATTTACAAGGCAAATAGCAAGTCGGGGCTTGCCTATGCGCGGAATGAGTAATTTTTGTCCGAATTTGAGTCCGATAAGGATTGTTTCGAGCTGTTTGATTCAAGGACTTCCAAGAGGACTTAAAGACATATAAAGAGGCTTATAAAAAGAGGAGATTTACAAGGATTAGAGGAAGTGAGAGGAAGAATTCCATTAGATTAGATTAGAGTAAATTAGATCAAAACCCTAGTTCTAATGAGTTTTGAAGATTGAAGCAACTTGGAGACCATTGAAGATTCAAAGTAGGAGCAAGGAGAGAGCGTCAAATCTACAAACAATAGATTCTATCTTCTCATCTTCTTCTATCTTGGTCGTTTAATGTGTATTCAATTGTGGATTCTTAGTTTTAATTCAATAATCATGAACTAATTCTTTGTTTGAGGTTACTATGGATCTTATTGTGTAGTTTATTTTAATATGCTTCGTTATCAATTATTATGTTCTATTGTGAGGATTGTCTATTGTGATTTAAAATTAATTATTTAATTGACTGGCCATCAATTATCGTGATAATCTGTATGAACTCGAGAGATGAAGTATAGATTTAGATCTGATCATGATAGCATGTGTTCGTGGATTTTGTTAAGTAAATTTTAACTCGATGAGTGTTAAGGTAGAGATATGCTTGACAATCGCATGTAATCGGATAGAGAACTTGTTCTTAAACCTTCTTTAATTGTAATTCACATAGAGATATAGTGGGTTAGTTGATTAAGGTGTTTAATGGATTTCTATCTTAATTGTGGATTGACGTTAATACGGTATTAGTGCATCGAGAGGTGGTTAATACTACTTTAGTGTTCTTGATTAACAATTCGGGATAAAGAATAATTGATGAGAAGTGTGTTAACTTAAATGAAGCAATAAGTGAAGTTGTGATCTTAAATCTCCATAGTCTTAATTTAATTAGTGGAATTTAATAGTAGTTTAATTTATATAATTTGAAATTCATTCGCTTAAATAAGATTGAGTTAAGTTACGGGTTAGTACTTGGTGATTTTTATTAACTAATTCTCTGTGGGAACGATACTCAACTTATCACTTTATTACTTGTTGACCACGTATACTTGTGTGTTGTGCATAATTAGATTTTACCCAACAGTCACCAACGATCAATACCCAGGAAAATGTGCAACAAGAAGACAATAATCCTCAGGTAAACAATAACACTGATGAAATGGTGAGCGATGAGATGTTCAGAGGCTTTATGAAATTCATGCAACATCAGACGAGAGCGGCTCCTGTCAAAAATGCAGGTGGAAACACTGACAACTCCCGGACGGTCACCGCTAAGCAGTTCAAGGAGCTGGGACCACCAGAGTTTTTTGGAGAGCCAAAACCACTTAAGGCGGAGACGTGGATAAAGCAGATTAACAAGATATTTGATGTCTTGGGATGCTCCGAGGAGCAAAAGGTTCCCTTTGCCACCTTCATGTTGCGGCGCGGGAGGCGCATTCTTTGGTGGGAATCAGTAAAGCGTACTCAACTCGCCAGATCAAGATATCTTGGGAGAAGTTCCAAGAATCGTTCAACGACAAGTACTTTCCCGAAAGTATTCGCCACATGAAGGAGGTAGAGTTCATCAAGCTTGAGCAAAACAATATGACCGTGGGCGCGATGACGAAGCTAAGTTTGCCGAAGTTGTCTCAGCCATATTCCCCACTTGGTTGATAATGAAGAGAGAATGACGCGGATGTTTCTAAGAGGTTTGAAACTCGAGATACGCCGAAGACTTTATCTCTCATAAACCGTGTTTGTATTCGAGATGTTGTGAATAGGGCTCGATTATTGGAGCGCGATAATGAGTCAACCTAACTAAGAGAGAGCGGTAATACAAGTCGATAATACTAGTGGTAGCGATCATCGGTCGTGACAACAAACGTGGAGGAATCAACATGCCGTAAATGGTAATCACTTGGTGGTGGTAATCATGGCCATGACAATAAGAGTGGACATTTCAAGAAGAGAGATTCAATAATGATGGAAAGCGTCGTCAAAGACCAAAGACTGTTGTTAAGGAAGGAGAACGACCGGCGATCGTGATGTTACAAATGTGGAGGGAAGGACACATAAGTCCAAACCGCATTTGCGGTCAAAGCATGTTATAATTGTGGAAAAGAAGGTCACCTAGCCCGATTTTATCGTGCACCAAAGTTAAGTCCAAATGGGATGGAGGCATCAAAGGTGTCCCGCATAAGACAAAACCAGTAGTTCAAGGGAGAGCGTTTGTCATAACCTCCCAAAAAGCGAGGAATTCGAACGAAGTGATCACGGGTAAGCTAATCATAAACTCTAGCGAAGTTTATACTTTATTTGATACCGGTTCTACCCATTCCTTTATTTCTCCTACTTGCGCTCAACGTTTAAATTTGACTCCGGAGAAATTAGACTTTAACTTATCTGTTGAAACTCTGTTGGGAGAAACCTTCAATACATCCACAGTTTATAAGTCTTGTTTGATTCAAATCTTTATAAGTCTTGTTTGATTCAAATCGGTAACCGCACGTTACCTGTCGATCTTATTTCTTTGAAAATACTTGCATTTTATGTGATTTTAGGGATTGATTGGTTAACTACTCATCATGCTAAAATCGATTGTTTTCGTAAGGTTGTTAGCTTTCATATTCCTAACCAACCTATTATACGAATTCAAGCAACCAAACCACTACAATCAATCACTGTCATATCAAGCCATAAAGCTATTCGTTTATTAAAAAACGGTTGTCAAGCTTTCTTAGCCCATGTCACGGATTTAAATAAAAATACGTCAGATTTGAATGATATTTCTATTGTTAATAAATTTCCTGACGTATTCCCTAAAGAACTTCCCTGCCTACCCCGTGGCGTGAAATTAAATTTTGTATCAACCTTGAATCCCAAGACAAAACCCATTTCCAAAGCCCCATATCGAATGGCTCTATTGAACTTCGTGGAGTTAAAACCCAACTACGAGGAGTTAAAAACCCAACTACGTGAAATTGTTAGACATCGATTTCATTCGGCCCCAAGACGCGTCTCCTTGGGGTGCGCCTGTTCTATTTATGAAGAAAAAAGATGGAAGTATGCAACTTTGTATTGATTATAGGGAGTTGAATCATCTCACCATCAAAAATAGATACCCATTGCCACGTATTGATGACCTGTTTGACCAGTTGCAAGGCACCAAATTCTTTTCAAAGATTGATTTTCGTTTCGGATATCATAAGTTGAAGATTAAAACTGATGACATTCCAAAGACTGCTTTCAGAACTCGGTACGGGCATTATGAATTCCTAGTCATGTCTTTTGGATTGACTAATTCTCCTGCTGCCTTCATGGACATGATGAACCGAGTATTCAAGGAATATTTAGATTACTTTGTGGTCGTCTTTATTAATGACATCCTCATATACTCCAAAACCCGTGAAGACCATGAGCAACACTTGAGGCTGATATTCCAAAAGCTTCGTGAAAACAAGCTATATGCCAAGTTAAAGAAATGTGAGTTCTGGCTTAAGGAAGTTGCATTCCTTGGGCACGTGATATTAAATCATGGAATATCTGTTGACCCGGCAAAGATTGAAGCAATTCAAAGCTGGGAGCAACCTAAGTCAGTGACCGAAGTACGTAACTTTCTCGGCTTAGCTGGTTATTATCGGAGATTCGTAGAAAGGTTTTCTCGAATCGCTACTCCATTAACGCAAATTGACTCGAAAAGATACAGAGTTCTTGCTAGAAGCGAGGAATGTGAGAAGAGTTTTCAAGAACTCAAGAGAAGACTCATTTCAAAGACTGCTCGACAATACCATCCGCTCGGAGGGATTTGTCATCTACAAAGTGATGCTTCAGGCAAAGGGTTAGGATGTGTTCTCATGCAACATGGGAAAGTCATAGCCTAAGCCTCTCGATAACTCAAAGAATATGAGACGAATTATCCTACTCATGATCTAGAGTTGGCGCAATGCTTTTTTTAAGCTTAAGATTTGGAGGCATTACCTGTATGGAGAGAAGGTGGAGATCTATACGGATCATAAAAGCCTCAAATATTTCTTCACTCAAAAGGAACTCAACATGTGACAACGACGATGGCTTGAGCTGTTGAAAGATTATGATCATACCATCCAATACCATCTTGGAAAGGCGAATGTAGTAGCTGACGCATTGAGTAGAAGATCATATGCGGGTACGAGTGCAATATTGTCAACACAAAGACCCATTTTTTATGACTTACGAAGGATGGAGATAGAGTTAAAGACTCCAAGGACCCATGTGATGATGGCGAATATACGAGTAGAACCGACTTTAATCGATAAAGTTAAAGCTGCTCAAACTACAGACCTGGAGCTGATGCGTATGAAGAAGAAAGTGCAAGAAGGTGCTATTCTGGAAGCAAGAATCGATGAAGAAGGAATACTTCGAGTCAACTCCAGACTTTGTGTTCCTAACGATTCTAACTTGAAGTATAAAATCAGGATGGAGGCGCACAACACACCGTTTGTAATCCATCTCGGAGTACCACCAAAATGTATCGTGATCTCCTCACATACATTTTGTGTGGAGGAATATGAAGAGAGAGATAATGGGTTTATCTCAAGGTGTTTAACTTGTCAATGAGTCAAGTAGCGAGCATCAATCGCTAAAAGGTCCATTGCAACCACTTGAAATTCCAGAATGGAAGTGGGAGCACATTACCATGGATTTCGTTACTGGTCTTCCCAAGGTTTCTCAAGGTATAGATGCGATTGGGGTCATTATTGATAGATTGACCAAGTCTGCTCATTTCTTATCGATACGAGAAACTTATACACTTGAACATCTTGCTATTATATATATAAACGAGATTGTAAGATTGCATGGTATGCTAGTATCCATAGTTTCTGATCGAGACCCAAGATTCACTTCAAGGTTTTGGGTTAGTTTGCAAAAAGTTATGGGCACGTATTTAAGATTTAGTTCAGCATATCATCCTCAAACGGACGGGCAGTCGGAAAGGACTATTCAAACTCTTGAAGATTTATTAAGACTCTGTGTCCATTACTTCAAGGAAAGTTGGGACAAGTTCTTACCATTGGTGGAGTTTTCCTACAACAATAATTATCAAGCAAGTATTGGCATGGCTCCATTTGAGGCATTGTATGGAAGAAAGTGTTGTTCTCCAGTATGCTGGGATAAGGTGGGTGAAGAAATGTTGTTAGGACCGGAGTTGGTACGTATGACTACGGAAAAGATTCAAACGATCCGACAACGTATAAAAACCTCACAAGATCGATAAAAGAGTTATGCTGATCTTCATCGAAAAGACGTAGAATTCAATATTGGAGATCATGTGTTGTTATGTGTTGCTCTATGGAAAGGAGTTGCGAGATTTGGAAAGAGAGAAAAGCTCAATACTCGATTCATTAGCCCATTTTTAATCCTCGATCGAGTAGGAACTGTGGCATATAGACTCGCCTTACCGCCAAGTATGTCTCGTGTTCATAACGTTTTTCAATATCCATGTTACGTAAATATGTGAAAGACTCGAACCACATTATTGAATTAGAACCAGACGAGATAGAGGAAGATTTAACGTATGAAGAGTTACCTGTTAAAATCTTGGATAAGAAGGATCATATTCTACGCTCCAAGGTTATACCACAAGTTAAAGTTTTGTGGAGAAACCATGATGTGGAAGAAATGATCTGGGAGTTAGAATCTGAGATGAAGTCAAGATGTCCTCACCTCTTTGATATACCATGTACGTACCCTAATTTCGAGGACGAAATTTCATAAGAAGGGGAGGTTGTAAGACCCCAACTTTTATGAATAAAGATTAATTTCTCTCGAAATATATTTTTGAATATTATGGTGTGGATATAATATAATGTTATAGTTGTGGGTAATATTTATAAATTTTTCAAAGTAAGCAAGTGGTTATATAATATTCGATTGGTCAGGAAATATTCGTTTTAACAGAGAATATTCGTACGACGGCACAATCATTGGTGGACCCCACAATGAAAGTATTGTCGTAGTTAGAAAACGACGTAATTATCTTTATATAAAAATAACGACAGAAGTGTTAGCGTTAAAACTGTTGAACTACCCGGTAGTAAAATTACGATGTACGTGTGGTTTGCATAAGTAGCACACACTTGATTGATTATTGATGCTTACGTGAGAAGTCACTCGGTTTATACTCGCTTATTGCTACAATAATTGTTTGTGATCATATCTCTTATATTATTGATTCGATTATTGTCACAAGATCATCTCGCATAATATGATATATTATCAAATCAATAATTGAGACGACAAAGTTATTCATTTTATTATTTGCAATATTGATAATGTCTAGAAGTTCTGTCAAGGAGAGGTTTGGTCACCTAATTGCGCGCCAATAGGGAGAAATCCTTATTGGAAAGCCCCCTCTTTCCTGGGAACGATCTGGTTGTTAAATATTGTGAATTATAATATTAATGATGAATAAGTTCGTGTTGATTAAAGATAAAATTGATATTTTGAGCCCCAAAATGTGCAATTATCGAAACTATATTTTCCTATAAATAGAAGCTCATTCTTCCTTCATTTCTCACCAATTCACTAAAGCTTTAGAGCAATTATTATAGAGAGAAATTATAGAGAGAAAGAACAAGAGAAAACTGCTACCTCACTATTCTAATATCCAGTTTCTTCTAAGGTAAGGGGTATTATTCTTTCGTATTCATAAAGAGAGTTATTTTCTTTCAATACTCGTAAGAGTTGTTATTCCATTCTTTATTATTATGTTAGAATAACTTTTATCTGCAAGTACCACATACATGGTGAAATTCTTCATTATTCCATTCTTTATTATTCATTGGAATAACCTATCTATGCGGATCTATCTCACCCGTGAATTACATTGTTATTCCATTCTTTATTATTCTGTTGGAATATCCCGTGCATGCAGATTACGTATGAACGGGTTCCATTCTTTATTATTCTATTGGAATAACTCATGCATGCGGCCTATCTCATGCCCGTGAATTACATTGTTATTCCATTCTTTATTATTCTATTGGAATATCCCATGCGTCGTGGGATTACGCATGACCGGTTCCATTCTTTATTATTCTGCTTGAATATCTTGTCTCTGTATGGATTACATACGACCGGTTCCATTCTTTATTATTCTCATTGGGAATAACTCATCTGCAGGGTTATCGCATGCCTGGTGAATTCTTCTATTATTCTAGTCTTTATTATTATGTTGGAATAACCTGTCTATGTGGATTTCCACATGCATGGTGAATGATCCTTCATATTCATTCCTTATTAAATTGTGGAAATGATCTGTCTACGTGGATTACCACATGGCGGGCGAAAATTCATTTGCAGTTTCATATATTCTATTATACGCAGTTGGTTAAAGTTTTGACTTCTATACTCCATGAAATTAGTAGAATATCCTGGATATTTGCGCTTCATCCAGTATCTTTTCATGGAAATATTCTTCTGAGCATTCTTAAATTTTACTCCACAAAGCAGTATCATGTTGACAATTTTGACGTTATTGATTTCAGGATAAATTAACTTATAAATCTTTAAAATTTATTCTTAAACTTGTTTTATTGAATTATTATGTCATTGTCATCATCCTCATGCTTATATTGTGATGAAAGTCATCTTTGGCTTACGTGCATAGATGGACTCGGTATGATTATGACCAGGGATCATTCGGTATAATCATGACACAGTAATGTTATAAATGATGTGGTAAAGTCCTCAAAGGTCCTATAGTGCATTGATGGACGCTTTTGGTATGATTATGATCAGGGATTATTCGGTATAGTCATGACCATTGATGATTTAATCAATATCCTTGGCTCGTAGTGCAGGGATGATTCGAGGATGTGGTTTATTTATTAAGCTGAGTCTCAGCGATAAAAATTGATGAAAACATTTTTAATCATAGAAGATAGTAGATATCATGCTCTACTTGACTCTTCTAATGGATTGCTTATTCCGCTACAGTTAAACTTGATGTTTATTGTATTTTATCAGTTTAACATTGTTGAAGACTAATGATAATTTATTCTGCATTATCTTAGTCATAATATTTCTTACTGGGCTAGTTGAGCTCACCTTTTTGCTTTCATTGTTCTCTTCAGGAAATGAGAACGTAGCCGGGACTAGTCGGGAAACGGAGTGATGATCCGAGATGGTGTATTAGTAATCCTCTCTATTCTATAAAATAGTGTGACAATAATTGTAATGAGGACTCTATTTGAGAGTGGATATTGTCTAGAAGGCAATATTCTTGTTTAAACTCCCAGCTATGTTTTGTCGTATATTACACGACAATTGTATAATTAAGTTTGTATTTGTATTCTGTACCATGTATTTGGAGACTCAAGATGAGTGATGTATACCTATTTTGGGGGCGTCACCTATTTTAGCGACTCAAGATGGTTTTTATAACATATTGTAGCTTTATTCTTGTATACATAAGTTTGTGAAATAAATCGTACAATTTCACTACAATGATCTCCATCAGCCACATAGTGATAAACAATGAATAATAGGTCAGAAACTAGCTAGTTTCTTTTTGGTCTTCCATGTGTTGCACCCAAATTCCAGGAGCTATAATATATATGTATATGTATATATATATATAGAGAGAGATATTTTATATTTATACAAGTTCAGTCGTGGTTTCGCGGGGCAAAAGACACACGGGTTGAAACTAGTAGGCCTTGCAATCCATTATCGATATACGCAAGTCAGTCCAGGCCTGGCATGTTACTAGGACATAGTAATATTATAAAAACCAAGAATGATTCGACCACCAGTTAAAATAGCCTTTTTGAGTTGGATGACGAGTTCGGTTATAAAAACATTTATCAATCCTATAAAATGAAATACATTAGCTTAGCTTAATTGGTGGGCTCACAATTTGGTTTGAGTTGGTTGGGTATGCATGTTAATATTGTAATTTAAACCAACTATCTTAAAAAGTAATTTCTCTTGGATTTCATGATTTTGTCCATGCTGACAGCCAAGCTTGGCTTGGCCCCGTGAGAGGTTTCAGCTAAGCTTGGCGTGGCCTCGTGTATTCTCATGCCCCAAGCCCAAATTTCATCACCTCAAATAAATTCCTTAATATTTGGATATTAACAATGTACTATTACTATATATATTTGGATATCCAACTCATTTACGATGTACTATTACTATATATTACACCCAATCTATATACCACATTCACAATATTTTGCAATGTACTATTACTATATATATTAACTGTGATGCCCCCAAAATAGGTATGCATCACCCATCTTGAGTCGCCAAATACATGGTACAAAATTCAAATACAACTTAATAATACAACTGTCGTGTAAAATACGACAAAACATAAACTGAGTGTTTTAATATGAATATTGTCTTCTAGACAGTATTCAAACTCAAATGGAGTCCTCAATATATTTATTATCACACTATTTCATAGAATAGTGAGGACTACTAATGCTATCATCTGGACCGTCACTCCGTTCCCCGACTAGTCCCTAAGCACGCTCTCATTTCAAGAGAGAACAATGAAAGCAAAAGGGTGAGCTCAACTAGCCTAGTAAGAAATATTATGACTAAGATAAGGCAGAATAAATTATCATTAGCCTTCAACAGTGTTAAACTGATAAAATATAACAAACATCAAGTTTAACTGCAGCGGAACAAGCAATCCATTAGAAGAGTCAAATAGAGAATAAAATCTACTATCTTCTATGATTTAAAAGGTTTTTCATCACTTTTATCACTTAGACTCAGCATAATAAATAATCCACATCATCCCTGCACTACAGCCAAGGATATTCATTAGTATCACGACCACAAATTATCCATACACTACGGGCCAAAGATATTCGTGTTTTCATCAATGGTCATGATCATACCAACAACTGTCCATCAATGCACTACGGGGCAATGATGACTTTTACCACATCATTTGTAATATTACGGTCATGATTATACCGAATAATCTCTGGCCATAATTATACCAAGTCCATCTATGCAATACAGGCCACAGATGACTTTCAACATAATATAAACATGAGGATGATGATAATGATATAAGAATTCAATTAAACAAGTTCAAGGATAAATTTTTAAAGATTTATAATTTAATTTATCCAGAAATCAATAACGTCCAAATTGTCAACATGATACTGCTTTGTGGAGTAAAATTCAAGAATAATATTGTACCAAAAAATAATTTGGACTGATAACGAATTAATTTTTATAATGAATAGTACTTTGAATTGAATAGTACTTTCAGTGAATAGTACCGTGAATAGTAATTAGAATAGTAACCCAAGTGAATAGTATTCCTAGCATGAAAAAGTTAAAACTTATCAAAATGCTCGGATAATATTTCCATGAAAAGATCTTTGGATGAAGCGCAAATATCAAGGATATTCTACTAATTTCATGGAGTATAGAAACCAAAACTCTAACAAAACGAGTATAGAATTGAATCAAAGCGAAATAATATTACTTACATACTACAGTATGGAAGAAAATATCATTTCAAGCTTAATATTGAACAAAAATAACATCCCTTACCTTGAAAAGAAGAGTATTCCAACTGGTATAGCGGGGATATTCTTGAAGAAACCTTTCACTATTTTCTACGCTCAAAGCTTTCTAAAACTCTTAAGAAATACGCTCAATATTATAGAAGAAGAATTCACTAATTCTGGTGTGATTTTCAATTCTAACTAAGCATCCTATTTATAAGAGAATGGAAGGGGTACTGTTAAGAAACGGACGCAACAGTTATTTTTTAAAATTTACGGATGAAACAACACAACTTCACGGTTCCTAAGTATTAGTATTCATTTTCAAGGAGTTGGCCAATGAGAAAAATGAACACATGCCAATATAATAGCCTTGACCAATTAGAATGCACCCTAATTTGCAAGTTATCAATAATATCGCATGAGTGGAAAAGTTTGGCCAATAATGTCTAAGCTTGAAAAAGCATACCTTAATCTGCCAAATAAAGCTAGCAATTGTCATTTTTTGAAAATAATTAAGCCCCCCTATTAACATCATCAATATATATATATATATATATATATATATATATATATATATATATATAAAATTGAGATAACTTCTCCGATTATTTTGAAAAATGGGTAAATGGGGGTCCAAATAATAAACAAAATTTACATCAAAGACTACATAAAAATCCCTTCAATATTTTTAACATTTATCATCATTATTATAATTAACAATATTAATCGACTAGGTCGTTCCCAGGAAAGAGGGGGCTTTCCAATAAGGATTTCTTGTAAGACCCCAACTTTTATGAATAAAGATGAATTTTCTATAATTATCATTTTTGAATATTATGGAATGAATTTGATATAATGTTATAGTTGTGGGTAATATTTATAAATTTTGCAAAGTATGCAAGTTGTTATATATGAAATTCAGATAAGGCACACTTAGAAGGAGGGTTGAATAAGTGTCGATTTCTTATTTCGACCAAATCAGCTTTCACAAAATTTTGATTTTGCATAATCTCATTTAAAACATTCATAATGTCAGACCCATGAGAATTTGGCAAAGAAGATGAAGATGAGTCAGGAGTAGGAGAAATAGGAGGGGAGGTAATAGGAGGATCAGGGAGAAGATGAACAAACTCACCAGCATGAAAAGTAATATGAGACTTTGTCAGATTGGCAGTGTCAATAAGCTCATGATTTGTGACAGAAATTTCATCATCAAAAGATATTTTGAAATGTTGGAAGAGTTTTGTTAAAAACTTGCTATAAGGAAGACACTTCTTGGTTTGACGAATGCAACTTTGCATATGAGACAACATCATTTGAGAAAAATTGAAAGATTTTCCTTTAAGAATCATAGCCACAACCACTAAATCTTGATAGGTAAAATCTGCTCCACCACCAAGTCGTGGAAACAAATTATACCTAACCAACTTATGTAACACACAGGCAGTAGGACACACATTCACAGTTTTTGGAAGAAACAGAGATGTAAGAGAATAATCATTCATAACAATATGAAGCTGTTCCAATGGATGAAAAGGGATATTAGCAGCACCTTTAAGAGTAAAAGGACAAGGTCCAGCAGAAGAAATACCAAGAATGCTACCAAAGTCAATACTAGTGAAAAATAATGACTTACCCTTAACAAATGTTGTAAAACAATCCCCGTTGCATTCAAGATTAGTATAAAATTCTAACCTAGGATAAGCAATAGTAGGAGGGAGAAGCATAGAAGAAATATTGCAATCAGTGAAGAGTTTTTCCAGAACAGAGTGTTTTAGATAAAATAGATCTAGAGATTTTTCATACACAAATTGCTTTGTAGCAATGGAATTTTTAAAACGAGTTTTGAAACTAGGTCCTCTAAAGAAATTTTCTTGCATATCAAAGGAGGATGAAAATGGATTTACCAGATTTGGAGGAGACTCTGGCGGTGAAAAAATGTGTTCTTCATCTACTGGTTGCTTCAATTTTCCCCGGTGAGACAGTTCGACTTCTGAGGTTTTTAAGAAAGAAAAACTAGAGTCTGAGTCGTCAGATAAAATTGTGGCATCAGACAACACATGCACATAGGATTTCTTCTGTACGCGCTTGGATTTCATCTTTGTTCCCGTAAGATTCTTCAACGAAGATCCTTCTTCGTTTGATTTCCCAGACGATCGATTGCTAGCCCTAGTTTTCATGGTGTGATAGATTTGTGAAAGTGAAACAAAGAGTTTTGGGTAAATGATGGAGATGTAAGATCTGAATAAAGAAGAGAGCTGAAGATATAAAGATACACGAAAATAGAAGTTAATCAAGAGTCTATCACCGAAAGACGTGCATCTTTTCAATTTTGAAAAACTGTTCTGTTGTTGTTCTAAGTTTCAAGGTAGAAGTCTTTACGTTTCTCACTTAATTAATATTCGGCGATAAACATTGATTCTTAATATACCCGTGTATCTAGAATATTATTTAACCATATAAGGAATGTCTAACAGATATATTTTATCAGATAGCATGCAGAAAATAAATGATACATATATGCATAAAATATAATCTGCATGTCATAAAATTTTAAACACATAAATCACAATTATACCATGCACATTCCAAGTTCTCTCCTTAGCATACAAAATCTTTCCTCACTCAAGGGTTTAGTAAAAATATCAGCTAATTGTTTTTCGGTAGGAATAAAAACCAATTTAACTAACCCTTTTGAAACATTATCCCTTAAAAAATGATGCCTTACCTCTATATGTTTTGTACGTGAATGCAAAACAGGATTCTTTGATATGTTAATAGCACTAGAATTATCACAATATGTAGGCACATTATTGCAGATTATGTCAAAATCATATAGAGTTTGTTTCATCCATAATATTTGAGAACAACAACTCCCTGCAGCTAAATATTCACCCTCAGTGGTTGATAAAGCAACCGAAGTTTGCTTTCTACTATGCCACGAAACAAGACTTTGTCCCAAAAATGTACAAGCACCACTTGTAATTTTTCTATCAATTTGAAACCCTGCATAGTCAGCATCTGAATAACCCATTAGTTCAAAATGATTACTTAATGGATAAAATAACCCTAAATTTATAGTACCACTTAAATATTTAAAAATTCTTTTAACTACTTGTAAGTGGGATTCTTTGGGTTGTGCTTGAAATCGAGCACAAAGACATACACTATACATTATATCAAGTCTAGATGCAGTTAAATATAATAAAGAGCCAATCATACCTCGATATTTAGTTACCTTTACATCTATACCTTTATCATCTGAAGTGAGCTTTATTGATGTACTCATTGGTGTAGCCTTTGGGTTGGTTCCTTCAAAGTCGAATCTTTTAAGTAGCTCTTTTGTGTACTTGGTTTGATGAATATAGATCCCTTCCTTTGTTTGCTTGATTTGAAGTCCCAAAAAGTAATTTAGCTCTCCCATTAAGCTCATATCAAATTCCTTATGCATACACTTCGAAAACCACTCACAAAGAAAATCATTAGTAGCACGAAATATTATATCGTCTACATATATTTGAACAATGATTATTTCTTGTTTTTCATGTTTAATAAATAACATAGAATCTATTTTACCTCTAGTAAAACCACTTGAAATAAGATACTTACTCAACCTCTCGTACCAAGCCCTTGGAACTTGTTTGAGACCATAGAGAGCTTTCTTTAGCTTAAAAACATGATTTGGATATTTCTCATGTTCGAATCTAGGAGGCTGTTTGACATAGACTTCTTCATTGATGTATCCATTAAGAAAAGCACTCTTTACATCCATTTGATAAAGCTTGAATTTCTTATAACAAGCAAATGCTAACAAGATTCGAATAGACTCTGGTCTTGCAACTGGAGCATAGGTTTCTTCGTAGTCGATCCCTTCTTGTTGATTGTAACCTTGAGCCACTAGCCTTACTTTGTTGCGAGTGATTGTTCCATGTCATCAAGCTTATTTTTAAACACCCATTTTGTTCCAATGACAGAACTATCTTTAGGAGGAGACATTAATTCCCAAACTTGACATCGTTCAAATTGTTGAAGTTCCTCTTGCATTGCCATCAGCCAATTTTCATCAAGTATAGCTTCTTTAACATTCTTTGGCTCAAATTGTGATAGAAATGCAGAGAATGCACATTGATTTTGTAAGTTTCTTCGTGTAGTAACTCCTTTGTTTATATCTCCAATGATATTTTTCGGTGGATGATCCTTGAGATATTTTGCTGTCTTTGGCAGTTGAACATCGTGTATTACCTCTTCTTGTTAAGGAAAATTTTCTTCAAGATATTGTCTTGCTTCTTATTCATTTTTATGTGGATTGTTCAATCCAACCTGTTGAGTTTGTCCATTCGGCCTGTTGAATGGTTCTCTTCGGTTTACTAAATTTGTGAAAATCTCCAAATTTCCTGCATCCTCTTCTCTTTCTTTTGGAAGATCATTGTTAGTCTCATTGAAAGTTATATGAATTGATTCTTCAACACATAACATGTAAACATTAAATACACATATGCCTTGTTGTTATGTGAATAACCAATGAAAATACCTTCATAGGATTTAGCATCAAATTTTCCCAAGTTATCACTAGTATTTAATATATAACATTTAGACCCAAATACTTTGAAATAACTTATATTAGGAATTTTATTATTCAAAAGCTCATAAGGAGTTTTCAAAATAATAGGACGAAAAAGAACTCTATTTAACACATAACATGAAGTATTAACAGCTTCGGCCCAAAAATTCTTTGGAAGTTTGCTTTCTTGTAAAAGTGTTCTAGCTGTTTCTTGAAGTGTTCTATTCTTTCTTTCCACTACTCCATTTTGTTGAGGAGTTCAAGGAGCTGAAAACTCATGGCTTATACCTTTTTGATCACAAAATGTAATAAAGTCTTTTTGAAATTCGGTACCATGATCATTTCTAATTTTAATAAGTTTGAGACTATACTTATTCTCTAAATTTCTTATCAATTTCTCAAACTCTTTAAATGCTTCATCTTTGGTTCTTAAGAATAATACCCATGTATATCTAGAAAAATCATCAACTATGACAAATGCATAAAATTTACCATTAATACTAGCATGCCTTTCTGGGCCAAATAAATCAAGATGAAGTAATTGTAAAGGAGTAGAGGTTGATACCATATTCTTTGCACTAAATGATGTCCTTACTTGTTTTCCAAGTTGGCAAGGGACACATATTCCCTTCTTTTCATATTTTATCTTTGGCAAACCTTTGACAAGATTCTTTGAGGACAATTTCTTGATTAGATCCATGTGAACATGTCCCATCCTCTTGTGCCACAGATTAGCCTCATCTCGCATAGATGCAAGACATAATTCTTCATCCTGTTCCTCAAAGTCAATAGTATATATATTTCCTTCTCTTTGTGCAACTAGAGAAACATTGTTAGTACCATGAGAAATAATGCATTTTTCTTTATCAAAACTGACTTGGTGACCATTGTACATTAATTGATTTATACTAATAAGATTAAATTCAAGACCGTTAACAAGATGAACATTATCCATTTTAACCTTACCATTACCGATTTTACCTTTTCCAATAATCTCACAAGTTCGATTATCTCCGAATGTGACCGTTCCATTTTTCTTCTTGATTTTTAGTTCCACGAACTTTGATTTGTCACCGGTCATGTGACGAGAGCATCCACTATCAAGAATACATTTTGAGATGGAACCTTCGCCTTGAAACATACACATCGAAGAAAAATGATTTATCTTTTGGTACCCACATCTTTTTGGGTCCTTTAGGGTTAGTTACAAGTAAATCAACCTTTTTAACCCATACCTTTTTAATCTTATTTTTCTTTAAACAATTTATGTCCAAGTGACCTTTAATACCACAGTTTTTGCATGTTGTGAAAGGAGAACAATAATTCAATTTGAAACGCGACTTGGATATAAGCATATTCACATTACCGGTTTTACGAGTGGGATTATAACCTACTCCTTGTCTATCAAAACTAGGTTTTTGCTTTTCTAACATGACAGTTAGATTTTCTTCTCCTTGAACGAATCTAGCAAGAGATATTTTTAATGAATCTACTTCCTTTTGAAGTTCATTAGTATGAATGGGTTTAGACTGGGATTCATTACCAAAAGCATCAATACATACATCTCGCATTTTCAGTTCATTTGTCAATTTTTCAACTTCATTGTTCAAGTAAGTCACTTTGTTAAAAAGAACTTTATTATAATTCTCAAGAAAATCATTTTTAGCAATCAAAACTTTTTCTTCTTTACATATAGATTGCTTTTCAATAATTTTCTTTTCATCTATCAAAGATTCTACTTCACCCATTAATGTGTTAACTAAGTCTTTCAAATATGCATTCTTTTCTTTCAATTTCTCATTTTCTTGTTTCAAAGAAATAATTTCAAAAATAGATACCTCATTTGATTCACCTTTTATTCCCATGAAGCATACTTGAGCTATCTCATCCTTGGCGTCGACCTCAACTTCAGATTCTTCTTCATCACTCCAAGTGACCAGTGCCTTGTTTCTCTTATTATCCTTGAAGCCTGTTTTTCCTTTATTCTTTAGTTGAAAACAGTCCTTCTTGAAGTGCCCTGGACGTCCACATTCAAAACATGTCTCTTCAGTTTGTTTTTCTTTGCCTTTTGAGTTGAAGATATTCTTTCGTTTATTCTTTCTTTGTAGAAGTCCTTTGAGTCTCTGTGACATCATAGCTATCTCATCATCAAAATCATCATCAAGCTCTTCTTCATTTCCTGCATTAAGAGCTAGAACCTTCCTACGAGGAGTTTCCTCCTCATCGTCATACCTCTTTAACTGATGTTCATATTCCTCAAGTTCACCAAAAAGAGTTAGTGTATCCATACTAGATATAGTAGAGGAATCTTGAAGAGTAGTAATCTTAGATGCAAACCTCTTGGGCATAGCAGAGTAACTTACTGATTAATCTCACTTTGTGGAATAGATTTGTCTAGTAGCTTTAAAGAGTTCAGAAGAACAAGGAACCTTGCTTGAGCCATCTTTATAGTTTCATCTTTCTCAAGTTTGAACATCTCATAATCATGCATAAGCATGCTTAGTTTAACTTCTCGAACTTTTGATGTTCCTTCATGACTCACCACTAAAGTATCCCAAATTTCCTTAGCTGTGTTGCATGAGGATACTTTGTCAATCTCAGACTGCACCATGCCGCTTAAAAGAGTATTCATCGCCCTTGAGTCATAGGAGACCATGAAGGTTTCAGTTGAATCCATCTCTAGCAAAGTCTTTGGAGTACCGTCATCTTTCCTTGGAATAACTTGTCCATTTTCCACAACCCATCATTCCCAATGATCTCTTTTAAGGTAGATCCTCATTCGAAATTCCCAGAAGTTATAGTTTTCTGTTCTATGCAGCAGTGGAGGTCTATTGGTTGATTAACCTTCTTGATTGTTGTTTCAACTGTCTTTATGTCGAGAATCTTTCCTACAAGTCACTTTTAAGACCAAGTAAGTAGAGCTAAGCTCGATACCAAATGAAATTCGGATAAGGCACACTTAGAAGGGGGTTGAATAAGTGTGGATACAAACTATGACCAATTTAAAAAATTTAAACCAAATTATTGAACGTAGTCAACTATATTGATGAATGCGACTTCTTTGAATGAATATGGTCTATCAATTAAATTTTTGTTTAAGAAAATATCCCGTGTTTTTTTGTAAGTTAAATAAAATGATAACAAAAATTCTCACGATTAAATTTTGTTTATTTAGCAAATCAATTAACTTGAGTGAAATTAAGTTAAATCAAGTAATAAAAATAACACCAAGATTTTTACGTGGTTCTATTTATTACCCTCTATAATAATAGCCTACTCCACGTCCAATACCAACTAGTATTGGAGACTCACTTTTATTTCTTTAAAAGACTCTTGTTACAACAATCTGATTCTATAAAATTGAATTACAATAATTCACTTGAGCACTCTTGCTCCTTGTGCACCAATGCACCCCTTAAGCACCTATGCTTCCTTGAACCTGTTTGTAAACAAACCTTAATCCACATGGATTAAATTTCTTTAGACAACACTAAGTCTAAAAAAAATTAAGATTACAATAATAGAGGTCTAATGATCAAAGAAAATAAGCAATTTTACAATGCAAGGCTCAACTAATGAGTGCAATGATCAAGTAGTAAGAGTAAAAGATATCACCAATATTATGCTCACGAAAATTGTTGATTATTAATCTGAGTATAATAGCACAGCAGCTGGAAATATTGCACCGAAAATAATAAAGTAACTCTTCAAGTATGTAAGTGCAATAATTGATTCAAGTGATGTAAGTGTTGTAAATTATCACTGATCTCAGTTTCATTTTTATAGCCCAAATTGTTACCGTTACTTGATAAAAATCTGTTGCATGAAAACTTTTACGTTACCAACAATCTCCTTAAGTAACTAACCAATTATATTTCTGTTGAAAATAGATAGAAAAGATTAGTATATAGCACAAAGTATATATATCACTGGAACACTCGAAATTAAAACAGTTAGAACCGTGTATATCTTTATTCCAAATATCCACTATTTCACAGACTCCTTTTTAAAACAAATCTCTTAGACTTTTTCAATACATGTAAGCATATGATCTGCCGCCACAAAATAAGTCAGTATTGTATTTCCGAAACAAGAGATATTATGGCATAAATGCAAGATTGTAAAGATTTACAAGATATGAGAATTCCAAGGTAGTAGTAATCATGACTCTAGATTAAAACAGCTTTTAAGTTACCTACTACACATGCTTCAATACAAATATTTAGGACTTTCAACACATGGCAATAAATCTTTTAATCCAGAAAATAGAATAATCTTCTTATACGCATGCATATAAATACTTAACCATCAGTTAGCAATGTAACATAGTTAGGCATGCACACAAATATTTAATTTAATGCACAAATAATATGTCCTAGAGCCTTGTATTGAAAAATCAAATATTTGCAATGACCTTACATATTTTTCTTAGGACTCAAAACGTCTTCATTCTTCTTGAATAATCCATCAAACAAGTTTCTGAAATTCACAATAAATAATTTAGTACCAATGAGCAAGTCATCATCAAAACATTAGGCTAGAACGTGACATAATCAATAATATAATATTTGATTGGTCGTGGAATATTCGTTTTAACAGGGAATATTCGTACGACGGCCCAACCATTGGTGGACCCCACAACGGAATTATTGTCGGATTGAGAAAACAAAAAAAATATTTTTATGAAAATAACGACGGAAGTTTTACCGTTAACTGTTGAAACACCCGGTGTTAAAAATACAATAATACGCGTGGTTGCATAGTAGCACACAGTATTGATTATTGATGCTTACGTGAGAAGTCACTCAGTTTTGTTCAATTATTGCTTCAGTAATTGTTGCATAGTATCTCACGTTAATTGATTCAATTATTGTCGATATTTTATATATTATTAAATCAATAATTGAGACGACGAAGTTATTAATATTATTATTTGCAATATTAACGATGTCTCAAGTTCTTACGCCAGGAGAGGTTTGGTCACCTAATTGCGCGTCAATAGGGAGAAATCCTTATTGGAAAGCCCTCTCTTTCCTAGGAACGACCTGGTCGATTAGTAGTGTGAATTATAATAATGATGATGAAGTTTTGTTTTATTAGTATTATTAATGTAATAAAACAGAAAAGCTTTTTATATAAAACATAATACTTTTATAATGTTATCTGTTTTATTAGACAATAATTAGAATATATTATATTTTATTATGTATAGTATTTGCATAGTGCTGCATAGTGTTTCAGATAGTAAAATCTTTTTATATAAAAATGTAATACTTTTATAAAGTTATTCGTTTTATTAGATTATAAATAGAATATATTATATTTTATTGTAAACCAATCTGTATAAAATTCGCTTTAAAAGTAAATTAATCTGAACTATTCAGGAATTAGTTACTATTCAGTCCATTCTTCTATAAATGAAGCTCATTCCTTCATTATTTCTTATGAATTCACTGAAACTCTAGAGAGAGAAACTATAGAGAGAAAGAAGAAAAGTGTTCTGCTACTTCACCACTTCTATATCCAGTTTCTTCTAAGGTAAGGGGTATTATTTCTTTCGTATTCATGAAGAGAACTTCTGTTATTCCATTCTTTATCATTATGTTGGAATAACTCGTCTGCCAAGATACCGCATACATGGTGAAATTCTTCCGTTATTCCATTCTTTATTATTCATTGGAATAACTCTGCTCATGCTGAAGTACCGCATACATGGTAAAATTCTTCTGTTATTCCATTCTTTATTATTCTGTTGGAACATCCTCTCGGTGTGAATTTCGCCTGATCTGGTTCCGTTATTTATTATTATGTTGGAACATCCCATGTGTGTGTTTTACGACACGACCGTTCCGTTATTTATTATTCTGTTGGAACATCCCGCTTGGCATGAATTTACTTTGACTCGGTTCCGTTATTTATTATTCAGTTGGAATATCCTATCTGTGTGTTTACGCATGACCTGGTTCCGTTGTTTATTATTCTATTGGAATAACCTGTCTGTGCGGTCTATCGCATGCTTGGTGATTTCTTTTGTTATTCCATTCCTTATTATACTCAGTTGGTTAAAGTTTTGACTTCTATACTCCATGAAATTAGTGGAATATCCTTGATATTTGCGCTTCATCCAGTATCTTTTCATGGAAATATTCTTCTGTGCATTCTTGAATTTTACTCTACAAAGAAGTATCATGTTGACAATTTGGACGTTATTAGTTCCTAGATAAATTAATTCTTGAACTTGTTTTATTGAATTATTATATCATTATCATCATCCTCATGTTTATATTATGTTGAAAGTCATCTGTAGCCTGTAGTGCATAGATGGACTTGGTATGATTATTACCAGGGATTTATCGGTATAATCATGACTGTTGTATAATTAAGTTGTATTTGAATTTTGTACCATGTATTTGGCGACTCAAGATGGGTGATGTATACCTATTTTGGGGGCATCACAACTTGGTATCGTAGCTTAGGGATATGATCCTGGTGAGATGTGAGATAAGAACTAGGAGGGGGGAGAGACGGGAATTCCTTCGCGCTAGTATGACCTACCTAAGTTTATTTGATATTTAATTGGTCGGTCGTATATATAGGGATAATATGTGATACGTTAATTAACCCTTGTTACGTGGCGGTGTTTTTGAAAATGACATCCGAGAATGTTGAGAACATCAATGGAGCACGAGAGACCGCTTGAGTCTCCACGATCAATAATCGTGATAATGTGCATCGAAGGCGACAATCCTCGTGCAAACAACAACACCGACCAGATGATGAACGATGGAATGTTCGGAGGCTTTATGCGCATCATGCAACATCGTGCAAAAAGCGGTTCTGTCCAAAATGCAGTGAAAACACTGCAACTCTCGACGCGGTCACCGCTTAAGCGCTTCAAGGAACTGGGACCACCAGAGTTTTTTGGAGAGCCAAAACCACTTAAGGCGGAGACGTGGATAAAGTAGATCTGCAAGATATTTTATGTCTTAGGATGCTTCGAGGAGCAAAAGGTTCCCTTTGCCACCTTCATGTTGCGCGTGCAGAGAGGCATTCTTGGTGGGAATCAGAAACGTACTCAACTCTGCCAGACCAAGATGACTTGGGAGAAGTTCCAAGAATTGTTCAACGACAAGTACTTTCCCGGAAGTATTCGTCACATGAAAGAGGTAGAGTTCATCAAGCTGGAGCAAAACAACATGGCCGTGTCGCAGTACGAAGCCAAGTTCGCCGAGTTGTCCCGGTTTGCGTCCCATTTGGTTGATAATGAGGAAAGAATGACGCGAATGTTTCTAAAAGGTTTGAAACCCGAGATACGTCAATATCTTATCTCTCATAAACTGTGTTTGTATTCAGATGTTGTTAATATGGCTCAATTATTGGAGCGCGATAATGAGTCAACCCAACCAAAAGAGAGCAGACGGCAAAATGATAATACTAGTGATAGCAGTCATCGAAGCGGTGACAATAAGCGTGGAGGGATTCAACATGCCAGAAACGGTAACCACTTCGATGGTAATCATGGCCAAAATAATAATAATGAACATTTCAAAAAGAGGAGATTCAACAATGATGGAAAGACGTCAGCACCAGCACCTGTTGTTAAGGAAGGAGAACGAACACCTATCATATGCTTCAAATGCGGAGGGGAGGGACACATCAGTCCAAACTGCGCGATGCCGTCCAAAGCATGTTATAATTGTGGGAGAGATGGTCACCTAGCCCAATTTTTTCGTTCACCGAAGACAAGTTCAACTAGGATGGAGGCACCAAAGGACATCCCAGAAAAGTCAAAGCCAGTAGTGCATGGGAGAGTGTTTGTCGTGACCTCCCAGAAAGCAAGGAACCCGAACGAGGTCATCACGGGTAAGCTTATCATAAATTCTAGCGAAGTATATACCTTATTTCATACCGGTTCTACCCATTCTTTTATTTCTCCTACTTGCGCTCAACGTTTAAATTTGACTCCGGAGAAATTAGACTTTGACTTATCTGTTGAAACTCCGTTGGGAGAAACCTTCATTACATCCACTGTTTATTAGTCTTGTTTGGTTCAAATTCGTACCCTCACATTACCTGTCGATCTTATTTCATTGAAAATACTTGCATTTGACGTAATTCTAGGGATTGATTGGTTAACTACTCATCATGCAAAAATTGATTATTTTCGTAAGGTTGTTAGCTTTCATATTCCTAACCAACCTATTATGCGAATTCAAGCGACCAAACCATTAAAATCAATCACTATCATCTCAAGCCATAAAGCTATTCGTTTATTGAAAACGGATGTCAAGCTTTCTTAGCTCATGTCACGGATCTAAACAAAAATACGTCAGTTTTGAATGTTATTTCTATTGTTAATAAATTTCCTAACGTATTCCCTGAAGAACTTCCTGGCCTACCCCCAGAGCGTGAAATTGAATTTTGTATCAACCTTCAACCCGGTACAAAACCCATTTCCAAAGCCCATATCGAATGGCTCCTATTGAACTTCAGGAGTTAAAGACCCAACTGCAGGAATTGTTAGACATTGGATTTATTCATCCTAGTACTTCTCCTTGGGGTGCTCCTGTTCTATTTGTGAAGAAGAAAGATGGGAGTATGCGACTTTGTATTGATTATCGGGAGTTGAATCATGTCACCATCAAAAATAGGTACCCATTGCCACGTATTGATGACCTATTTGACCAGTTGCAAGGCGCCAATTTTTTTTCAAAGATTGATCTTCGTTCCGGATATCACCAATTGAAGATTAGAACCGATGACTTTCCAAAGACGGCTTTCAAAACTTTCAAAACTCCCCAGACGGGCATTATGAATTCCTAGTCATGTCTTTTGGATTGACTAATGCTCCTGCTGCCTTCATGGATATGATGAACCGAGTATTCAAGGAATATTTGGATCACTTTGTAGTCGTCTTTATTGATGACATCCTTATTTATTCCAAAAGCCGTGAAGATCATGAGCAACACTTGAGGCTGATACTCCAAAAGCTTCGTGAATATAAGCTTTATGCCAAGTAAAAGAAATGATAGTTCTGGCTTGAGGAAGTAGCATTCCTTGGGCACGTAGTATCAAGTCATGGAATATCTATTGACCCAGCAAAGATTGAAGCTATTCAAAGCTGGGAGCAACCTAAATCAGTGACCGAAGTACGTAGATTTCTCGGCTTAGCTGGTTATTATCGGAGATTCGTAGAAGGGTTTTCTCGAATCGCTACTCCCTTAAGTCAGCTGACTCGAAAAGATACAAAATTCGGTTGGAACGAGGAATGTGAGAAGAGTTTTCAAGAACTCAAGATGAGACTCATTTCAGCACCTGTTCTGACAATACCATCTGGTTCGGAGGGATTTGTCATCTACAGTGATGTTTCGGGCAAAGGGTTAGGATGTGTTCTCATGCAACATGGGAAAGTCATAGCCTATGCCTCTCGGCAACTCAAAGAATATGAGAGGAATTATCCTACTCATGATCTAGAGTTGGCAGCTGTTGTCTTCGCACTTAAAATTTGGAGGCATTACTTGTATGGGGAGAAAGTGGAGATCTTTACGGATCATAAAAGCCTCAAATATTTCTTCACTCAAAAAGGAACTCAACATGCGACAGCGACGTTATCTTGAACTATTGAAAGATTATAATCATACCATCCAATACCATCCTAGAAAAGCAAACGTGATAGCTGACACATTGAGTAGAAGATCATATGCGGGTACGAGTGCTATATTGTCAACGCAAAGGCCCATTTTGTATGACTTGCAAAGGATGGAGATAGAGATAAAGACTCCAGGGACCCACATAATGATGGCGAATATACGAGTAGAACCGACTTTAATCGATAAAGTTAAAGCTGCCTCAAGCTACGCACTGGAGCTGATGCGTATGAGGAAGAAAGTACAAGAAGGTGCTATCTTACCAAGCAAGAATCGATGAAGAAGGAATACTTCGAGTCAACTCTGGACTTTGTGTTCCTAACGACCCTGATTTAAAGTATAAAATCATGATGGAGGCGCACAACACACCGTTTGCAATCCATCTTGGGAGTACCAAAATGTATCGTGATCTTTGACATACATTTTGGTGGAGCAATATGAAGAGAGAGAGAGCGCTATTTATCTCAAGGTGTCTAACTTGTCAACGAGTCAAGGCGGAGCATCAAGTACCAAAAGATCCATTGCAACCACTTGAAATTCCAGAATGGAAGTGGGAGCACATTACCATGGATTTCATTACTGGTCTTCCCAAGGTTTCTCAAGGCATAGATGCAATTTGGGTCATTGTTGATAGATTGACCAAGTCTGCTCATTTCTTACCAATACGAGAAACTTATACACTTGAACGTCTTGCTCGTATGTATATAAACGAGATTGTAAGACTGCATGGTATGCTAGTATCCATAGTTTCTGATCGAGACCCAAGATTCACTTCACGATTTTGGGTTAGTTTGCAAAAAGCTATGGGCATGGATTTACGATTTAGTTCAGCATATCTTCCTCAAACGGACGAACAATCAGAGAGGACTATTCAAACTCTTGAAGATTTATTAAGACTCTGTTTCCTTGACTTCAAGGGAAGTTGGGACAAGTTCTTACCATTGGTGGAGTTTTCATACAACAATAGTTATCAAGCAACTATTGGCATGGCTCCATTCGAGGCGTTGTATGGAAGAAAGTGTCGTTCTTCAGTATGCTTGGATGAGGTGGATGAAGCAACGTTGTTGGGACCGGAGTTGGTACGTATGACTACAGAAAAGATTCAAACGATCCGACAATATATAAAAACCTCACGAGACCGACAAAAGAGTTATGTTGATCTTCATCGAAAGGACGTGGAATTCGATATTAGAGATCATGTGTTGTTACATGTTGCTCTATGGAAAGAAGTTACGATATTTGAAAAGAGAGGAAAGCTCAATCCTCGATTCATTGGCCCAGTTTTAATCCTCGATCGAGTAGGGACTGTAGCCTATAGACTCGCTTTACCACCAAGTATGTCTCGTGTTCATAACGTTTTTCATATATCCATGTTACGTAAATATGTGAAAGACCCGAACCACATTATTGAGTTAGAAGAGGATGAAATAGCGAAAGATTTAACGTATGAAGAGGTTCCTGTTCAAATCTTGGATAAGAAGGAACATATTCTACGCTCCAAGGTTATACCTCAAGTCAAAGTTTTATGGAGGAACCACGATGTTGAGGAAATGACCTGGGAGTTAGAATCTGAAATGAAATCAAGGTATCCCTACCTCTTCGACATACCAGGTACGTACCCTAATTTCGAGGGCGAAATTTCATAAGAAGGGGAGATTTCAAGACCCCAACTTTTATGAATAAAGATGAATTTTCTATAATTATCATTTTTGAATAGTATGGAATGAATTTGATATAATGTTATAGTTGTGGGTAATATTTATAAATTTTGCAAAGTACGCAAGTTGTTATATAATATTCGATTGGTCGGAGAATATTCGTTTTAACAGGGAATATTCGTACGACGGCCCAATCATTGGTGGACCCCATAATAGAATTATTGTCGAATTGAGAAAACGACAAAAATATTTTTATAAAAATAACGGCCAAAGTTTTACCGTTAACTGTTGAAACACCCTTATGTTAAAAAATACGATGTCTGCAGTGAGTTGCATAAGAAGAGCATACCTGTATTGATTATTGATGTTTACGTGAGAAGTCACTCATGTTTGTTCAATTATTGCTTCAGTAATTGTTGCATAGTATCTCACGTTAATTGATTCAATTATTGTCGATATTCTATATATTATTAAATCAATAATTGAGACGACGAAGTTATTAATATTATTATTTGCAATATTAACGATATCTAAGTTACGCCAAGGAGAGGTTTGGTCACTATCATTGCGCTAATAAGGAGAAATCCTTATTGAAAGCCCCTCTTTCTTAGGAACGACACAGTCGATTAATAGTATGAATTATAATAATGACGATGAAGTTTTGTTTTATTAGTATTATTAATGTAATAAAATAGAAAAGCTTTTTATATAAAAAAGCAATACTTTTATAAAGTTATACATTTTATTAGACAATAATTAAAATATATTACATTTTATTATGCATAGTATTTGCATAAAGGCCGCATAGTATTTGCATAGTAAAATCTTTTTATATAAAATGAATACTTTTATAAAGTAATTCGCTTTTATTAGATTATAAATAGAATATATTATATTTTATTGTAAACCAATTTGACAAATCCGCTTAAAAGTAAATCAATCTGGATCGTTCAGAATTAGTTACTATTATTCACCCATTCTTCTATAAATAAAGCCCATTCCTTCATTATTTCTTACGAATTCACTTGAAACTCTGTAGAGAGAAACTATAGAGAGAAAGAAGAAAAGTGTTCGCTTACTTCACCACTTCTATATCCGGCTTTTCTAAGGTAAGGAGTATTATTTCTTTCAGTATTCATGAAGAGAGAACTTCATTATTCCATTCTTTATCATTATGTTGAATAACTTTGCCTCACATGAAATCACCGCATACATGGTGAAATTCTTTTCTTATTTCATTCTTTATTATTCTTTGGAACATCCCGCATTGCATGCGATTTCGCCGACACGGTTCCATTATTTATTATTCTGTTGGAACATCCTGTTTGTGCGTTTACGCATGACTTGGTTCCATTATTTATTATTCTGTTGGAACATCCATCTCGTGCGCTTTCTACGCATGACCGGTTCCGTTGTTTATTATTCTGCTGAATAACTCATCTGCAAGCGCTTATCGCGTGCTCGATGATTTCTTTTGTTATTTCATTCCTTATTATACTCAGTTGGTTAAAGTTTTGACTTCTATACTCCATGAAATTAGTGGAATATCCTTGATATTTGCGCTTCATCCAGTATCTTTTCATGGAAATATTCTTCTGTGCATTCTTGAATTTTACTCTACAAAGAAGTATCATGTTGACAATTTGGACGTTATTAGTTTTTAGATAAATTAATTCTTGAACTTGTTTTATTGAATTCTTATATCATTGTCATCATCCTCATGTTTATATTATGTTGAAAGTCATCTGTGGCCTGTAGTGCATAGATGGACTTGGTATGATTATGACCAGGGATTTATCGGTATAATCATGACCGTAATGTTACAAATGATGTGGTAAAAGTCCGCATTAGCCCGTAGTGCATTGGACAGTTGTTGGCATGATCATGACCATTGATGAATACACACGAATATCCTTGGCCCTTAGTGCATGGATAATTTGTGGTTGTGATACTAATGAATATCCTTGGCCGTAGTGCAGGGATGATGTGGATTATTTATTAAGTCGAGTCCCAAATGATAAAAGTGATGAAAACCTTTAAATCATAAAAGATAGTAGATTTTATTCTCTACTTGACTCTTTTAATGGATTGTTTGTCCCGCTGCAGTTAAACTTGATGTTTGTTATATTGTATCAGTTTAACACTGTTGAAGGCTAATGATAATTTATTCTGCATTATCTTAGTCATAATATTTCTACTGGCTAGTTGAACTCACCCTTTTACTTTCATTGTTCTCTTCAGGAAATGAAAACGTAGCAGGGACTAGTCGGGGAACGGAGTGACGGTCCAGATAATAGCATTAGTAGTCCTCACTATTCTATTAAATAGAGTGATAATAAATGTAATGAGGATTCAATTGAGTGTGGATATTGTCTAGATGACAATATTTGTATTAAAACTCACAACATATGTTTTGTCGTATTTTACACGACTGTTGTATAATTAAGTTGTATTTAAATTTTGTACCATGTATTTGGCGACTTAAGATGGGTGATGTATACCTATTTTGGGGGCGTCACATTTCTCCCTATTGGCGCGTAATTAGGTGACCAAACCTCTCCTTGACAGAACTTTTAGACATCATTAATATTGCAAATAATAATATTAATAACTTTGTTGTCTCAATTATTGATTTACTAATATATAAAATATCAACAATAATTGAATGAAATAATGTGAGATACTATGCAGCAATTACTGTAGCAATAATTGAACAAAACTGAGTGACTTCTCATGTAAGCATCAATAATCAATACCGTGTGCTACTATGCAACCACGCGTATTACTGCACTTTTACCATTGGGTATTTTATGACAACTTGCTTACTTTGAAAAATTTTCGCATATCACCCTTAACTTTAACCTTTATCAATTTAACCATTTACTAAATAGAATAATAATTATAAAAATTTAATACTTTCATTTCGTAAAATTCGGGGTCTTACAATCTCCCCTCCTTATGAAATTTTACCCTCGAAATTTATGTACCTGGTAGTTCGAAGAGATGAGAATACCTTGCTTTCTTTTTGGATTGTACCTTCCCGGTTATTTCCTCTCTATCATGATTTTCCCATTTCTCATCTCCTGTATTTCAGATATCATTCTAGAATATAGTTTCAAAATAAGGGTTTAATTGACATGTCACATATAATCCTTAGACTCTGACCGACCAATTAAGTACCAAATAAACTTAGGTAGGTCATACTAGCGAAGGAATTCCCCGTCTCTCCCCTCCTAGTTCTTGTCTCACATCTCAGCCAGGGATCATATCCCTAAGCTTTGATACCAACTGTGACGCCCCCAAAATAAGTATACATCACCCATCTTGAGTCGCCAGATACATGGTACAGAAATCAACTACAAACTTAATTATACAACAGTCGTGCTAAATATGACAAAATATAGCTGAGAGTTTACATGCATATTGCCTCATAGACAGTATACAAACTCAAATTCAGTCCTCATTACACTTATTATCACACTAAATAGTGAGGACTGCTATAGCAACCATATCGGACCATCACTCCGTTCCCCGACTCGTCCCAGCTATATTCTCATTTTCTAAAGAGAACAGTAAAAGAAAAGGGTGAGCTCAACTAGCCCAGTAAGAAATATTATGACTAAGATAATGCAGAATAAATTATCCTTAGCCTTCAACAGTATAACAACTGATAGAATATAATAGACAATAAGTTTAACTGCAGCGAAACAAGCAATCCATTAGAAGAGTCAAGTAGAGCATAAAATCTACTATCTTCTATGATTTAAAAAGTTTTTCATCAACTTTATCCCTGTAATACCCATCAACAGTTCTTTAATATACCCAAGATAAATAGAACTTTTGTAAGACCCCAAATTTTATGAAATAAAAGTATTCAATTTTCTTATAATTATTATTCAGTAAATGGTTAGATTGATAAAAAGTTAAAGTTAAGGGTGATATATGAAAATTTTCAAAATACGCAAGTGGTTATAAAATACTCATTGTGGTCGGGGAATATTCGTTTAGTCGTGGAATATTCTTTTTGTCGGAGAATATTCATACAACTGCCGCAAACCATTTGTGAGCCCCATAATGTAATAACTTTGTCGGATGAAGAAAACGACAAGTTTGAGTTTTATAAATAACGGCATAGTTATTACTGAATTAACAATTTGTTGGAATACACGGTGGTTAAAATACAAGATGTCGCGTGGTTTGCATGTAGAACCACGATGATTGCACGCATTTTTTGAATTATTAATTCTTACGTAAGAAGGCACTACTCAATAATTGTTACAGTAATTACTGTTCAATATTTTATTTTATTAGTTCAATAATTGTTGCGTTGATATTTTATATTATTGTTATTTCAATAGTTATCATTGCACAGTATTTCCATTGTCAGATCAATAATTTATATTATTTGGATAATATTATTAGATAGCATTATTGGCAATGTCTAGAAAATTCTGTCAAGGAGAGGTTTGGTCACCTAATTACGCGCCAGTAAGGAGAAATCCTTTTTGGAAAGCCCCATCTTTCTTGGGAACTGCCTGATTGTCATAATTGTGATTTTGTAATATTTTTGTGAATAATTAATTATTAATTTATATGATAAGGAAATATTTATTTGATGTGGATAGGGTTATAAATTAAGGAATTAATGTTGAGGTATTTTATCAGTATTTTGTCGGATTTGAGGTATTAAAAACTCAAATCGGTGTTCTTAAAACTTTATTGCGTGAGTTGTAATTTTAATCCGACCGTTGGATCGTTGTGATTTTTGGATATGTTATACATATATGAGTTGAGTATATGTCCACAAATTTTGAACCGTTGAAAATTAACGCATGATTTGTTATGAATTTTAAAAGGTGTTGAAATGATGTTGAAAATCGTCCGTTTGTGGATTTCGGATATTTTCTGTTTGAAATTTGGAAAAACTCAAAGCTACTAAGTTGTAGAGAATTCGATTTCATGCAGAATAGACATAAAATTTGTATTTTTCTGATATACGGGCTATTTTCTATGAATTATTGAAGTTTCAAAAATTAAAATATTTTTATTAAATTTATGGGTGAGACCCACTTTTATTTTAACATGTGGGCTGCCAAAAATATTCAGAAGTGACTGGCTTGATTCAAAAAAGGAGGATGGCGTGGAAGGAAATAAAATAAATAATATTATTTTATTAATTTAGTCTCCTTTGGCGTTCTAGCATTTTCCTATAAATAGGCGCTTAAGTTAGAATTGAAAATCACACCAGAAACTAAAGTTTTCTCTCTCTATATTCTCGAGCGTATTTTTGTGAGTATTTAGATACTTGAAGAGTTGCTATTCAAGCAAGTTTCCTTCGACTTTTCATCCCACATTCCGGTCGGGAAATCGCTCTTTTCGAGGTAAGTGGATTTTAAGGGTTATTATGTTTCTTCGCTTTTGTAATTTTTCCGACCTTCAAAAATTCTCGGAAAAATTTGAAATGATATTTTGATGAGTTTTCTCGATTGTGTCCAAAAATGTTGATTTTTGGATGTATAGATTAGAGTTATGGATTTTATGAGAAAAGACTATTTTAAAATAAACGCTTATAACTCCTTGTGGTTAATTCCAAAATTGGTGAATTTTTTATTGGGAGTACATCTATATAACATCAGTATATTCTATAAAATTTCGGAATTTTTGGAAAAAAGTACAATTTATGATAAATTTCTAAATATTCGGTAGTTTTGGCCATGTGAAAAATAGTAAATGAATTTTATAATTTTCGAGAAAAATATATGTTCAATATGGGACTATATTATGCTAAATCCCAGAAAAGAAATATTTTTGGAACTGATTTGATATTTTTCATGAAAATAGACTAGTTATGAATAAATAAATTAAATATGTTATGTGAAGTAACAAAATTGAAAAAAAGGATTTTATTGCTTGGGAATCCTATATATGGTATATGCAGATTTTTGATGAGGTTGTTGGTTATTGGTGATGAAATCTTATGAGTTTGGCATTTTAGTATGATTAAATGCATTAATTGGTAAAGTGTAAACAATTAAAATAAATTATTTATAAGTTTAAGAAATGGTTAAAATATTGTGGTAATATTAATAAATTAGATTATGAGATTATTAAGTGATTTATAACATTTGGATTAAGGTGTTATGAAATCATTGATTTATAAATCTTACTCTTGAAATTAAATACAGTTGTTGATCATATTATTTTTATTATCATATATAACATTTTTATAAATTCTGGTGATGAAATTTCTCTTTGACTTAAGTGTAAAGATGGGTAGATTATTGGTGTGATCGTGACTATGGGTTCTCTTTGGCCAGTAGTGCAAAGATAAATTGTTGACTAGTATGATCATGATCATTGAATTTACAATTGAATATTTTTAGCTTAAGTGCAAAGGTGAATTAATCAACATAGTTATAATTATGGTTTATATAAATTCTGAAATGATTATGTATTTCTTTGAGATATTAATATCTTTGGTTTGTAGTGCAAAAGATGAATTATTGGTGAATATCTTTGGCAGTAGTGCAAAAGATGACTGTTCTTGAATATCTTTGGCATGTAGTGCAAAGATGAATCTGTTAATGAATATCTTTGGCCTGTAGTACAAAGATGAATTATTGATGAATATCTTTGACCCGTAGTGCAAAGATGACCTGTTGTTGAATATCTTTGGCATGTAGTGCAAAGATGAATTGTTAATGAATATCTTTGGCCCGTAGTGCAATGATGAACTTATTAGTATGATTATGAATAGGAACTGTGATTTGGTATAACCATGATCTTTGATGTTTCAGGTAAAGATATGTGATGAAAAATATCTTCGTCTTGGATGAGAAGAGAAAATTAGAACTACAATTATGATTATGAGTTATTCACATGACTGTGAATAGGATCTGTTGATTAATGTTACAGGGTTAAAGCATTGTTGGTGGACTTTTAACATGGAGAAGATAATAGAATTTATGGTCTATTTGACTCTTCTAATGGATTGCTCGTTCCGCTGCAACTATGGTTAAAAAGTTTTATCATCTACCATATGTTCTAAATCTCTGATTTATTACTGATGAAGGCTATTAATAATTTAATTATCTTTAGTTATGATATTCTTTACTAAGCTAGTTGTGCTCACCCCTTTTGCTTCACAATTCCTTTCAGGTAATAAAAGTGTAAATTTTGGGTCGAAAGCCGGGGATAACGGGGAATAGTGTGGTGGTCCGAAACTATCAAAGTTTCTCAACACATTATAAAACCGCATGACAATACAATATATAATTGTATTGAGGACCTAAGATGTGTGTGTCGATATTATACGTCACTTAATAATTGATTTTGGTGAACAACAATAGGGTGAAGTGGACCTAACTTTGGAAGGGTGTTTTGCCACTATCATACAAGATGTCTAATGACATACAATCTTGTGTTATCATAAAAAAGGGTTGTGTACATCCACTTACTGAGTATATCTACGAGCACTACCTATATGATCTTGGAGTTGGGTTGAAACATAATGTTCAATCGTAGACGGTGGAGATAGTTATATGTCAAGAGAAGACTCACCATTGGAAGGAACATGATAGTAATCTTCTCATTTTTCTTTGGGGTCTATTGGATCAACCAAGGATAATTCTCTGGACATATGATATATATCATAACTTAGATTTATGGCCTCTTATGTACGAAGGTTTCCTTGAGCATTTCCCAAAGATTTTAATTTCTAAAATAGTTCTAGATTGTACCTTTATGTAAGGTATCACTGTGAGGTGTTGTCCATAGTTGGGACATGAGTCACAGTTGGTATTAAAACTCACAGTATATGTGTTGTTGTATTTTGCACGACAATTGTAGTAATAAAGTTGTAGTTGTTTTATGTACCATGTATTTGGCGACTCAAAATAGGTTGGATGGATTTGACCTATTTTGGGGGCATCACATTTGGTATCAGAGCTTAGGGATATGATCTCTAGAGGAGATCCGGGATTAGAACTAGGAAGGGAGAGACGAGTATTATCATTCGCTAGTGTGTGTCCTACCTAAGCTGATTTTTCTTACTTAAGTTGACAAATTGTGATATGTCAATTAACCTTTGTTTTGAAGCTGTATTCTAGAATGATATCTGAAATACAGGATATGAGCAATGGGAGAAATCATGAGGACAGGGAAGATGGAATCTGAGATGAAAGCAAGGTATTCTCAACTCTTTGAAATACCAGGTACGTAAATTTCGAGGACAAAATTTCATAAGGAGGGGAGATTGTAAGACCCCAAATTTTATGAAATAAAAGTATTCAATTTTCTTATAATTATTATTCAGTAAATGGTTAAATTGATAAAAAGTTAAAGTTAAGGGTGATATATGAAAATTTTTAAAATACGCAAGTGGTTATAAAATACTCATTGTGGTTGGGGAATATTCGTACGACGGCGCAGTCATTTGTGGGCCCCATAACAGAATAACTATCGGATGAAGAAAACGACAAGTTTGAGTTTTTATAAATAACGACGTAGTTGTTACCGTTAACACTGTTGGAATACTTGGTGGTTAAAATACAAAGATGTCTGGCGTGGTTGCATAAGAACACACGATTGCACGCATTTTTTGAATTATTGATTCTTACATAAGAAGGCACTACTCAATAATTGTTACAGTAATTACTGTTCAATATTTTATTTTATTAGTTCAATAATTACTGCGTTGATATTTTATATTATTGTTATTTCAATAACTATCATTGCACAGTATTTCCATTATCAGATCAATAATTTATATTATTTGAATAATATTATTAGATAGCATTATTGGCAATGTCTAGAAAATTCTGTCAAGGAGAGGTTTGGTCACCTAATTACGCGCCAGTAAGGAGAAATCCTTATTGGAAAGCCCCCTCTTTCCTGGGAACTGCCTAGTTGTCATAATTGTGATTCTGTAATATTATTTATGAATAATTAATTATTAATTTATATGATAAGGAAATATTTATTTGATGTGGATAGGGTTATAAATTAAGGAATTAATGTTGAGGTATTTTATCAGTATTTTGTCGGATTTGAGGTATTAAAACTCAAATCGATGTTCTAAAACTTTATTAAGTGAGTTGTAATTTTAATCCCAATAGCTGGATCGTTGTGATTTTTGGATATGTTATACATATATGAGTTGAGTATATGTCCACAAATTTTGAACCGTTGAAAATTAACGCATGATTTGTTATGAATTTTAAAAGGTGTTGAAATGATGTTGAAAATCGTCCGTTTGTGGATTTTGGATATTTTCTGTTTGAAATTTGGAAAAACTCAAAGCTACTAAGTTGTAGAGAATTCGATTTCATGCAGAATAGACATAAAATTTGTATTTTTCTGATATACGGGCTATTTTCTATGAATTATTGAAGTTTCAAAAATTAAAATATTTTTATTAAATTTATGGGTGAGACCCACTTTTATTTTAACATGTGGGCTGCCAAAAATATTCAGAAGTGACTGGCTTGATTCAAAAAAGGAGGATGGCGTGGAAGGAAATAAAATAAATAATATTATTTTATTAATTTAGTCTCCTTTATGTTTCAGCATTTTCCTATAAATAAAGCGCTTAAGTTAGAATTGAAAATCACACCAGAAACTAAAGTTTTCTCTCTCTATATTCTCGAGCGTATTTTTGTGAGTATTTAGATACTTGAAGAGTTGCTATTCAGTGCAAGTTTCCTTCGGCTTTTCATCCGACATTCTGGTCAGAAGTACTGCTCTTTCGAGGTAAGGGATTTTAAGGGTTATTATGTTTCTTCAGTTTTGTAATTTTTCTGACCTTCAAAAATTCTGGAAAAATTTGAAATGATATTTTGATGAGTTTTCTCGATTGTGTCCAAAAACAGCGATTTTTGGATGTATAGATTAGGAGTTATGGATTTTATGAGAAAAGACTATTTTAAAAATAAACGCTTATAACTCCTTGTGGTTAATTCCAAAATTGGTGAATTTTTTATTGGGAGTACATCTATATAACATCAGTATATTCTATAAAATTTCGGAATTTTTGGAAAAAAGTACAATTTATGATAAATTTCTAAATATTCGGTAGTTTTGGCCATGTGAAAAATAGTAAATGAATTTTATAATTTTCGAGAAAAATATATGTTCAATATGGGACTATATTATGCTAAATCCCAGAAAAGAAATATTTTTGGAACTGATTTGATATTTTTCATGAAAATAGACTAGTTATGAATAAATAAATTAAATATGTTATGTGAAGTAACAAAATTGAAAAAAGGATTTTATTGCTTGGGAATCTCCTATATATGGTATATCTTGATTTTTGATGAGGTTGTTGGTTATTGGTGATGAAATCTTATGAGTTTGGCATTTTAGTATGATTAAATGCATTAATTGGTAAAGTGTAAACAATTAAAATAAATTATTTATAAGTTTAAGAAATGGTTAAAATATTGTGGTAATATTAATAAATTAGATTATGAGATTATTAAGTGATTTATAACATTTGGATTAAGGTGTTATGAAATCATTGATTTATAAATCTTACTCTTGAAATTAAATACAGTTGTTGATCATATTATTTTTATTATCATATATAACATTTTTATAAATTCTGGTGATGAAATTTCTCTTTGACTTAAGTGTAAAGATGGGTAGATTATTGGTGTGATCGTGACTATGGGTTCTCTTTGGCCAGTAGTGCAAAGATAAATTGTTGACTAGTATGATCATGATCATTGAATTTACAATTGAATATTTTTAGCTTAAGTGCAAAGGTGAATTAATCAACATAGTTATAATTATGGTTTATATAAATTCTGAAATGATTATGTATTTCTTTGAGATATTAATATCTTTGGTTTGTAGTGCAAAGATGAATTATTGGTGAATATCTTTAGCCCGTAGTGCAAAGATGACCTGTTGCTGAATATCTTTGGCATGTAGTGCAAAGATGAACTGTTAATGAATATCTTTGGCCTGTAGTACAAAGATGAATTATTGATGAATATCTTTGACCCGTAGTGCAAAGATGACCTGTTGTTGAATATCTTTGGCATGTAGTGCAAAGATGAATTGTTAATGAATATCTTTGGCCCGTAGTGCAATGATGAACTTATTAGTATGATTATGAATAGGAACTGTGATTTGGTATAACCATGATCTTTGATGTTTCAGGTAAAGATATGTGATGAAAAATATCTTCGTCTTGGATGAGAAGAGAAAATTAGAACTACAATTATGATTATGAGTTATTCACATGACCGTGAATGGATCTCGCTGATTAATGTTACGGTGGTTAAAGCATTGTTGGTGGACTTTTAACATGAAGAAGATAATAGACTTTATGGTCTATTTGACTCTTCTAATGGATTGCTCGTTCCGCTGCAACTATGGTTAAAAAGTTTTATCATCTACCATATATTTTAAATCTCTGATTTATTACTGATGAAGGCTATTGATAATTTAATTAACGTTAGTTATGATATTCTTTACTAAGCTAGTTATGCTCACCCCTTTTGCTTCACAATTCCTTTCAGGTAATAAAAGTGTAGCTGGGTCGAGCGGGGATAACAGGGGAATAGTGTGGTGGTCCGAGACTATCAAAGTTTCTCAACAGATTATAAAACGGCATGACATATAATATATAATTGTATTGAGGACCTAAGATGTGTGTGTCGTATATTATACGTCACTTAATAATTGATTTTGGTGAACAACAATAGGGTGAGGTGAACCCAACTTTGGAAGGGTGTTTTGCCACTATCATACAAGATGTCTAATGACATACAATCTCGTGTTATCATAAGAAAGGGTTGTGCATCCACTTGCTGGAGTATATCTACGAGCACTACCTATATGATCTTGGAGTTGGGTTGAAACATAATGTTCAATCGCAGACGGTGGAGATAGTTATATGTCAAGAGAAGACTCACCATTGGAAGGAACATGATAGTAATCTTCTCATTTTTCAACTATAAAATTAATAGTCATGATCATACCAATCAATTGTTTGTCAGTGCACTACGGCCAAAGACATTCAACTGTTAACTAATGGTCATGATCCTGCCAATCACATCATCGAATTATCCATGCACTACGGGCCAAGGATATTCGTTATTATCACCAAAGGTTATGATCATGTCATACACACTGCCCATCTTTGCACGTAAGCCAAAGATATACAACTATAAAACCAATAATCAATATCCATCTTTGCATGTAAGCCAAAGATATACAAATCAAAAACTATAATCAACAAATTCATCTACGCACTTACGCCTAAAGATGACTTTCATCACAATATAAGCATGAGGATGATGACAATGATATAAGCATTAATCAAATGAAAATCAAGGATAAATATTAAAGACTTTAAATTTATCCAGAGTTTAAAAATATTTAAATTGTCAATATGATACTGCTTTGTGGAGTAAAATTCAAGAATAATATTCATGTACCAAAAATAATTTGGACAGAAAAGAAATATATTTTTTGGGTAAATAGTACCCCACAATAGTACCCTATGAATAGTACTTCGGGAATAGTACCTCGTAAATAGTACCCCGCATGAAAAGTACTCCAAATACCCGAGTGAATAATATTCGAGTGAATAGTAATTTGGGTGAATAGTAACCTGTGAATAGTAACTCGTGAATAGTAATCTGACACGAAAAGTCCCCCGAATACCCGAGTGAATAATACTAGAGTGAATAGTAACCGAGTGAATAGTAACCTATGAATAGTAACTCGTGAAAGAAAAATACCAAAGAAAATTATATTCCATGACGAGTACAAAATAAATGATATCTCATATGAGTATAATAGAATATACGAAAATGCAAATGAATTTTCACCCACCATGCGGTAATCCACGTAGACAGATCATTTCCAAAATTTAATAAAGAATGAATACGAAGGATCATTCACCATGTCATGCATAATCCACATATAAAGTTATTCCAATGTAATAATAATGAATGGAATAATAATGAAATTCACCAGTGCATGCGATAGGCAGATGCATGTGTTATTCCAATGTAATAATAAAGAATGGAACCAGTCACGCGTAATCGCATGCATGGATAATCCAATGTAATAATAAAGAATAGAACCAGTCATGCATAATCCGCATGCATGTGGGATATTCCAACGAGTATAATAAAGAATGAAATAACAACGTAATTCACCGTGCATGCGATAGACCGCATGCATGTGTTATTTCCCAACCTAATAATAAAGAATGTAATAATAAGAAAAATTTCACCATGTATGCGTGATTTCGCATAGATCGCTTATTCTAACATAATAATAAAGAATGGAATAACAACCCTTACGTAGTATTGAAAGAAAATAACTCTCTTCATGAATATGAAAGAATAATACCCTTACCTCGTAAGAAAACAGGGATCTTTGAAATAGTGAGGTAGCAGACTTCTCTTCTTCTTTCTCTCTATAATAATTGCTCTATAGCTTTAGTGAATTGGTAAAAAATAATGAAGGAATGAGCTTCTATTTATAGAAAAATATAGTTTCGATTATTGCACGTTTTGGGGCTCAAAATATTACAGTATAATACCCTCCTCTTTTTCTTCATTTTTAATTTAGTCCTGCAAGTATTATCAAACTTGCAACATCTCCCCTAATAGTAAATCATGTGAATCAATAGTAAATCATATGAATAAATAGTTCTAGACATGTGAAAATACGAATTACAGTATAGTACCTCCATCTATACCTCTATTTTTAACTTAGTCATGCAAGTATTATCAATCTTGTACCAACTCTCCTAATAGTAAATGAATGTGAATCAATAGTACACACATGTGAACAAATAGTTATAATCATGTGAATCAATAGCAATTAATTGCTCATTTATCCGGTTAATTACCCGATTGGTCAATATAACTTCCAGACATTAATTATCATCGAAATAAATGTCGCTTTTTCACTAACACCAATAATCCCAACATAATGGAACTATCAATTTCATTTTTAATCAACACGAACTTATTCATCATTAATATTATAACTCACATTATTTAACAATCAGGTCGTTCCAAGGAAAGAGGGGGCTTTCCGATAAGGATTTCTCATTATTGGCGGCCTTGATTAGTGACCAAACCTCTCCTCGATGTAACTTCTAGACATTGTCAATATTGCAAATAATAATATGAATAACTTTGTCGTCTCAATTATTGATTTAATAATATAACATATTATGCAGATGATACTTATGACAATAATTGAATCAATAATATGAGAGATATGATCAAAGAATTCTCGTAGCAATAATTAAGTATAATCGAGTGATTTCTCACGTAAGCATCAATAATCAATATCGTATGTTACTACCCACCACGCCATTCATCGCATTTTTACCATCGGGTATTTTATGACAACTTGTTTACTTTGAAAATTTTTTACATATCACTCTTAAATTTAACCTTTATCAATTTAACCATTTACTAAATAGAATAATAATTATAAAAATTGAATACTTTCATTTCATAAAATTCGGGGTCTTACACTTATATCAATTGATGACTGAATATATTGCTTCTCTCAGCCGCTGATCTTGTTCCTTTATGTTTTTCCCACAGTTAGTTTTAGATGTAATGAGATATTGTTAGGTTTTGGGTATTTATTTATTAATTAATATATCTTATTAACTCTCCTAATGTTACTAGAATTAAAAAGTACTTAAAATACATTAAACCCAATTAAAATTTAAGGCCCAATTTTTACCAAATAAATTTTCATCACTTACTAATATTTAATAGCCCACATAAATTAGATGATTAGATTGACCTAAATAAAAGATAAAATACAATTAATTTAATTTAAAACAAATAATTTTTATTAACCAATATTTATTTATTTATTATTTTTTACCGGGTATTACAGTCCCAGTCTGCAGTGCAATATGTGGAATCTTCACAAACCACGATAAGTGGAACCATTATAAAGCTTCAGTGTTGAAAAGGCCTGAATCTTTATAATTTCATTTCTTTCGAGTTATTTTGACATTTTTATACAAATAAAGTGTTAAACTGCGGACTAAACCTTTCAGACTTAAGAAGGATACAATGTCATTTTGTATACCTAATGTTCGCAGTATTAAACTTCAGACGGTTAATATCTTCAACGTTGTCTTAATACGTCCTCATTTTGTATACCTAGCGTCCGTAGTATTAAACTGTGGACGGGACCTTTCAGACTTAAGAAGGATACAGCGTCGTTCAAACCTTTCAGTGTTAATAATGTATGACGTCGTTTATGTAGGGAAATTAGTGTCCACGGTATTAAACCGCGGACGGTACGTCAACATCCACAGCCAGGATAAACCAATTATTAAGGTCTTCGATGCAAACCCTGGAAGTGCCAGCATAACAAATTGAGGTTTATGTATGACCTCAAGATGTTGTGAGGGACACTCTAGGGTTTGCTTCAAAGAGCTTAACAATTAACACATCCTGGTTGTACATTTTGAGACATCTAGGCGTTAAAAATAAGTTTATAAAGCTAAAAAACATCTATTTTTGTTGCATATTCTTGCTAGTAGTTACATATTCAAGTGATTTGGGATGATGAGAAACACACATGGCAATAAAAATTGGAAGGCTGGATAAAAAGAGTTGGTCGGATGAAACTTCGAATTTAGAACACATTAAGGGCTTCCAAAAATTTTGCCATGTATGTCTCTTAATCCCATATCATATGAATCGGTAACAACAAGAATATGCAAGAAGAAACATAAATTTTTTGAGTTTTAGGTTAAACCCTTTGTGCGTATCAATATGTCTTCTGATAGTACTATCTCGTCTTATATATTGGAGACCTAGCGTGCGCAGAATTAAACTGCGGACGAGACCTTTAAGTTCCAGTTGAATACGACGTTGTCCAACTATCGCTTCATAATCCTATTGTCTGCAATATTAAAATGTAGACGAGAATTGTAATGGAGGGGCATTTTGGTCTTCTGTCCCGTTCGCAGTACTAAACTACGGAATACTGGAAACTAAACTGCGGACGGTCCCTCTATTTAACAGTTCGATCTTCGGATGGAGAGTCGCGATGTGTTGTAAGGCTAGACTCTTTTTTATAACGTTTGTTATGGATCGGTCGGCATATATATATATTGATATTGCAGATACTAGGGCTGGTAATTTCCCCTGAACTCGATGAAGCCGACCCAATTTTGACCCTAATAGTACCTGATTTTTAAAACTAGGGTCAGGTATGGGATATACTCTCTTACCCCCACCTCGACCCTATTATATGTGTATATATAATTTTTTTTAAAAAGAATTTATATATATATTTAATTACGTACTTGTTAGGTTATTTCATTATAAATTCATAACATTTGTAATATAATATGTTGATAGTAATAAAAATGTTGCTATGTTGTTTGATTTTGAATAAAAAATAATTGTACAAAATAATATAAAAAAATTAGAGATATTTTAATTTAGAAAAAAAAGAGTAATTGGGTAAACTGAAAGGGGATGGGGTGTTATTTTCAGGCCGAGTCAAGGGATTACTCCATATTGAGCTATTGACACAACGAGTATAGGGTGGGGTCCTCCGAATTATATCCGTCCCGTTTTCAAGCCTAACAGATATGAATATTATAGATATGTATGTGTATATATTTTTTTTCGCATTTTATGAATATTATCCGTCTTCTACAGATAATATTCAATTTGATGAGAATATAAATACAAATTCTCGTGAGAAATATTTTATATTTTTGAACTCTGTTTTATGCTCCTAGTGAAGATCAACAACTTTCCCGTTAGAACTTCTCAAGTTATTCCTATCCCCTTATTTGAGTTTATTATTGGAGAGTTCCCCAACAAACAACTCTGGTAGAGTTTGGTTTGTAGAATAGAATTTTGTTGTAATAAAATAATCTACGTATAATAAAGATATAATACAATGGTAATACATTATTATAATATATTTGTTTTGTTTATATTTTGAAATTTGTGTAGTAATTATAAATTTGTTATGTTACTTTAAAAATTATATTTAATTTATTAAATATATGATTTTATGCAATAAATAAAATATATTCTAATGTTAAAATGTTAAATCAATTATAATTAGTAAAAAAACATAGACATCACATCAATTTAATATCTTATTGCTTTACAAAACTATTACATTTACGGAACCAAACAGTAGCTCAATGTTCAACTGATTCTTTCACTGTGATCCAAGCCACGTCATCCCTACCTATGACATTTCAACTCACGAAGAGTGGCCTCAGTTTCACTGCAACCAAGTTATCATAAAATCTGTTTTTAAAAAATTATCCTTTTAAAAGAAAAAATTTATTTTAAAATACTTATCGTTTATAATTTTTAAAGAAAATAAATTACTTCCTCCGTCTCAGAATAAAAATTCTGGTGAACTTTTTACGCATATTAAAAAAATAAATAATATGACAAAATTGCCTATAATAATATCATTAAATATGGAAAGAGAATTAGAATAAAAAAAAGTATGAGATATTTAATGCTACGGGTATAATAGGAAAATATATGTAAAAATTTGGTTATTAAAGAAAAATAGACATTTAACATGGGACTACCCAAAATAGTAATAAAGACTTTTATCATGGGACCGAGGGAGTATTTAATTTCCAATATTACTCTTACATTTTCTCATTGTCTCAAGAAATTCTCTCCCTTTATATTAATAGTTTTTAACTTTCTATAAAGGGATAGGGATAGAATTTCAAATAAATTTTATTTGGTAAATAATATTTTTTTAATTCATGTATCAAAACTTTAAACGACAATTTTTTAGGAATAGATATAGTACTAACAAACAATTTGAATAAGTTTTTTATTAATAAAAATAAATTAATAGAAAATTAAATAGTATTTAATAATTCCGTTTGATATAAAATAATTTAGTCATAAAAGGTCCCCTACAAGTCCCCAACTGTAATTAGCACATGGGACCAAAATCTTGCCCACAATTATTGATTGATGGATGACGGCAAAATGGAGCTAGCAGCCGCCAGCCAGTAGGGTAGCAGTCCAAAACCACTTGCTGCGTGGGTTGCTCATTAGTCACCAAAAATAATTGTCCACTAGCTTTAGTAGTAGCTGGCAATTTGACACATGGGATAAACCCGTCCACTTTTAATCTTTTATAATCATTAAAAGATAATATTTACCTCAAAAAATAAAATAATATTTTTATCACATAAAAATAATCGCATATCTTTCGTATATACACATATATTATGAGGATTCATATATATATATATATATATATATATATATATATATATATATATATATATTAATCATAGCATGACGTTTACTATATTATAATAAACAAGTTGATTATCGTTGATTAGACATGAAAGGTTGTGATTGGTCGAGTTTTATATTAGCTACTGAACATGGCGTGACATTTCTTTTTTGTAAGTTTGCAAATTACATTCTGCTTCCTAATTAAATTACATATGCTGTCATTCTACAATTTGTAGGCGGCGATTATATATCTAATGGCGATGTATACCCACCTATAGCTATATCTTTATGTAAAAGATAAGTTTATATTTATGTATACATAATGTAAAAATAAAAAATAATGATACGTAATATAAAAATAAAAGATAATGATAAGATAAATAATAAAAGATAAACTTATTTTTATAAATATATAATGTAAAAATAAGATAAGTTTGAATAAAAGATAAATTTATCTTTTATAATAAAATAAATTTATCTTTTATTATAAAAACATAAATTTATCTTTTACAATAAAATAAATTTATCTTTTATAATAAAATAAATTTATGTTTTTATTATAAAATTTTATATTTTATTATAAAGATAAATTTATCTTTTACACTAAAATAAATTTTATCTTTTATAATAAAATAAATTTATCATTTATAATAAAATATAAATTTTATTTTATAAATAAAATAAAATTTATATTTTATTATAAATGATAAATTTATTTTATTATAAAAGATAAATTTATTTTATTGTAAAAGATAAATTTATGTTTTTATAATAAAAGATAAATTTATTTTATTATAAAAGATAAATTTATCTTTTATTCAAACTTATCTTATTTTTACATTATATATTTATAAAAATAAGTTTATCTTTTATTCGCATTTATCTTATCATTATCTTTTATTTTTATATTATGTATCATTATCTTTTATTTTTACATTATGTATACATAAATATAAACTTATCTTTACATAAAGATACGGGCTATACGGGTGGGATATACATCGTCATTGATATACATCGCCGCCACATTACTGTAGCTTTACAAGATATAATTTAATTAGGGGTAGTAATGTAATTTGCAAACTGACAAAAAAAGAAGTGGTCATTGCCATGTCGTAGCTTAGTAAAAACTCACCAAATCACACCCTTCCATCGTCCGCATCAACGGTAATCAACTTGTTTGCTGAATAATGTCCATGACAAACGTTTGCCATGGATGAATACCCTATATATATATGTGAATATTATGTAAATAATCACATAATACTCATATACACATATATTATGAGGATTCACTATATATATATATATATATATATGTGTGTGTGTGTGTGTGTGTGTGTGAATATTATGTAACCTCTTTCATGTCATAGTAATGTTATTTCAAAAAATATAAAATTCACGTAAACAATATTTAAGGTACATAATTCAGATCCGAAGTGTTATATACTTATGTGAAATTTATTAAAAATACGATAAAATCATTGTATTATTAATCTTTCATAAAAAAAATGTAAGACCCCAACATATTATAAATAAAATTGAATTTTCCTTTATTCATTATTCTAAATTAATAAGGGTTAATTTGATATAATTATTTGGTTATGGGTGAAATGTGCAAAGTTTACAAAATAAGCAAGTGGTTATAAAATATTTATTATTGTTGGGGAATATTCGTTAATCGTGGAATATTCTTTTTGCTCGGGAATCTCCGTTGCGACAAGTATGATCATTAGTGGGCCCCATAACGGAAAAAACGGTTGGATGAAAGAAAACGACAAAGATTGAGTTTTATAAATAATTGGCAGTAAATTATTACTGAATTAACAACGCTGTTGGGTTACCCAGTGGTTAAAATACGATGTCTGGCGCGGGTCGCATTGCGAAGAGACACGTGATTGCACAATATTATTATTGATCCTTACGTAAGAAGGCACTACTCAATAATTGTTACAGTAGTTACTGTTCAATATTATATTTTATTGATTCAATAATTGTTGCGTTGATATTTTGTATTGCTATTGTTTCAATAATTGTCATTACACAGTATTTTCCATTATCAAATCAATAATTCATATTATTTGAATAATATTATCAGATAACATTATTGGCAATGTCTAGAAAGTTCGCATCTCAAGGAGAGGTTTAGTCACCTAATCAAGGCCACCAAGAAGGAGAAATCCTTATTGGAAAGCCCACTCTTTCCTGAGGAGCTACCGGTTGTCGATCTTGTGATTCTCGTAATATTATTTTAAATAAGTAATTATTGATTATTATGATAAAGAAAATATTTATTTTATGTGGATATAGATGGAGAAAATTTTTAATGTGACAATTGTTGAAAATTAATATTTTATCTTTTTCGATAAAATAATTCATTTAAATATATTATTTTAATAATATATTAATCTATGATATTTTTATAATGAATGTGGGATATATGAGTATATGAGGAGGTAGAGTATTTTGTGACATTAAATGTTTAACATATGTTTTGTGTGTCGGTGGACACAATTCTCGAATTAAAAAATTGATTATAGATCGTTAAATCGCCTGCTTGTGGATTTCGGTCAATTTCTGTTTGGAATTTGGAAAAATTTTCTTCTGCAAAGTTGTAGAGAATGGAATTTTCCATGAAAAGTCGTGAGATTTGAATTTTCTGATAAAAGGGATATTTATTGTGAATTATTGATGTTTCGGAGTTCCGAAATAATTGATTTTTGGAAATTTTAATTATTATTTTCAAGAAAAACGTTTTTCAAAGGTTGGTGAGCATCTTTAACATGTGGTTGGTGGCTAAAATCAGATTCCTTGGTGGTGGGCTTGAATATTTGGTAAATAATAATATATTTTATTAATTTAGTCTCCTTTCATGCGTTCTAACATTTTCCTATAAATAGAGGGCTAAGTTAGAATTGAAAATCACACCGTAAACTAAGTTTTCTCTTTCTCTCTAAATTATCGAGCGTATTCTTGTGAGTATACTTTGAGCGTTGCTATCTGGTCTATGGGTTTCACAAGACTATACCGAAATTCAAAAATGCGGTTATTTTGAGGTAAGGGGTATTATTTTCTTCTTAAATGATATTTTTTCTTCAATATCATTATCTTGAAGTATTGGTGAACTTTTTTATCAAATTTGAAACTTGTTGTGTCGGGTTACTATTCACGATACTAAGACTATTCATGTATATCGACACTTATTCACGAATCACTTGAGACTATTCAATTAAAAAATAAAATTTTTTCTTTTTCAAAATATCTATTCGGATACTAGCTTTGATTGTATCCATGTTTTGATCATTCTTGAATTTTACACCAATATGATTATTTTCAAGTATTTTTGGACATGGGTAAAACAAAGTACGAATCCTTAATCCTTAATCCTTGTCATTTTGTTTCAATTTGGATTCGCTTTTTAAGAATGTTTTCATCATCCTCGATCTAAAATGGTGATATAAATGAATATCTTTGGCTTCGTAGTGCAAAGATGAACGATTAATCGATGAATATCTTTGGCACAGTAGTGCAAAGATGAACAAGTGTTGAGATGAACACGACCAACCGGTGATATGAATGAATATCTTTGGCACAGTAGTGCAAAGATGATTAAAGATGTATATTGATTGTTATTACGGGGATAAAATATTGATGATGGACTTTTAAACCTTAGAGAGGCGGTAGAATTCTTTCTCTACGCGACTCTTCTAATGGATTCTTTATTTCATTGCATTTGTTGATCTAAAACTTGTTGTCTATTGTATTCTCATTAGATTTTTCCTGTTGAAGACTAACGATAATTTGTTGTATATTATCTTAGTCATAATATTCTTTATTTGGGCTAGTTGAGCTCACCCTTTCCTTTTTGTTCCATTTTTCTTCTCGTGAGGTGAGAACATAGCAGGATCGAGTCGGGGTATGGAGTGATGGTTCTAGGAAGATGTTTTAATTTGTCTCACTATTTCGTAAAAATAGTGTATGAATAATTAACGAGGACTTATTTGGGTGTGTATATTGTCTAGAAGACAATAATTGTATTTAAACTCACAAATTGTATTGTCGTATTCTACACGACATCCAGACATCAAAGTTGTAGTTTGCTTTCTATACCATGTATTTTGGCGACTCGTAATGGGTGTTGTATACCTATTTTGGGGGCGCCACAATTAATATCGAGCTTAGGGATATGATCTCTGGCGGAGATCGGGAATAGAACTAGGAGGGAAAGACGAGTAAATCCTTCGCTAGTGTGTCCTACCTAAGCTTATTTTATGGCGATGTTAAGAATGGTCACGAGAACGTTAACAATGGAGTTTATGAGACCGTGGAGACGCCGGTGCTCTCACCAACGAGGAGAACGTGCAACGATCGGCAATGTTCCTCCCGTGAACAACGCCAATCGAGCAAATGATGAACGACGGGATGTTTAGAAGCTTTTTGCGCTTCATGCAAAATCGCACGAGGAGACTAGTGTACAAAATACGGGAGGAAATGATAGAACGCATGCGATCATCACGACCAAACAATTCAAAGAATTGGGACCACCGATTTCCATGGAAAGCCGGATCCGATCAAGGCGCGAACGTGGGTCAAGCAAATTACCAAGATATTCGATGTCTTGGGGTGCACGAGGAATGAAGGTTCCATTTGCCACCTTTATGTTTCGTGGTGAAGCGATTCTCGGTGGTGAATCTGCGTGAAGCGTACCACCCGGATGCACTTAACATGTCTTGGGAAAGATTTCAGAATCTGTTCAATGACAAGTACTTTCCGTAAAGTATTCGTCATATGAAGGAGGTAGAGTTTATTAGACTCGAGCGTAACAACACGACGGTGTCTCAAAGATGAGGAGCAAGGTTCGCGAAATTATCGAGTTTTGCACCTCATTTGGTGGAGAATGAGGAAATGAATGGCGTATGTTCTACGAGAGGTCTAAAACCGGAGATTCTTCAATACCTTATCTCTCATAAATTTTCTCAGATTCGAGATGTTGTTAACATGGCTCGCTTATTAGAGCGAGATAGTGAGTATACTCAACCGAGGGGACCACAATCGTGTAGTCATCGAACGATGATAACCAACGAGGAGGAAAGAATACGGACAAAGGCGGTAACCACTGTGTGGTAATCGTGGACATGATAATAGGAGAGGTGACTCAAGTGGAAATTTGAAAGAGAAGATTCAACAATGACGGAAGACATCAACAAGAAGACCAAAGACCAACAACAAATGCTAGGGGAGGAGAACGACCGCCATTAGATGTTACAAATACACGGAAGGAGGGACATATCATTGGCCCCGTCCCACAACAATCCAAGGTATGTTACAAACCGTGGAAAGGAAGGCCACATCGCTTCGAGATTTTACTATAAGCGAAACCAAGTTCAATGAGAGTGGTGATTCCAAGGGTCATCCGGATAAGTCAAAATCAGCGGTTCTCGGAAGAGCTTTTGTCGTGGATCAGCAAAACGTGAGGAACCCAAACGAGGTGATCACGGTAAGCTAATCTTGAATTCTTGCAAAGTTTATACCTTACTAGATACCTGGTTCTACCCATTCCTTTATCTCTCTCCCTGTGTGCTCAACGCTTAAACTTGACTCGAGAAATTAGATTTTGATTTATCTGTTGAAACTCAGATTGGGTGAAACCTTCGTTACATCTACGCTTTATAAATCTTGCATGATCCAAGTTGGCACTATCACATTACCTCGTTGATCTTATCTCTTTAAAGATACTTGCTTTTGATGTGATTTTAGGAATTGATTGGTTAACAACTCATCATGCCAAAATTGATTGTTTTTTCGTAAGGTTGTTAGTTTTTCATATTCTAACCAACACGGTCATACAATTCAAACCACTAAACCACTAAAATCGACCAATCGCGCATCATATCAAGCCACAAAGCTATTCGTTTATTGAAAAAGCGGATGTCAAGCTTTCTTAGCCCATGTTATGGATTTGAATAAAGACAAGTCGATTTGAATAATATTTACGTGGTTAGAGAATTCCACGATGTATTTCTTGAAGAGCTTCCTGGTCTACCCCCGAACGTGATGTTGAATTCTTTATTGACCTTGAACCGCATAAAGCCCATTTCTAAAACCCCATATCGAATGGCTCCTATTGAACTTCGTGGAGTTAAAAGTCCAACTACAGGGAGTTATTAGACATCGGTTTCATTAAATCCCTAAGACATCTCCTTGGGGTGCTCCTTTTTATTCAGAAAGAAGAAAGACGGAGTATGCGACTTTGTATTGACTATCGAGAATTGAACCATGTCACCATCAAGAATAGGTATCCGCTACCTCGCATTGATGACCTGTTCGACCGCCATTCTGAGCGCAATTCTTTTCAAAGATCGATCTTAGCTTACGGATATCATCATTTGAAGATTAAACCGAGGATATTCCAAAGACGGCATTCGGGACTCGATCGGGCATTATGAATTCTTGGTCATGTCTTTTGGATTGACTAATGCTCCCCGCCGATTTCATGGATATGATGATGAACCGTATTTAAGGAATATTTGGATCGGGTTCGTTGTTGTCTTTATTGATGACATCCTCATCTATTCCAAAAGCCGTGAAGATCATGAGCACCATTTGAAGTTCGGTACTACAAAGACTTCGTGAACACAAGCTTTATGCCAAGTCAAGAAATGTGAGTTCGGCTTGAGGAAGTAGCATTCCTTGGGCACGTGGTGTCAAAACAAGGAGTATCTGTTGACGTGAAGATTGAAGCAATACAAAGTTGGGAGCAACCAAAGTCGGTGGCCAAGTACACGACTTTACGGGCTTAAATATTTATTATCGGAGATTCGTGGAAGGGTTTTCTCGAATCGCTACTCTAATTAACTCGGTGACTCGGAAGATACAAAATTCATATGGAGCGGAGAATGTGAGAAGAGTTTCCAAGAGCTCGGAGGAGACTCATTTCTAAGACTGTTCTAACAATACCATCCGGTTCGGATGGATTTGTTATCTCACAATGATGCTTCGCAAGGGGTTGGGATGTGTTCTCATGCAACATGGGAAAGTCATAGCCTATGCCTTACGACAACTCAAAGAATATGAGAGGAATTATCCTACTCATGATCTAGAGTTAGCGTGATCGTCATTCAGCGTTGAAGATATGGAGACACTACTTATATGGAGAGAAAGTGGAGATTTATACGGACCATAAAAGCCTCAAATATTTCTTCACCCAAAAGAACTCAACATGCGGCAACGAACGACGCTATCGGAGCCATTAAAAGATTACGATCACACTATTCAATATCATCCTGAAAAGCGAACGTGGTAGTGATGCATTGAGTAGAAGATCATATGCAATCTGAGTCTGCAATATTGTCAACGCAGCGGCCCATTTTATAATGACTTACAAAGGATGAAGATAGAATTAAAGACTCCAAGGTCCCACATGATGATGGCGAATATACGAGTAGAAACCGACTTTAATTGATAAAGTTAAAAATCGCTTTCAAGCTACGGACCAATGATACAAAATGAAGAAGAAAGTGCAAGAAGGTGCTATTCCGTAAGCAAGAATCGATGAGGAAGGAATACTTGAGTCAATTCTAGACTTTGCGTTCTAACGATTCGACTGAAGCATAAAATCATGATGGAGGCACACAACACCCCGTTTGCAATCCATCTCGGGAGTACCAAAATGTATCATGATATTCGACATACATTTTGGTGGAACAATATGAAGAGAGAGATTGCGGAGTTTATCTCAAGATGTTTAACTTTGTCAACGTGTAAAAGCGGAGCATCAAGTGCCAAAAGGTCCATTGCAACCACTTGAGATTCCTAATGGAAATGGGAACACATTACTATGGATTTTGTTACGGTCTTCCCAAAGTTTCTCAAGGCGTAGATGCAATTTGGGTTATTATTGATAGATTAACCAAGTCCGCCCATTTCTTCGACCGTCTGAGACTTATCCCTTGAACGCCTTGCTCAGTATGTGCGTGAATGAGATTGTGCGATTGCATGGCATACCAAGATCCATAGTTTTGGATCGTGACCCAAGATTCACTTCAAGATTTTGGGTTAGTTTGCGAGCTAAGCTATGTGCGGATTTCTTTATTGATTCAAAGATACCATCCTCAAAGCAGACGGACAATCGAGAGAGGACTATTCAAACCCTTGAAGATCTATTAAGACTCGTGTCCTAGATTTCAAAGGAAGTTGGGATAAGTACTTACCATCGGTGGAATTCTCCTACAACAACAATGCTTATCAAGCAAGTATAGGCATGGCTCCATTTGAGGCGTTGTATGGATCGAAAATGTCGTTCTCCGATATCTTTGGGGCGAGGTGGGAGAAGCAACATTGTTGGGACCGTAATTAAATACGCATGACTACGAAAAAGATCCAAATGATTCGACAACGATTCAAACTTCACAAGATCGACAAAAGAGTTATCTTGATCTTCATGAAAGGACGTGGAGTTTAATATTGGAGATCATGTATTGTTACGTATTGCTCCATGGAAAGGAGTTACAAGATTTGGGAAAAGAGGAAAGCTCAATCCAAGGTTTGTTGGTCCATTTGAGATTCTTGACCAAGAATAGGAAACGTAGCTTTATAGACTCGCGTTACCTCAAAGTATGTCTCGTGTTCACAATGTATTCCACATATCTATGCTTCGTAAATATATGAAAGACCCGAACCACATTATTGCATTAGAACCGCATTTGAGAGATAGTGAAGATTTAACCTACGAGGAGATACCTGTTGAGATTTTGGATAGGAAAGAGCATGTCTTACGCACGAAGGTTATACCACAAGTTAAGGTTTTGTGGAGAAACCATGCAATTGAGGAAATGACATGGGAGTTGGAATCGGAGATGAAAGCGAGGTACCCTCACCTTTTCGATATACCAGGTACGTACGTCAATTTCGAGGACGAAATTTCATAAGGAGGGGAGGTTGTAAGACCCCAACTTATTATAAATAAAATTGAATTTTCCTTTATTCATTATTCTAAATTAATAAGGGTTAATTTGATATAATTATTTGGTTATGGGTGAAATGTGCAAAGTTTACAAAATAAGCAAGTGGTTATAAAATATTCATTATTAATCTGGGGAATATTCGTTTGGTCGTGGAATATTCTTTTTGTCGGGAATCTCCGTACGACGGCGCAGTCATTGGTGGGCCCCATAACGGAAAAACGGTTGGATGAAAGAAAACGACAAAGATTGAGTTTTATAAATAACGGCGTAAATTGTTACCGTTAACACTGTTGGGTTACCTGGTGGTTAAAATACGATGTCTACGCGTGGTTGCATAAAGAAGCTTTACGGTGTTACGCATGATATTATTATTGATCCTTACGTAAGAAGGCACTACTCAATAATTATTACAGTGAATTCTTGCTCAATATTATATTTTATTGATTCAATAATTGTTGCGTTGATATTTTGTATTGCTATTGTTTTGAATAATTGTCATTACACGATTATTTTCCATTATCAAATCAATAATTCATATTATTTGAATAATATTATCGATAACATTATTGGCAATGTCTAGAAAGTTCTGCTTAAGGAGAGGTTTGGTCACCTAATTGCGCCAAGAAGAAGGAGAAATCCTTATTGAAAGCCCCTCTTTCCTGAACGGCACGGTTGTCGATCTTTGTGATTACGTAATATTATTTTTAAATAAGTAATTATTGATTATTATGATAAAGAAAATATTTATTTTATGTGGATATAGATGGAGAAAATTTTAATGTGACAATTGTTGAAAATTAATATTTTATCTTTTATATGATAAAATAATTCATTTAAATATATTATTTTAATAATATATTAATTGGTGATATTTTTATAATGAATGTGAGATATATGAGTATATGAGGAGGTAGAGTATTTTGTGGCATTAAATGTTTAACATATGTTTTGTGTGTCGGTGGACACAATTCTTGAATCAAAATTGATTATAGATCGTTTAATCGCCTGCTTTGTGGATTTCGGTCAATTTCTGCTTGGAATTTGGAAAATTTTCTTACGCAAAGTTGTAGAGAATGGAATTTCCATGGAAAGCCAGCGAGATTTGAATTTTCTGATAAAAGGGATATTTATTGTGAATTATTGATGTTTCGGAGTTCCGAAATAATTGATTTTTGGAAATTTTAATTATTATTTTCAAGAAAAACGTTTTTCAAAGGTTGGTGAGCATCTTTAACATGTGGTTGGTGGCTAAAATCAGATTCCTTGGTGGTGGGCTTGAATATTTGGTAAATAATAATATATTTTATTAATTTAGTCTCCTTTGGCGTTCTAACATTTTCCTATAAATAGAGGGCTAAGTTAGAATTGAAAATCACACCAGAAACTAAGTTTTCTCTCTTTCTCTCTCTAAATTATCGAGCGTATTCTTGTGAGTATACTTTGAGCGTTGCTTTATCGATCTTGGGTTTCACAAGACTATATCTGAAATTCAATTGAGAATACGGTTATTTTGAGGTAAGGGGTATTATTTTCTTCTTAAATGATATTTTTCTTTCAATATCATTATCTCAAGTATTGGTGAACTTTTTTATCAAATTTGGAACTTGTTGTGTCGAGTTACTTATTCACGTGTCTCAAGACTATTCACGTATCGACACTATTCACGAATCTGGCAAGACTATTCAATTTAAAAATAAAATTTTTCTTTTTGTCCAAAATATCTATTACGGATACTAGCTTTGATTGTATACATGTTTTGATCATTCTTGAATTTTACACCAATATGATTATTTTCAAGTATTTTTGGACACGGGTAAAAAACAAAGTACGAATCCTTAATCCTTAATCCTTGTCATTTTGTTTCAATTTGGATTCGTTTCTTTAAGAATGTTTTTCATCATCCTCACCCTAAATGGTGATATAAATGAATATCTTTGGCTCGTAGTGCAAAAGATGAATGATTAATCGATGAATATCTTTGGCCAGAGTGCAGATGAGAGCAGTGTTGAGATGAACATGACCAACTCGGTGATATAAATGAATATCTTTGGCTCAGTAGTGCAAAGATGATTAAAGATGTATATTGATTGTTATTACAGGGGATAAAATATTGATGATGGACTTTTAAACCTTAGAAATGAGTAGAATTCTTTCTCTACGTGACTCTTCTAATGGATTCTTTGCTTCATTGCATTTGTTGATCTAAAACTTGTTGTCTATTGTATTCATTAGATTTTTTCCTGTTGAAGACTAACGATAATTTGTTGTATATTATCTTAGTCATAATATTCTTCTTTCTGGCTAGTTGAGCTCACCCTTTTTCTTTTGTTCCATTTTTCTTCTCGGGAGGTGAGAACATAAAGAGGATCGAGTCGGGGTATGGAGTGATGGTTCTAGGAAGATGTTTTAGGCTGTCCTCACTATTTTCTCGTAAAATAGTGTATGAATAATTAACGAGGACTTATTTGGGTGTGTATATTATCTGAAGACAATAATTGTATTTAAACTCACAGCTATATTGTATATATTCTACACATACATCTGTATTATCAAAGTTGTAGTTTGCTTTCTATACCATATATTTTGACGACTCAGAATGGGTGTTGTATACCTATTTTGGGGGCGTCCCAAAAAATATTATTTCATCCGTCCTTAATTATTTGACGTTTTAAAGAGGGACACAAGAATTAAGATAATAATTGAAAAACATTAAATATAGTACTCAATTATATATAATACCCTTAAATCTTTTGTTGGGATGAAGAGAGTTTTGTTGTGATAAGTAGAATTTTGTTGGGATAAGGAGAGAGAAAGAGTTTAAAGTATCAAAAAAATAAGAAGAGTAATGGAAGGTAATTTTAAAAAAATTGTCATTAATTCTTTTAAATTTAAATAAATATCAAATAATTAAGAACAAATAAAAATTTTTAAAAGATCAAATAATTAAGGACGGATAAAATATTTTATTTTTAAAATCCAATCAATATTTATTTTATAAATACATGAATCTCATCCAAACAAGCCAAACTCCACCCACCTTCCCCTTACGCACACCCTTCCACCTTGTTTCCAACTTCAACCCACGTGCTTCTTTCTTCCCACTTATATTAACCTAATATTTCTTCTTCCCCTGTAGAAATAGATAAAGAATATAGAATTCTTCTTGATCCCCAACTCTTCCCTCCCGACCAAATTATAATATGGCGCTTGTCCGTGAACGCCGCCAGCTCAATCTCCGCCTCCCTTTACCGGATTCCTCCGAACGCCGCCCTCGATTCCCCTTACCCCTCCCGCCAACTACCACAACCACCAGTTCCACCACCGCCGTCGCCAGTTTCTCCGATCTAGAGAAAATCCAAGTCCTCGGCCATGGAAACGGAGGCACCGTCTATAAAGTCCACCAAAAGAAAACCTCTACAGTTTACGCTCTCAAAGTGGTCCACGGCGACACCGACGCCATCACGCGCCGCCAGATCTTCCGGGAAATGGAAATCCTCCGCCGGACGGACTCCCCCCACGTGATCCACTGCCACGGGATATCAGAAAAACCCGACGGCGATATTTCGATCCTCATGGAATACATGGACTCCGGCACACTCGATTCGCTCCTCAAAAGCAACGGGACCTTCTCCGAGCAAAATCTCTCCGACATAGCTTTTCAAGTTCTCAACGGCCTTAGCTATCTCCACTCCCACAAAATCATTCACAGAGATATTAAACCCGCTAATCTCCTGGTAAACTCAAAAATGGAAGTGAAAATATCAGACTTTGGTGTCAGTAAAATCATGTGCCGTACCCTCGATCCCTGCAATTCGTATGTGGGGACCTGTGCCTACATGAGCCCAGAGCGGTTCGACCCGGAAACGTACGGACAGAACTACAACGGGTACGCAGCTGATATTTGGAGTTTAGGATTGACCATGTTAGAGCTTTACATCGGTCATTTTCCGTTGTTGCCGGCGGGTCAAAGACCAGATTGGGCTACCCTTATGTGTGCGATTTGCTTCGGCGAACCGCCGAACTTGCCGGACGATATGTCACTGGAGTTTCGGAGTTTTATTGAGTGTTGTTTACAAAGAGAATCGAGCAAAAGGTGGTCGGCTTCTCAGTTGTTGTCTCATGCTTTTGTGGTAAATCATAGTAAGAAATCTGAGAATTGAACTGGCCATAATTTGTTACCCGTGACGGAATCCGATGGCTGAGTTTTTGTTGATAGAGGACGGAAGCCTTTTTTATTTTTGCACCTTGGTCAAGATGTATATTCCATCTTTAATCTCTGCAACTTATCAACAGTAATTCTGCTGTATGAATGAGTATTTCTGATTCATTTACTTCTTTGTAGTCTGAAGTAGAAGTAATTAGTTTTTGCACATTTTAATGGTGATGATTGATCCAGACAAAAACTTAAAAGATAAACATTTAAGAATCCAATTTTTTTTTATAATTTATCTTAATTATTTTTAAATATTACTCCATCGTTCCAAAAGAAAAGATGAGTAAGGTGTATTTTTTTTTATTTTTAAAAGAATGAAATAAAATACATAAAGTGAATGATAAATATATTATTTAGTGGGATATATTAATATAAAAAATAAAAATATTTATTATTTTATATAATTTTGTGAGATTATTAAAGAAAATTTTTTAAAAAATTAAATTTTATTTTTCAGGACGCAAGAGTAATAATTAAAGAAAAAAATAAGATCAAAAGAGAAACTTAGGAAAATAGAAAGATAATCGAGAGAAAAGTGGGTAAGTGGGAGTAGTGGAGAAAAGAAATGTATAAATAGATATTAATTTGGTGTTTTAATTTAGTATATTATTAAATGATTTTATTATCGCAGATAGGCCACTGGATGAGAAGAATAAAGCTATATTATGTATAAAATGAAGAACAACAAGAAATATGTAATTATAGTAGGGTAGCTGTAATACTTGGTAAAATAAATAAATAAATAAATATTAGATAATAAAAATTATTTTGTTTTAAAATATATTAATTAGACTTTTTTTTATTTGGGTCAAATTATATTTAATTTATGTGGATTATAATAAGTAAAAATTGTATTAATTTGAATCTTTAAATTAATTGGGTCTAATTTATATTTGTGTAATTTTAAACCCTATTAAAATCAGGAGAACTAATAATATATATTGACAATAAATGACTAAAACACAAACCCTATATATTTTACTCTACTCTTTCTTCGTCTAATAAAAAAAATAAAGAGGTAGCCGCTTAATCGAGTGAGAGAGAGAGACTATTGTGGTGTAAAAGACAAATTAAAAGAGAACTAGAAACAAGTACTTCATCCGTCCCAGGATAAAAATTTTGGTGAACTTTTCATGCATATTAAGAAGATGAATGAAATGACAAAATTGTCCATAATAATATGTCATTAATTATGTAAAATCCCAAATTTTACGAATAAAGATTTAATTTTCTCGAAATATTTTGAATATTATGGTGTGAATTTGAGATAATGTTATAGTTGTGGGTAGTATTTATAAATTTTGCAAAGCATGCAAGTTGTTATATAATATTCGATTGGTCAGGAAATATTCGTTTTAACAGGGAATATTTGTACGATGGCACAATCATTGGTGGACCCCACAACGAAATTATTGTCGGATTGAGAAAATGACAAAAATATTTTTATGAAAATAACTACGAAAAGTTTTACCGATTAATCTTTGTTGAACTACTTTCGGTAGTAAAGTACGATGTCTGGCGTGGTTGCATAAGTAGTACGGTATTGATTATTGATGTTTACGTGAGAAGTCACTCGCTTTTGTTCAATTATTGCTTGATGAATTGTTGCATAAGATCTCACGTTAATTGATTCAATTATTGTTTATATTTTATATATTATTAAATCAATAATTGAGATGACGAGTTATAAATATTATTATTTGCAATATTAACGATCGATGTCTGTGTTATGCCAAGGAGAGGTTTGGTCACCTAATTGCGGCGCCAATAGGGAGAAATCCTTATTAGAAAGCCCTTTTTCTTGGGAACGACTGATGATTAATAGTGTGAATTATAATAATGATGATGAAGTTTTATTTTATTAGTATTATTAATGTAATAAAATGAAAAGTTTTTATATAAAATGCAGATACTTTTTATAAAGTTATTTGTTTTATTAGACAATAATTAGAATATATTATATTTTATTATGCATAATATTTGCATAGTACTGCGTAGTGTTTGCATAGTAAAAAATCTTTTTATATATAAAATGAATACTTTTATAAAGTTATTCGTTTTATTAGATTATAAATAAAATATATTATATTTTATTTAAAAGATTTTATTTTATTAGAATATTTTATAGTAAATCAATCGGACCGTTCAGAATTAGTTACTATTCACCATTCTCCTATAAATAAAGCTCATTCCTTCATTATTTCTTATGAATTCACCGAAACTCTAGAGAAACTATAGAGAGAAAAGAAAAAGTATTTTGCTACTTCACTACTCCTATATCCAGGTTTGTTCTAAGGTAAGGGATATTATTTCTTTCGTATTCATGAAGAGAACTTTTGTTATTCCATTCTTTATTATTCTGTTGGAATAACCTGTATACGCGGACTACCCTATACTTGGTGAAATTCTTCTTCTATTCCATTCTTTATTATTATGTTGGAATAACTTTGTCTATGCTAAATACCACATACATGGTGAAATTCTTTCTCATTATTCCATTCTTTATTATTATGTTGGAATAACTCTGTCTACGCCAAGTATCGCATACATGGTGAAATTCTTCATTATTCCATTCTTTATTATTATATTGGAATAACTCCGCCTACATCACAAGTACTGCATACATGGTGAAATTCTTCATTATTTCATTCTTTATTATTCTCATTAGAATATCCCCGTCAATGCGTTTATGCATGACCTAGTTTCGTTATTTATTATTACATTTGGAACATCCCGTTTGCGATTTAGCTTTGACTTTGGTTCCGATTATTTATTATTTTGTTGGAATATCATGTACGTGCGTTACGCATGACTGAATTCCGTTTATTTATTATTACATTGGAATAACTTTTCTGCATGCGATCTATCGCATGCCCGGTGATTTCTTTTGTTATTCCATTCTTTATTATACTCAGTTGGTTAAAGTTTTGACTTCTATACTCCATGAAATTAGTGGATTATTCTTGATATTTACGCTTCATCCAATATCTTTTCATGGAAATTTTCTTCTGAGCATTCTTGAATTTTACTTTACAAAGAAGTATCATGTTGACAATTTGGACGTTATTAGTTCCTGGATAAATTAATTCTTGAACTTGTTTTATTGAATTCTTATATCATTGTCATCATCCTTACGTTTATATTATGTTGAAAATCATCTATGGCATGTAGTGTGACGCCCCCAAAATAGGTATACATCACCTATTCTGAGTCGCCAAATACATGGTACAGAATACAAATACAATCTTAAATATACAACAAGAGAGCTGTGAGTTTTAATACAAACATTGTCTTTTAGTCAATATCCACTCTCAGAATAAGTTCTCATTACATTTATGAACACACTATTTAACAGAATAGTGAGGACTACTAATACTATCATCATGGACCGGCCACTCCGCTCCCCGACTAGTCCCGTCCACATTCTCATTTCACAAGGAACAAAGGAAAGAAAGGGTGAGCTCAACTAGCCCAAGAAGAAATATTATGACTAAGATAATGCGAGAATAAATTATCATTAGTCTTCAACAATGTTAAACCGATAAAATACAATAGACATCAAGTTTAATTGCAATGGAACATCTGAATCCATTAAAAGAGTCAAGTAGAGAATAAAATCTACTATCTTTTATGATTTAAAAGGTTTTCATCACTTTTATCATTGGGACTCACAATAAATAATCCACATCATCCCCAGTATTACGACCAAGGATATTCATTCAGTATCACACCCCATAATTTATCCATGCACTACGGGCCAAGGATATTTGTGTATTCATCAATGGTCATGATCATGCCAACAATCATCCATCAATGCACTACGGGCAATGAGGACTTTTACCACATCATTTGTAACATTACTACGGTCATGATTACAATCAATAATCCTCGGTCATAATCATACCAAGTCCATCTATGCACTACAGGTGCCCTAGATGACTTTCAACAAAATATAAATATGAGGATGATGACAATGATATAAGAATTCAATAAAACAAGTTCAAGAATTAATTTATCCAGGAACTAATAACGTCCAAATTGTCAATATGATACTTCTTTGTAGAGTAAAATTTAAGAATGAGCAGAAGAATATTTCCATGAAAAGATACTGGATGAAGCGCAAATATCAAGGATATTCCACTAATTTCATGGAGTATAGAAGTCAAAACTTTAACCAACTGAGTATAATAAGAAATGGAATAACAAAAGAAATCACCAAGCATGCGATGATAGATCGCACGAGATAGGTTATTCCAATGAATAATAAACAATCTAACCAGTCATGCGTAAACACACGTACGCATGAATATTCCAACTGAATAATAAATAACGGAACCGTGTCAAAGTGAATTATACCTCTAAAGATCCATTCACACGCATGCATGAACTGGTCAATGCGATCTGCAATAAAAGGAATTGCGGTACTAGCCACCAAGGATGAGGATTTCGGAACTATTTCTCTCTAGTCTCTCTTTAAGAGCGACTAGGGTTTTTGGTTTATGAATAATACCTAAAATGGCTGCTACATATCATATATATAGCCATTAAAAGGAATTACTCAAAACCTAATTTAATAAAATCCGAATTTATATATATATATATATATATATCTTAATTAAGTCTAACTTAATTAATATACCTATATATAAATTATCCTATTAATTTAAATTCGTAATTTAAATACTATCAATCATATTGATATATTTAAATCTTTACAATTTAAATTAATTCCCTTTTAATTACGTTCTATGTGTGTGACCCTATAGGTTATTATTACGTTGGCAATAATTTTAAAATCATATTATAAAATTATAAACAGTGAGCGACATCTAGTAATGCATCACTGCTACCTAAGTAATAATAAGATCGATGATTCGATGCATCCTTTTCATGACCAATGTTTCAATGTAATTTAATCCTTTTAACCTTAATATCCTAGATTAAACTTGAGTCATGGAATGTGTCATACTCTTCATAATTTAATATGAGTTTTTCTTGATCAATGAATAGACTATATGAAACAAATCACTATTTGAGCATGACCATGCATTTCATAGTCCTACTCAATCAAGAGGCCTATGGATATCACCCCTAATATATATAGAAGGGTTAAATTCCATCTAGATCACTCATATTCCTCACACGATTCATGATGTACCCAATAATCACCTTTATAGTCCACCCTATTAAAGGTGACATTTGATGATATCAAAGTACATAAATTCTCGTGTAATAATATAGTGATTTCAGGTCGAAGGACCATTACATCATTGTCACTATGAGAATCGCTAATGACACTTTGCATAATGTTCCACGTAGAATTCTCATGGTGGAGTCTGGTCCAAAGACATCGTTCTCAATATGTACCTATGCATTGACTTAATATCTCATATATTTATGACCAATGGGATTTGGTCATCAGTCAATCCACATACTGGTCTCAATGCATCATTGTTGTCCCATCAACAATAATACTCGACTAGGGACATTTAAGAACAATGATACTAATTGTAATTATATAATCTCATGTTCAAGTCACATACTTGAAACTATATAATTTGTATCACTATTCTAAGGATTTCTATTATGTTAACATTTATATAATGCAGTAAATAAAACCATAATAAAATCATTCATTTATTCAATCAAATATAATATCAAAACGTTACGCAATTCTATCAAATAATTGGCCTCTAGGGCATAAACTCTAACAGTCTCCCACTTACACTACATCCAATCACTCGTGTATCTAATACCCATAGAACTAGTGTGTCCATCGTGCTTCTGCTGCGATAAAGCCTTGGTCAGTGGATTTGCAACATTATCATTTGTTGGCACTCTTCCTATATGTACATCTCCTCTATCAATGATTTCACGGGTGAGATGGTACCACCTAAGTATATGCTTGGATCGTTGGTGAGATCCGGGTTCCTTAGCTTTGTCGTGGTAATGGCTTCATTATTATCACAAGATAGAAATAACCGGATCAATAATGGTTGAACAACAACACCAAGTTCGATGATGAACTTTTTAATCCATCTGACCTCCTCCTCGCCGCATTTGAAGCAACAATATACTTAGCCTCTGTTGTAGAATCAGCTACTGTCTCTTGCTTCGAACTCTTCCAGCTAAAAGCACCACCATTAAGACAAAATACAAAACCTGACTGAGACTTATAGTCATCATTATTAGTCTGGAAACTAGAATCTGTGTAACCCTTTATTGCTAGTTCGTCTTCACCTCTATATACCAAGAATGAATCCTTAGTCCTTTTTAGGTACTTGAGGATATTCTTGACTGCTGTCCAGTGACCTTCACCTGGATTCGACTGGTATCTGCTCATCATGCTCAAAGCATACGAGACATTTGGACGAGTACATATCGTTTCATACATGATAGATCCAATTGCCAAAGCATAAGGGATCTTTCTCATACGCTCCTCATCATCTTGTGATTTAGGACATTGGGCCTTAGAGATCTTTACACCATGAGTCATGGGTAAGTGTCCTCTTTTTCCTCTTACATGCTGAACCATTTTAGCACTTTATCAATATATGTACTCTGACTTAGGCAGATTATTTTTCTCGATCTATCTCGATAGATCTTGATACCTAAAATATAGGCTGCATCGCCTAAATCTTTCATGGAGAAACATTTTCCTAACCATGTTTTTATAGCCTGTAATGAAGGAATGTCATTCCCAATAATTAATATATCGTCAACATATAATATCAGGAATACAATGTGACTCCCACTAACCTTCTTATATACATAAGGTTCATCTTCATTTTTAATAAAGCCAAACTCTTTGACTGCTTCATCAAATCGAAGATTCCAACTCCGAGAGGCTTGCTTCAATCCATAAATGGATCGCTGCAGCTTACATACCTTTCCAGCATCTTTTGGATTGACAAATCCCTTAGGTTATGTCATGTACACATCCTCAAGGAGATTTCTGTTAAGGAAAGCAGTTTTGACATCCATCTGCCAGATTTCGTAATCATAAAAGGCTGCAATAGCAAGTAAGATCCTGATGGATTTAACCATTGCCACTAGAGAGAAGGTTTCATCATAGTCAACACCTTGAACTTGTTTGTAACCTTTTTCTACCATTCGACCTTTGTAGGTTTGTACATTACCTTCCATGTCAGTTTTCTTCTTGAAAACCCACTTGCATCCGATTGGTTTTACCCCTTCGGGTGGATCAACCAAAGTCCATACTTGGTTAGTATACATGGAGTCCATTTCAGATCTCATGGCTTCAATCCATCTCTCAAAATCTGGTCCATTCATAGCTTCTTGGTAGGAAGCAGGCTCATCCTAATCTATGAGCATCACATCGCCGTTTTGAGTCATAAGATATCCATAATATCTCTCGAGCTCCTGGCGTGTCCTACCAGATCTACGAATTCCTTGTGTAATTTGAGCAGGTTCACTTTCCACAATTTCTTGTGGTTCCTGCTCACGTTCCAACTCAGGTTCAATGCTATTTTGTGGTTCTCGAATTTCTTCGAGTTCTACTTTCCTCCCACTGTTTCCTTTAGAGACAAATTCTCTTTCTAGAAAAATACCAGTTCGAGCAACAAACACTTTATTCTCAGAAGGTTTGTAGAAATAATACCCTTTTGTTTCTTTTGGGTATCCCACAAAATTACATTTGTCGATTTGGGTCCGAGCTTGTCGTAATCCAGACGCTTTACAAATGCCTCATGAACCCCAAATCTTCATGAATGACATACTAGGACATTTCCCACCCACATCTCATATGGTGTCTTCGAACCGCCTTTGTAGGAACACGGTTAAGTGTGAATGCATGTCCCTGTGGCATAACCCGTGCTTATTGGAAGATCTCGCATGACTCATCATTGATCGTATCATGTCCAACAAGGTGCGATTTCTCCTCTCGATATACACCATTCCATTGTGGTGTTCCGTGAAGTGAGTCGTGATATAATACCACACCCTTTAGAAGGTCATCAAAGTCTTGGCTTAAGTATTCACCTCCTCGATCGGATCGAAGGGCTTTTATGTTTTTGCTAAATTGGTTTTGAACTTCATTCTGGAATTCCTTGAACTTTTCAAAGGATTCGGATTTGTGTCTCATAAGATACACATATCCATATCTACTGAAGTCGTCAGTAAATGTAATAAAGTAATAAAACCTACCTCTTGCTAATGAACTCATGGGTCCACATACATCACTATGTATAAGTCCCAATATATCGCTAGCTCGTTCACTGTGTCCAGTGAAAGGGGCTTTAGTCATCTTGCCTAATAAATAAGATTCGCCTTTTTCATATGATTCAAAATCAAAAATCCATCTTTATGGAGTTTTGATATGCGTTTCTCATTTATATGGCCCAAATGACAGTGCTAGAGATATGTCAGATTTGAATCATTTGATTTAAATCGTTTTGTATTTATGTTATAGATAGGCATTTCTAAATCAAGAATATAAAGACCGTTAAACAATTGTGCAACACCATAGCAAATATCATTTAAGTAAAATGAATAACGATTGTTCTTAATTATAAATGAAAAACCTTTCTTGTCCAAACAAGAAACAAAAATAATGTTTTTGCTTATAGCAGGCACATAATAACAATTCTCTAGTTCTAATACTAGCCCAGTGGGCAAAGATAAATGATAAGTTCCTACGACCAATGCAACAACTTTTGCTCCATTCCCAACTCGTAGGAAAACCTCTCCTTTTGCCAAAGTCCTACTCCTTCGAAGTTCCTGCACATTAACACAAATGTGAGAACCACATCCAGTATCCAATACCCATGATGTAGAAGTAGACAAGTTAACTTCTATAACATATATACCTGAATCAGAAGTCACACTTCCTTTCTTTTTCTTCACTTCTTCCAAATAAGCATGACAATTCCTCTTCCAGTGTCCAGGTTTTCCACAGAAGTGACAATCACCTTCTTTAGCCACCCCATCTTTAGGTTTTAAAGCTTGTTTGGTTTTGGGATTAGGTTTAGCACCAGATTTAGATCCTATCTTCTTCTTGGCTTTCCAATTTCCCTTAGCATTCGCCTTTTGCACCATCATTATGGGAGCAGGTCCTGCCTTTTTCATGTTGTTCTCTGCAGTTCTTAACATGCTCAACAACTCAGTAAGTGGTTTCTCAATTCATTCATTAGATAATTCATAACAAATTGAGAGTAGCTGTTGTTCAAAGATTGCAAAACAAGATCAGTTTGAGCCTCCGGAGTGATTGAAAAACCCAACCTATCAAGGTACTCAATATACCCAATCATTTTCAGCACATGTGGACCAACTGGATCACGTTCACCCATCTTTCAGTGATACAACGCCTTGCTTGTATCATACCTCTCTTGTCGAGCATGCCCTTCGAACAATTTCTTGAGATGCTCGATCATCTCATAATCATCCATCAACTTATGTTGCTTCTGAAGCTCAACGTTCATGGTTGCTAGCATGAGACAATTCATGCCCAGAGCATCATCTTGATGCTTCTTGTAAGCATTATGCTCCGCACATGGTGCAGTGATAGCTGGTGCTGCAGGAATGGGCCCATCAAGGACATATAGCTTGCGCTCTTGTTTGAGGACAATCCTCAAGATCCTGTGCCAGTCAAGAAAATTAATTCCACTCAGCTTGTCCTTCTCAAGGACTGATCGTAGTGAAAGACTAATTGTGTTGTTGTTGTTTGTCATTGATATCTATAATTTATAAGTGCCAAAATAATAAGTCAAATTATAGAGTTGATATTATGTAATTGATAATAGTACATTCAAAATATACCTCCCACTATTTTATTCAAATCAATAGCCCTCACCATTAATTTGGAAAACATTTTCTATTAAATCTTTCTAGTGAGCCAAGATCCATATTTCATTATGACTTAAGTTAGCTTTGGCTAATCTCTTAAAACATAATTATTTAGGTAGACAACCCTTTTGTCAATTATATCATATATAACTCTTGGATAGTTTGGTAAACAACAATTGTTTCTAGTCCATCTAATGGCACCTACTAAACTCTATGCCTCTAAGTTCACAATCCTATTGAGATAACTTAGTTAAGTCGGGCCCAATGATTTTAACAGTTTGGATATCACAATTATCCTATCGCATCTTACCTAGATAAATAGGGTACTTTGCTTTGGCAAACCTACATCTATTGATCAAGGTCTTGATGAGTGTTATTCATTGGAAGGCATCTGATTTTGACTTAATAATTTAATGAGGGATTTTATTAATAAATTTAGATATCACCAATATTAATCTTATTAAGCATGTACATTATTTATCATATCATACACAAGCATAAATAAAGTGCAAAATAAAATGTGTCACAATTATGGCCCAATCCACTGTCAATCTTTTCAAGCTAATGAAAGATTGAAGGTCAATCTAAGGTGGTAAAAGATCTCAAAATAGTAGCTTCCTTGGATCTTCCTCATACATGTGCCTCCTCTCCATCATCATCTTTCCATCGTGTTCTCCATCTACACATCTTCATCGATTACAGATTATTACATAACATAAAGAAACCTCGAGTCACATTCGAGGGGATTTAGATGAGAAGAGAATGTTACATCAGAATTTATAGAAAGGCACGACATGCAAGCCGTATTTCAAAACCAAAACCACTAACCTATGGGTCAAAAGGCCATAACTGTGCACCATGCATATCACAATAAGCACATAACAATTTATATATAATTAAAGAAAACTATATATAACATATTGGGGTCACGACCATTGTAGAATTTTTCTATACGAATCTCTGAAACAGTTTCAGAATCATATATTTTAATCCACCAAAACACCCATAATAACAAATCATATATGTCCAGTTTCGATTAATCATATTAAAACGAATAACAGTACACCCAAAATATATCATATATGTTCAGTTTCGATTAATCATATTAAAACGATTCTTCATGCTTCTAATTCGATTAGAACAGTTATATTGTTATTCCACCTTCTAAGATACGATTAACAGAATCATCATATATATGCATATATAATACAGATATAATTAATAATTATAGAATATACATACAACGGAATATCATATATTTAATTTCAGATCGATAAACATGCATCATTATATATCATATATATCGAATACAATAAAACACGTAATCTGAATTAATCATTTTCCCAAGTAGCTCTGATACCACTGTAGGGTTTTGACACAAAAACGCAGCGAAAATAAACCAATTTAAAGGCAATTCCGAAACCCTAAAACAGGATCCATGCGAAAATCAATTAACTCAGTGGTTAGAAATTATACCGATTATGAAAATAAAATTGATGCGCTCGAATCTCCAACACAATCCAAATGAATCACGCCTCTACGATATCCACATCGAACGCCCGCATGAATCGTCAGTACGATCTGATAGAAAAGGAATTGCGATGGTACTAGCCACCAAGGATGAGGATTTCGAATCTGCTTTCTCTAGTCTCTCTCTAAGAGCGACTAGGGTTTTAGTTAATGAATATTACCTAAATGGTCGCTACATATCATATATATATATATTGATTAAAAGGAATTATTCAAAACCTAATTTAATAAAATCCGAATATATATATATATATATATATATATATATATATATATATATATATATATATATATGGTATCCAAATATATGGTATCGAGCCAAGTTGTTTTCTGTTTTAGTTGCCAGTAAGATCTCAGTAATCTGATCATCTCCTTACTATTTTCAAAATTTCTCTTTTATTCTTGTTTCAATGTTACCTAACTTGCTGTAGTCCACCTAGTTTGTGTCAAGCCTTTGTAAGTCTCTTGGGTGAGCAGTGTTGGGTTTAAAAACATAGGTATGAGTCTACTTAAGGTAAGAGGGTATGTATGGAAGAACATTAAATAAAAATTTATTTTGAAGACTGTAAAAGATGAGTAGATTATTTAGGTCTAACTCTTCAGCTAGTAATCGGTCAACTTTGCCTCCAGTTCCAGACATAGTTAACCAAGAAACACACAGTTTTGAAAATATCAGTCAAGCCTTACACAATTGGAACATACCTAGGGTTTCCCCTAAAGAAATTTATCAGTCAACATTTTTAGATAATTTTAAGACAGATTATAATGTAAAAACTGTTGAAAAGGTTTATGCAATTAATAAAGAGTACGAAAATTATAAGCTTTTATCTCCTAATGTCATTAAAAAACATAGGAAAAAGGGTTACAATTTTATTCATATAGGTTTAGTTCAAGTTACAGTAAAACCCCTAAACATAAAAGGAATTAATTCAAGTATCTACCTCTGTCTCAGAGATGCTAGGTTTTTTTAATTATTATCCTAGTATGATAGGTGCAATGGAATCAAGTCTGCACAATGGACCTATCCATTTTAATTGCTTTCCTGATTTCACTTTAAGTCTAAGTGATCAAAATTTATTAAAAGCTTTGATATTAAATATTAAAACTTCTGGCGAAATTACTCATATGATTGAGGGTTCGCAGCCCATAGCTTTGATTTACAGGATTTATTATAAGACCATGAAAACGAATTTAAACGTTCATGCTCTAAATAAAAGTCCTAAAGATCAAACTGTATTAATCCAAAGTTCAACTAGTGATGCTAATATTCAGATCCCGAGAACCATCCTCTGGAAGGATATGACATTACCAAGCCAATGGACTTTACCTAATGAAATACCCCAACAACCTGTAGTAAACAACCTGTTAAATATTGAAAATGTTAGACAATTTTCTGATGGAACAGTCAAAATAAGTTTTGAACGCACTAGAAGACCAGTTATTATAGAAGATTTTACTAGTTCTTCAGCATCTTCAGTTCACACTCGAAGAGATACTGAAGTACTTAGTAACCCTTCGGTAAGAGATATTAAATTAAAAGGTGTCCTTTATCAAGGTCAAGCTAGTCATCCTTGTTATACTCATAAGGATTTTGTTAATGAAGAAAGTTCTTCCTCTCTTACTCCTTCTGAGTTGCCTACTCAGTCAGATTTTGAAATTCTGATTAATAATCAATTAAGAGTTCTTAAAAAAGAGTTCATATTAAATTGGGAAAATCTTGTAAGAGATTTTAATTCCAAATCTAATAAGGAAAAAAGACATTTATTTAGGTCAAATCATTCAACTGAAAAAGAGCGCGATAAAATTGTTAATAGATGGAAACGATTTATTAACAGTGAAAAGATAAACATTACTTTTTACGATTGGTATGATCAATATCAAGGTAAATGTAATGTTATAACTAATACCCAATGGATTAAGGAAGATAAATCAAAGGTCTCTTCTAGTCATCCCCCTCTAGAAACTGTTTTTCTTCCAGTTAAAAATACGTCTGTTATTGCCAGACCTTTTAAGATTTCGGATGGTACTAAAGATGATAAAAAAATTATCGAACAATTAAACTTTAGTAATCAATATCTAGCAACCGTAGGGAAACAGTTAGATAGAATCGAAGAAAAGTTCGAAGAAACCATTATTAAAAAACCTGATTCAAAGATTGAACATCCTCTATTAAAATTACCAGAAAATAGAAGTAAATTAGGATTACCTAATAATGATGGCAATCTAGTCCAAACTATCGATAAGTTATTTAAAAAATTAAAAGCTGAACCTAGTTCAAGCGGTACAATCGCTACTATTGATCAAGTTGAGACTGATATTGAAAGCAGTTCCCAATCAGATCATTCTGATACTGTTTCGATACTAGACTTTAATGATCAGCTAAACAAATTAACAGTTAAGAACACGAGTATAACCAAAAATTGGTATTCTAGACCAACTCCTCCAGATTTACAATTTGAGGAAAGAAATCTAGATAAGCAATTTTTGGTTTCTTCCAATAAAATTTATGAATGGAATATAGATGGATTTAGTGAACAAGAGATTTTAAACAAGTTAAATCACATGTCCATGGTACCAAATAGCTATATTACTAAATTCAACAATCTGACTCAGCCAGATATTGTTGAGTTAATAGCTAGTGGATTCACTGGTATTCTCAGATCTTGGTGGGAAAAACATCTCACTGAAGATACTAGATTATCTATAATCCATGCTGTCCAGTTAGATGATGACGGCAACCCCATATTTGATGAAGATGTTGGCGTTGGTCCGCCTGATGGAGTCAATACTTCAATATTTACCATAATCAAACATTTTGTTGGTACTCCCAGTAATATTAACGAAAGGATCCATGATCAATTGAGTAATCTTACTTGTCCCACTCTAAGTGATTTTAGATGGTACAAAGATGTATTTACCTCTAGAGTAATGATGCAAAATGATAGCAATAAACCATTCTGGAAAGAAAAATTCGTCAATGGTTTACCTTCATTATTCGCTCATAAAGTTAGAGTAGAGTTAAGCAAAAATTTGGGATATATTGACTATGATAACCTAACTTATGGTGACATAATCAGTTATATTCAAAAGATTGGTTTAAAAATGTGCATTGATTTTAAATTAGCCAAACAAGCTAGTAAAGATAAGAAAAAGCTAAATACGAGTTAGGCACGTTCTGTGAACAATATGGTTTACCACCAGTTGCTCCCTCTAGAAGGACGCACCTGCATAAACATATTGATCATCATAGAAGTAACAAACGTCATAAACAAAGACATAGTCATAGAAAAGATAAAAATCAAGAAGATTATTATAGTAAAACCAAACCCACAAATAAAAAATACAATAAAAAATCATCAAAGAGATTTGATAAAAGTAAAATTGTTTGCCACAATTGTGGGCAGAAGGGGCACTACAAAAATGAGTGCAAAATTAAAAAAAATTATCTCAATTAAATATTTCAAGTGAAGATACTGAGCAACTATTAGAATTAATGAGGATAGAGAATGAAGTCAGTAATGATGAAGGTTCTAATATCCCTTATTCTTCTAATAACAGTACTAGTAACCACAAAACAGATAGTGAGAATGACGAAGTCACTATTTGTGCTGACAATTGCAATGAGAAGTGTTGCAATAAAAGAGTTAATGTAATTACCAAAGATGATGAAGAAAGTTCTTTGTTAATTGAGTTAATTAGTAAAATTTCTGACCCTGAATTAAAATCTCAATAGACTAAATAGTTAAAACATTTATTAACCAAAGATAATAAAGTTAAAGACAAGATTATTAAAGCTAAAGAAAAACCAGTATTTAGTCTTAATAAAACTCTTGAGAGATTTAAATCACCGGTAAAAGAAGTTACCCTCCCAGAATTAAATCAAGAAGTTAATAAACTAAAAAGGGAAATTTCTAATTTAAAATTAGAAGTCTCCAGTTTAAGAAGAGATTTTGAGGTCACGAAATCCGATCTTCAAATCCATGATTCCTCGTCTAGTGATGAATGTCACGATGAGCCTGAGTCGTCTGGAGAAAAAGAAGAAACAAATCTCTTTGTCCAAGGTATCACTCTTAAACGAATTAAAGATATCACCATTCAAAATTGGTATATATCCATTAATCTAGTTGTTGATAAAACCTTTTCTATACAACTTCCTGCTCTAGTTGATACTGGTGCAGATCTCAATTGTATTCAAGAAGGTTTAATCCCAACTAAATACTATAAGAAAACTAATGAAAAATTAAATTCAGCCAATGGTAGTCAAATGGAAATAAAATATAAATTACCTAAAATTCATATTTGTCAAGATAACATGTGCTTTAAAACATCATTTGTTTTAATCCGCAATCTTACAGATAAGATCATTTTAGGGTTACCATTTATATATTTATTATACCCTTTTACTACCAAGAATGAAAGATTAAGTCAGAAACATTTAGGAAAAGAATAACATTTAAATTCCTTATTAAACCTAAAGAAAGAGATTTAAAATTCATTCAAGAAGAGTCTATTTCCAAATCAGTGAATTTATTGAATTATAAATCTACCCACTTAAATTTCTTAAAAGAAGAAATTAAGTACAAACGTGTTGAAGAAACGACTTGAAATAAAGAAGTTCAAGAAAAATTGAAGAGTTAAAATGTATTTAAAGGAAAACCTTTGTTCTGATTCTCCTAATGCCTTTTGGCATCGGAAGAAGCATGTAGTAAGGCTTCCTTATGCTAAGGAATTCAAGGAACACTTAATTCCTACTAAGGCAAGACCTATACAAATGAATCACGAATAAATGGAGTTATGTAAAAAGGAGATTAATGATCTTCTTATTAAAGGATTAATTAAACCTAGTAAATCCCCATGGTCATGTCCCGCCTTTTATGTTAACAACGAAGCAAAAAAGGAGAGAGGTGTTCCCCGTCTAGTTATCAATTACAAGCCATTAAACAAAGTCTTAGAATGGATTAGGTACCCTTTACCTAACAAAGATGACCTCATTAACCGATTGAGTAATGCCACTATTTTTAGTAAATTTGACCTTAAATCTAGTTTCTGGCAAGTTGCCATTCATCCCGATGATAGGTATAAAACCGCATTCACCACTCCATTTGGTCATTACGAATGGAATGTCCAGGCATTTGGCCTAAAGAATGCCCCTAGTGAATTTCAGAATATCCTCAATGACATTTTGAATCCTTTCAGTAATTTCATTGTCGTTTACATTGATGATATTCTTATTTTCTCCAATTCCATTGAAGAACACATTAAGCATTTGAAATCGTTCTTCAAAACAATTAAAGATAATGGACTTGTTCTGACACCCCCAAATTCGGTACTTCCATTTCCACAGGATTTGGTGTTCACTGTACAAACATCATCTATCTATCTACCCGTAAATAAAATGCAAACCATACAATAGATAAAAATAATAATAAAATCTCTCCCCTTATGGGGTTACATCAACTGAATAATAATAAATCCCAGGTTACTCTAACCTTAAATCATCTATGAGGAAACATAAACAAATAAGTCTTAGTAACATCAATTCTAGTTACATAACCGTAATAATATAACAGTCTTCATTACTTGCTAAGCTTGCCCTTGCCCTTACTAGTAGAAGGTTCGTCTGCTCTTTCGTTCTTAACTGCAATGTTATTATTACGCAAGAGTAAGCACAATTGCCCACAAGTATAACAATATAACAATGAATAATAACATGCGAGAGAAATAATAACTTCTGATATAAAGCTCAACTTTTGAATCAAGAATGGATAACAAGAATCAAAAGAAATTCTGAGGGTCATAAGACCTTGAACTATGTCCTAGGTTGTCAAGTGTTTTGACTTGAAACCTTTAACATTCATAAGACTATGGACTCTTCTTCTCGTACTTAAGGGGATCAACCCTTAATACCATACTGTGCACAATATCTTAACGCTAAAGCGTAAATAATCCCCTATACAGGGTTGTTCATCTCAGTTTGACATTCAAGTCCGCACCAAAGGAAGTTTGGTTTGGATAATTCATCAAGGGATTCTGAAATTTTGAACGCTCATCAACTATGGACTAGTCGAATCAATAAGGGTTCGCTAGTCTAATAATGTTTAACAGTAAATGAATATTTAACTTGAATAACATCTCAAAAGGTATACAATAGAATAATTATTGTATAACAACATCATGCTTGAAGATTAATAAACTTTAATATCCAAGACAAGCTTGATCAATAATAATGAGAACTTGCTCAATATCGAAAAAGGAATTAATCAATTTATATAACGATAACAAGTAAGGTTAGGAAACTTGCTCAACGAAGGTTTAGGGTAAGAAACTTGCTCAACGTAAATGTAGAGTTAGAAAACTTGCTCAATGTAACAAGATAAGGTTTAGAAACTTGCCTCGTGCATAGATTACACTTAAACAAACTCGTTCTTTGAATTAAATCCTACATATCAATTACGTTCACAATACCAGTCAATAATAATGTACTAAACATCATAAGTTATTCTTTGTCTAAACTCGACTTCATGACCATACTTAGTCAAATTACCATACTTGTTTTCACATAATATAATACTACACGAACAACAAGTTAATTACATAATCAACGATTCAAATAACATGTAATTGTCTTCTTGACTTGGTAAAAACTCATTTTAATATCTCATTATGTGTCTAACAAGTTTTTATGTTCATTAGACTAGGTCACTAACTCATTTCTATACTTGAACATTAAAATTTTGCATTTTCTGGACAATCTGCTAAGTGGCGCATTGCATACGGGGAAAAAGAACTAGGAGTTGGCGCACATGAGACTCCATTCAGATTCAGATTTCATGAAAATTGTAGAACACGACTAAAAATTTCCAATCAACTTATTTTTACACGAATTTAGACATACCCACATGCTAGAATTCATAAATAATCAATACTTAACATCTATGGAGTGATTCCCACCCATTAAAACACATAATCACAGAATTAAAGCATACAAATTGGACTGTTCTTGATGTTCTTGAACAAAAACATGGATTTTAATGCTACGGATTCGTTATAAAGCCAAATCCAACCATTCAAGTTTCATTTTGTTCATTTTAACATGTATAATCATATCAATGTGTGAATTTTGCAAAAATAATTATATTTAACATATAAAAATCACGTATAAGGCCATATGGCCATATCACGTACTTAGTAAATTTTTAAAATAACAAGCCATAATCATACGTTGTAATCTTATGAAATTGATGATATGGAAACACACAATATATATATAAAACATGCCATATAACTCAATTATTACATATATTCTCATAACAATGAAATTTCCCAAATCTGAGAGACTCACGAAGTATGAAAGCCATTTTATGAAAACTAAAAGACGTCAAATAAGAATTTGGGTTGAAGAGAATTACCCAAAGCGTAGATTAAATAAAATTACAAATCTCTACTTCAATCACGAGTTTCTCCCAATCTCTCTCAAACTTTCTCAAACTCTCTCTTATTAAACTTTGTCGACTTAGAAATAATAAGGAAAAGAAAAGAAGGCGATACTAATACATAAGGTAAATCCGATCAAGATGATGGAGATCGATTTACTATCATGGGTAATCGCTCCCAACCTCTCTTAGTGCCATGTTTGGCTAGCAAGAATGGAGTTTAAAATCATTTAATTTAATAAATCATTATCATATAGTTTAAATAATGTCACATCCATATAAAATAAATCTAATATCTTATTTAATTTACTTTAAATAAAATATAATAATTTCTCATTAATACACATAGTCACATAATTCAAATTCTCTTTGATCAAATTATTAAATCTCTAATTAATAATTAAATTAATTAAAATAACATAGGCTTATTAAATATTTCTTTTAATTCAATAAGCTCACATAATCACATACTTCGAATAATAAAAATTCTCCACATTAAATTAATAAATGTAACACATATAATTAAATTAATCTATCACAACTTCATCAATTAATTATTTAATCTAATAATTAACTCATCAAAAAATATTTATTCAATCAAATAAATATTAAAATTAAATTACAAAATTACGGTTGTCACACTTGTCCTTTCACCTTCCAAATGCAGCTTGTTTCAAGCTAAAGTTCGGTTTCTTGGTTTAAATATTTATCGCGGACTCATACAGCCTATTGATGAGCTATTTCAATTTCTTGTGATTCCCGAGATAAGATTACCAATAAAACCCAACTACTGAGAGGTTTCGGGCTCGCTTTCAATTATATTGGCAAGTTCTATAAAACCTCCTAAGATTTGCAAACCTCTTTTTCAAATTTGCGGGACAATCCTCCCCATGGACCTGACACTCACACTTCGTCAGTCCAACAAGTTAAAAAATATGTCAAGGCATTGCCTCGCTTTTGGAATTTCCAATGACGCATTTAAAATTGTTGAAACTGATGCCTCGATATTGGATTCGGAGGAATTCTCAAACAAAACTTACTCTCACTTTTCCGAACAAATCGTCCGTTTCCATTCCGGTGGCATGGAATGCTACACACGGTTAAATTATAGTACTATTAAAAAGGAAATACTTTCTTTAGTATTATGTATTAACAAATTTCAAAGTGACTTATTAAATCAAAAGTTTTTAGTCCGCATTGATTACAAATCAGCAAAATATGTTTTAGAAAAAGATGTTGAAAACATAGCCTCTAAACATTCCTTTGCTAGATGGCAAACCATATTAAGCATTTTTGATTTTGAGATTGAATACATTAAAGGCAGTAACAATTCAATTCCTGATTTTCTCACCCTAAATTTATTAATCTGTCTTATCCGTTTCATCATGAGTACTCGAGAGCTTCTTCCTCTCGTGTGGTCCCGGTCCCCCTCTTCGCCCAAGTAATCAACCCAAAGGAACTTTGGTTCCTCATCCAGTTAACCCAGTCTTTCAAACCAGTAACAAATTCACAGTCCTTGGGACAATGCCTAAGCCATATAGTTCTGCATTTGCAAGTAACCCAGTCCCAGTTGACCCATTTTCCGATCAGTCAAAAAACCCTGTTACAAATCCCAGTCATCCTCCTTCTGAGTACATACACAAATGGACCAATCACCTATTTCACATTGAACCCACTATGAAAAATAGAACTGACCCAGTCAATTTGGCCGCCCAGTTCTTTCCCCCTGGATGGCATTTCCAATTTGCTCCTTATAAATCCCTTGTGTATTATAAGGATATCCTTATTGAAACTGAGTCAATCTTCATTAAACCAATTTATTCCAATAATGATAAGACTAAAATGCTTTATCATTCTTTGTATATTAAACAGTTTATTTCTCTTGCGGATTGGGGAAATCACCCCTCTGACCTCATGCAACTTTCTAATCAGAATAACTCTTATTGTTATTATGATTATATTGAAGCATAGCGTAAGGTTTTCATTCACCAAAATGAGTCTAATAGTCATTCATGCTTTATTCAATTCGACCATAAATTCAAAAGTCAATTCCCATATTGGTTCGTTCATTGGTGGCACAGGTTTGGTTCCACTTATGATCTCCTTCCGGAGCCCCTTAAGATTCAATTTACCCATTTCTGTACCCACAGTAAGCCTAATCCAAAGTATGAAGGCGTACCCACTATCCTTCAGTTCGTAAGTAAATATAAAATCCCTTGGATTCTTAGATGGCAGTATGACATTAATACTCCACCTAAAGTTACCGATCCTCAGTTTATAGTCACTCCCACTTTTGATCCTTTTCCTCTTCTTTCCCGTCATTTTTTCATCAAGTGGTGGGATAAGTTTGATGTTAATAGGATTGTTAGTCAAGTTCAGTTAGAATTTCCCACATTCCCTCTTAAGGTTCTTCCAGTTTCGTCCAAAGAACCTTCCAGTCATTCAAAAGAGTCAAAACCTAAAGAGTCTAAGTTAAAAGAACCTAGAGTCAGTCCTACTGGTTCAACTTGTTCCCGTGGAATCTCTAATTTCAAAGATTGTTCCAGTAAAGAATTGAAATTGATTGCCCAAACACTCAATAAAAGAATTGATGAGTTACATGAGGAAGCTTCTGTTCATTCCTCTTCCTCTCGCTTGATTAGCCGGTTTTGCATTGATGATGGTCAGTATGATCCATATGGCACCATCGATCTACAGGATGCTCAGGACCCATTTGCCTGACATCCCAGTCACGAGCACCTGCCTTGGCAGCCAATCAATCTGCTTTTCACCGAAAGCAGCTCCAGTCACGCGCACCTGCTCCAGCAGCCATTAAAGTCAAAAGATGCTTTCTCTTTTCCACCGAAAGTATAAGCTGAGTCAAAAGTTGTCGGCCTCTTTGTCTAAAGTAGCCGAAAGCATATGTATTTAGTCAAAAGATAGCACTATTCATATACAGTTGTTTGTCTGTAATAATTCAACTTGTAATAGTAGCTTTGTAATAGTTCTTTTCCTTATTCCATAAAAGGAAACCGAACTTAGTTAGAAGGAAAGACTTCGAAACTTAGAAAGACTCTGAGTTCTTTCTCAGACGAATCTTTGGTTTCCACCTCTGTTTAGCCCCTCTTAACCCCTCTCTTCTTTCTTCTCAAATGTTCTAAGTTAAATTGTAAGTCACTTTAATTTTCTGTTTGTTTGTAAATATTTTGTTTATCAATAAAATTATTATGATTTAGTAAAACAATTGTGTTATTTGTATGCACTACTCCGTTTATCTTACTTTCTCTTGCTTTCGCCCCCAAATGGTATATATATATATATATATATATCTCTTAATTAAGTCTTACTTAATTAATATACCTATATATAAATTATCCTATTAATTTAAATTCGAAATTTAAATACTATCAATCATATTGACATATTTAAATCTTTACAATTTAAATCAATTCCCTTTTAGTTACGTTATATGTGTGTGACCCTATATGTTATTATTACGTTGGCAATAATTTTAAAATCATATTATAAAATTATAAACAGTGAGCGGTATTGTGACGCCCCCAAAACAGGTATACATCACCCATCTTTAGTCGCCAAATATATGGTACAGAAATCAAATACAACTTAATTATACAACTGTCGTGTAAAATACGACAAAACATAATCTAAGAGTTTTAATAAGAATATTGTCATCTAGATAATATCCACACTCAATAGAGTCATCATTACATTTATTGTCACACTATTTCACAGAATAATGAGGACTACTAAAGCCACTTATCCTGGACCATCACTCTATTTTCCAACTCGTCCCAGCTATATTCTCATTTCCTGAAGAGAACAATGAAAGAAAAGGGTGAGCTCAACTAGCCTAGTAAGAAATATTATGACTAACATAATGCGTAATAAATTATCCTTAGCCTTCAACGAAAGATAACAACCGATAGAATACAATAGACAACAAGTTTTAGATCAACAACTGCAGCAGAATAAGCAATCCATTAGAAGAGTCAAGTAGAGCATAAAATCTACTATCTTCTATAATTTAAAAAGTTTTTCACCAACTTTATCACTGAGACTCAGCTTAATAAATAAAATCGAATCATCCCTGCACCACGACCAAGGATATTCATGTAATCATCAATGGTCATGATTATACCGAATAATCCCTGGTCATAATCATACCAACAACTGTCCATCAATGAACTACAGGCCAATGATGACTTTTACCGCATCATTCATTACATTACGGTTATGATTATAGCGAATAATCCCTGGTCATAATCATACCAAGTCCATCCATGCACGTAAGCCAAAGATGACTTTCATCACAATATAAGCTTGAGGATGATGACAATGACATAATAATTCAGTAAAACAAGTTCAAGGATAATTTTTAAAGATTTATAATTTAATTTATCCAGAAATCAATAACGTCCAAATTGTCAACATGATACTGCTTTATGGAGTAAAATTCAAGAATGCTCAGAAGAATATTTCCATGAAAAGATATTGGATGAAGCGCAAATATCAAGGATATTCTACTAATTTCATGGAGCATAGAAGCCAAAACATTAACCAAATGAGTATAATAAAATAGAAGAAACTATAAATGGATTTTCACCCGCTATGCGGTAATCCACATAGACAGATTATTTCCAGAATTTAATAAGGAATGAATACGATGGGTCATTCACCATGTATGCGGTAGTCCGCGTAGACAGGTTATTCCAATAGAATAATAAAGATTGGAATAACAGAAGAATTCACCAGGCATGCGGTAGTCCGCATAGACAGGTTATTCCAACAGAATAATAAAGAATGGAATAACATAAGAATTCACCATGCATGCGGTAGTCCGCGTAGACATGTTCTTCCAACAGAATAATAAAGAATGGAATAACAAAAGAATTCACCATGCATGCGGTAGTCCGGCGTGAGCGGTGGTATTCCAATGTAATAATAAAGAATGGAATAACGTAAGAATTCACCATGCATGCGGTGAGTCATGTGAGACATGTTATTCCAACAGAATAATAAAGAATGGAATAACAAAAAAATTCACCAGGCATGCTGTAGTCCGCGTAGACAGGTTATTCTAATAGAATAATAAAGAATGGAATAACAACCCTTACGAGTATTGAAAGAAAATAACTCTCTTCATGAATACGAAAGAAATAATACCCTTTACCTTAGAAGAAAACTGGATACTGGAATAGTGAGATAGCAGACTTCTCTTTTTCTTTCTCTCTATAATAATTGCTCTTGTGAAACTTAGTGAATTGGTGAGAAATGAAAGAAGAAAGAGCTTCTATTTATAGGAAAATATAGTTTCAATAATTACACGTTTTGGGGCTCAAAATATTACAGTATAATACCTTCATCTTTTTCTTCATTTTTAATTTAGTCCTGCAAGTATTATCAAACTTGCACCACCTCTCCTAATAGTAAATCATGTGAATTAATAGTTCATTCATGTGACTCAATAGTATAATCATGTGAAAAAACTAATTATAGTATAGTACCTTCATCTATACCTTCATTTTTAATTTAGTCCTGCAAGTATTATCAATCTTGCACCAACTCCCCTAATAGTAAATCATGTGAATCAATAGTATACACATGTGAACACATAGTTATAAGCATGTGAATTAATAGCAATTAATTGCTCTTTATCCGATGAATTACCCTATTAGTCAATATAACCTCCAGACAATAATTATTATCGAAATAATTGTCGATTTCCACTAACACTAATAATCCCAACACAATGGAACTATCAATTTCATCTTTAATCAACACGAACTTATTCATCATTAATATTATAATGCATAATATTTAACAACCAGGTCGTTCCCAGGAAAGAGGGGGCTTTCCGATAAGGATTTCTCCCTATTGGCGCGCAATTAGATTATCTAACCTCTCCTTGACAGAACTTCTAGACATTGTTAATATTGCAAATAATAATATGAACAACTTGTCGTCTCAATTATTTATTTAATAATATAACATATTATGCAGATGATACTGTGACAATAATTAAATCAATAATATGAGAGATATGATGCAATAATTACTGTAGCAATAATTGAGTATAACTGAGTGACTTCTTACGTAAGCATCAATAATCAATACTGTGTGCTACTATGCAACCACGCGTATTACTGTAATTTTACTACTAGGTAGTTCAACAGTTTTAACGGTAACACTTTCGCCGTTATTTTTATAAAATGATAATTCTGTCGTTTTGTAACTACGACAATACTTCCATTGTGGGGTCCACCAATGATTGTGCCGTCGTACGAATATTCCTTGTTAAAACGAATATTCCCCGACCAATCGAATATTTTATAACAACTTGCTTACTTTACAAAAATTTTCACATATCACCCTTAACTTTAACCTTTTATCAATTTAACCATTTACGAAATAAAATAATAATTAAAAGAAAATTGAATACTTTCATTTCATAAAATTCGGGGTCTTACAATCTCCCCTCCTTATGAAATTTTGCCCTCAAAATTTACGTACGTACCTGGTATGCCGAAGAGGTGAGGATACCTTGACTTCATTTCATATTCCAACTCTTGAGGTATAACCTTTGAGTGTCAAATATGATCCTTCTTATCTAAGATTTTAACACGTATCTCATCATACATTAAATCTTCTGCTATCTCGTCTAGTTCTAATTCAATGATGTGGTTCGGCTCGTCCACATATTTACGTAACATCGATACGTAAAAAAAAAGTTATGAACACGCAACATACTTGGCGATAAATGAGTCTATAGGCCATAGTTCTTACTCGATCGAGGATTTCAAATGGCCTAATTAAATCGAGGGTTCAGATTTACTTTCTTCGTAGATTCTTGCTTCTAGAATAACGCCCTCTTGAAACTTCTTCTTTATATTCATCAACTCTAAGTCTGTAGCTTGAGCGGTTTTAGCTTTATCGGTTAACGTCGATTCTACTCATATTATTTGACATCATCACATGGGTCCCTAGAGTCTTTAACTCTATCTCCATTATTTAAAAGTTATACGAAATGGGTTTTGTGTTAACAACGTCACACTCATGAATCACGATATCGATCTTCTACTCAACGCGTCAGCTACCACGTTCGCTCTTCCACGATGATATTGAATGGTATAGTCATAATCTTCAACAGCTCGAGCCAACGTTCTTGGCGCATGATACGTTTGTTTTGGTTGAAGAAATATTTAAGAGTTTTAGAAATGGGTTTTGTACTGGGATCAATACAAAATTCGATTTCACGCTTTGGGGTAGGCCAGGAAGTTCTTCGAAAATACGTAAGGAAATTTATTAACGATAGAAATATTATTCAAAACTGTGACTCTCATCCCAAGACTTGGATAGCACGTTACATTGATACCTATCAACTTGCCACCGTTATTCACGGCTTCCCCTACAGAAAGTCTGGTTTCGGTACATTCCACATAAGTAAGTCACCAGCAAAAGGCTCAGGGCTCTTTACTTATGGCTTAATATAACAGTGATTGACTTTAGTGGTTTGGTTGCTTGAATTAGCATAACAGGTTGGTTAGGAATATGAAATCTAACAACCTTACGAAAAGCATGATGAGTAGTTAACCAATCGAATCCTAAAATCACATCAAACGAAAGTATTTTCAAAGAGATAAGATCGACAGTTAACGTGAGGGTATCGATTTGAATCAAATAAGATTTATAAATAGTGGAAGTAACGAAGGTTTCTCCTAACAGAGTTTCAACCGATAAGTCAAAGTCTAATTTCTCTGGAGTCAAATTTAAACGTTGAACGCAAGCAAGAGAGATAAAAGAATGGGTAGAACCGGTATCTAATAAGGTATAGACTTCGCAAGAATTTATAATTAACTAACTTGTGCTAACTTTGTTCGAGTTACTCTTTTTTGAGAAGTCACAAAAAATGCTCTTCCTGAAATCACCAACTTTGTTTTGTCCGTATCCGCCATTGGTGCCACCGTCCCAGCTGAACTTGACTTTGGTGCACGATAAAATTGGGCTAGGTGACCTTCTTTTCCATAATTTTAACATGCTTTGGACTGCATCACGCAGTTTGAACTGATATGTTCCTCCCCTTCGCATTTGAAGCATACAATTGGTGGTCGTTCTCCTTCCTTGAAAACGGGTGTTGATGCTGCTGTCTTTCCATCATTGTTGAACCTTCTCTTTTTGAAATTTCAACTCCTATTATCTTGTCCATGATTACCATCGAAGTGGTTACCATTATTTGCATGATAATTTCCCCCACGATGGTTATCATTGTTCCGATGGCCATTGCCACCGGTATGCTTATTATCGTGTTGCTGGTCATTACTTTTTGGTTGGGCTGGCTCATTATCGCACTCCAATAACTGAGCCCTATTCACTACATCTGAATATAAACAAAGTTTGTGAGAAATGAGGTATTGACGTATATTGTGACGCCCCCAAATCTGGGTATCTTTCAACCCGATAGATGGTGCTACACGGTACTCATAACTGTACATTCATTCTATTGAATCGACATCAAAATGTGCATATCAACGACATTCTTATTACATTAATAATATTACATCCCGTTCCCAGGTTCTAAAACCATTACATTCTTTGTTCATCATACTATGATATATACAACTTACTAGTTTATTACAAGGTACACTAATCGCTCACCGTTTCGTCTCGCTCCTCTATCCTCCTGTCGGATCCCTTGGTTCGCTCAAATTCTAATCGCATTCATATGGTTCAAGCAAGAGTGAGCATAACAAGCTCAGCAAGTACAACAATTTCTTTTAAGCAACATGCTTGAAACATAGGAATCGTATATCTTCAATAACTGGATAATAGTTATGAAGTACTATCAATAATTCAAAATAGCATTTCTTTTCCTTCAAAACATTTTACAATAACAATATTCAGTAAAACATCAATTCTGGCTCAAGATCATGAGCATTTCATATTTTCTTTGAAAAGGACAACCCGACACTAAGTCCGTAAGTCCGGCATATCTTACGAGCACTTCTGGGTGATCTGCCCATAGTACTCTATGTTGATCAATGCTACATCCTGTTAAACGTATGTACGTTTAAGTTTTGGCAACCTCGCGTGCCCATCGAATAATCGATGAAAAATACATTTGTTTATTCATACTTAGGCTTACCTTGAATCCGTACCAAACAATTGGCGTAGGATAAATAAGTAGAGCAATTCTATATTGAAAGACTTGTAAATAAATCAATCAACTCTTTAAGATTAGTCTAGCCGAGATAAAACTGGCATCGACCCTTTAGTAAAACACTTCATGCATCTCATAACATGAATCACAGAAAACTTGGCTAACACGAAGGTTAGACAAGCGTTTAAGAAAAAAACTTGCCTTCAACGTCTGCTACAGTATAATAACTTTTCATTTTAGTCTTTACGGTCTCTACAACACATAACCATATAACATACCACATTAGGTTATGAATGAACATACATGGTTCCTAATGAATCTTACCCCTCTTCTCAATCTAATCATATATTAGATTTGTTACTATTGGTTCCGGCTTGCGATTATCTTTGCATCATTCTTACCAACTTCTTTCTCTTCTATATCTTATGTAGATTTACTTCATTAATAGAACTCATTTTGAGTTAATCATCCTTCCTCACGGCTTACTAACATCCTTACATTATTAATCAAAAACTCGATCGTCATTTGTTAAGTACACTTTATTGCATACCGTTTATGTTTACAACTTTTAGTTGTAACTCTTAACGTTAAAGGCCTTATCATTATTGAATACGGTTCACATTCATTATACTTTCCGTTCATCGTTTAACTACAACGTTAAATTCCAAAAGTCATCACTATAACAGTGATTTCAAAAAGGTCTTATCATGTTCATTAAGTAATTACATAACCCATACTGGTATTGCAAACCATTGATTCGTAATCAACTTGGTCAACAAATTTCTACAAATAGGTTTAGCACATTACGTTGTTCTCATTACATTCATCTTCAATTGATTATTAACCTTTAATCATCATACATTAAGTGTCTAACAATGCCTTAACAATGTTATATAAACACCTTAGTTCATTACTAAAGAGTTATCTTTCATTCTATACTTGTAAACATTCTTGTCTGTCAAAAACTCTAGAATCGGGTGCCATGCACGCCACACTTAGCTCTTCATCTCACACCGTGGCGCGAGTTAGCAGTATGCCTTGACACTGTTACGGCACTGCGACACCACCATTTGGCCTTGGGTTGGCGCCGCGGTGCCAACTCTGTGCCTTAGAAATTTTTTTGAGATTTTTAATTTTGTGAACTTCCCAGACGCATAACTTCTTCATTATAAGTCTGAATTGGCTCGTTTAAAAGCCTACGATTCACAAATTCCATACTCTATACGTTCATGCAAGAATTTTATCTATTTGACTTCATTTGCTAAAATTTCACTCATTATTTCATTTTTAACGAAAACGATAAACGTTCGTGAACGTTCAACGCTCGTTTCTTCATTCTAAGTCAAAATTTGGTCATTTTTGAGTCCGCAACTCTATAATGTCAAATATGACTTGTCTCTATAGAAAACCAATGTTTCCAAGATTAATATCAAAATTCGACCTCCATTCCGAGAATTTTACGAATTCGACGATTATCGTCCAAACTCGTGAATTCCACCTCAACTTCATTTCTTAAGATTTGTTCTTCATTTCAAATGGATTCAATCCATCATATAAACATTTCAAACTACTTATTACATTAACTTATTTTCAAATTAGGTTTTTGACTTATTCTTCATTAGTTCATGGCTTATCAACTTATAACTTTCATGATTTTATTTACTTATGACTTATTATTGATTTAAGTCCTTTACTCAATGTTCTCATATCATATCCAACATACTAACTTCATATGACAAACTTACTTCATTAACTTATTGACATGATAAGTTATTACTTGTTCTTCATTAGTCTATAACTTGTAAAAGTATGAACTAATTATGAATTCACTTTGCATGACTTATCATAGTCTAAATCCTTTTAACCATCATTCTTGCTTCTTATTATCAAACAACATTATTATTTTAACATAAACAAGTTCTTATAAGTTCTTCCTTGTTTCATAACTTATATGATTACGAATAGCTTATTCATGACTTATACGGCTTATTAAGACTTAAGCTCTTTGATTACTCATTCCTATCATTCCTTAGCATACATGTTCTACCACTACCCATCTCCCTACCAATGGAATAGAAAGAGATTCATGGTTTAAGTTCTTACCCTTGAATATCACTTGACTAAGCTTTAATCTCCTTCTTGCTTCTTGAAAATCTCATAATGGAAGTTTGACTTATAAGTGCTTATTCTCTCTAACCAATAAGTTGCTTAACTTGAGAGGAGTTGGGAGAAATTTATCAACCAAAAAATGAAGTGAGGCTTCTGTATTTATAGGCAATCCTAAGTTAGGGCATTATGGACATTTAGGCCATCCCACCTCCTTAATCACCTCCTTACTATTCATTACCTAGCTATTAAGCAAACTTGGCCATTAAGTCTACTTGATCATCACACTTACTTATCCATTAAGTGTACTTGCTAGTCACCTAGCTTATCCATTACTTGCTCATCACAAATTTTACTTGTTCACCACACATAAGCACTTTGATGTTTATCACACATAAACACTTTACTTGATATGACTTAACTTATTCTTTGCTTAGCCACCAAGTAATTTACTTGGTCATCACTTTGGGTCATCCATGGGTTGCCCCATGAGTTTTAATCATCCAATAATCCATGGTTCTTACCTTGGGCTTTTAGCTTAACTTATACTTGGGCTTGCATTAAACAAACATTAGGCTTATTCATTAAATCACTTTGGACCTTAACCTTTAATTCCCATTGGACTTAACGTTACAAATATTTGGTCTTTCATTAATTCGTATTGGGCTTTATTATTATTATTATCCTAATTAGTCATTACAATTTCCTACACAATTCAATAAATCCATTACAAATGGCTTAAAGCCTTATAACGTATAATTTACGTATTAATCTCGTATTCCCCTTCGTATAATTATTCATGTACGTCATACCATCATTCATGCATATTCGTATAATACCTCGTATCATACTTGTATTCATTATTTCATACAATACCTACGTATTAAACGAACATTACTTTAATTTATCATACACATTTCATTTCCTTCTCGGAAATCACTTTTCCTAATCGCTAGGTTTTAAGTCCGCAGGCGAAAAACTGTATTTACCATAACTGAAATATTATTGGATATTCCATCTCCCCTCGATATTCTATCATTACGTATTTTTCGGAAGTTCAAAAATAATTCCCGAGCAGAAATGCGTGAATAGCGTTTTTTAGAAAATTTCTCGGAAAGTTTTTATTTTCATCTTGGAAATTCAAACACTTTAAATCTATCACGTAGCCAAAATACTACGACGTTCCGACATATCTAGGTCATAGAACGACCCTCAATTAGCTTACTCCATAAATAATCAATTAAATTTTCATTTAATTCACATAATAAAATAAAAATTTAATTCTCAAAAATCCAAAATTTCTGGGGCGTTACATATATCGGGTTTCAAACCTCTTAGAAACATTTGCGTCATTCACTCCTCATTATCGACCAAATAGGATGCAAACCGGGATAACTCCGCAAATTTAACCTCGTATTGTGACACGGTCATTTTGTTTTGCTCCAACTTGATAATGTAACATTCTAGAATTTTAATTGTTATATTAAATATTTATTGAAGTATTTAAATATTTAATGGATGTGTTTATTGTTGAATAAATAATTGTTCAAATTTGAATTGATGTGATTAATTATTTGTTAAATAAATAATTAAGGAAAAATTTATTATTTTGCTAATTTAATTTAATTATTAAGTTAGAGAATTTTGATTAATTGAATTACTATTCTTTTTTATAGGAATTTGTAAATTTAAAAAGATGTGTTGGTGGATTGATTAAAGTTATAATTATATAGAAAATTATAATTTTGGTGGTATTGATTTATGTGATGAAGTGACTTAATAAATTGTTATTATGATTAATTTAATTTAATTAATGTGTGACAAATAACCTTGTTATAAAGGAGTTACTAAAATAAATTAAGGTAGTTTAATTCAGTTTTGCCAAACAAGGCCTATTGCTTATTAAGTCTTTATTCTATTTGAGTTTTACCAAACAAGGTGTAAGGATTAATGGGTTATTTTTTTAGTTAGTAACTAAACAAGCCTTATGGCTTTTGATTTCAAAATTCACATAACTGATATCAGTTATGTTTATAATTATATTATATAATTAATATATATAATATCTATATAATGTTATTTGTTAAGACGTATGTTAGAGGAGAGAGGTTAGAGAAGAAATCTAAAACTCGGAAGAAAAAGAAGAAAGAAGAGAAAAGGAAGGCTAGAGATTGGAGAAGGAGAGGCTTGAGAGTAAAAGAATAGCCATATCATCTTCTATTAAGGTATTCTCCTATTTCTTTTAGTTTTAAAAGTTTAATTTTTATCTTCCCAAATTCTCTGTAGAATCTTTGTGTAAGCATGAATTGTTGTTGTTATGTGGCTTTATATTGCATACTAGTGATGTTAAAACGATTTTCATAAGTTATAGTCAATAAATTGGTATTATGTATATGTTTGTGGAGAAAAAGTATTTTACAGAGAGTTTTGTTTTTATATATATGTGTAGTTAAAATAGAAATTATGGGTGGTTTAGTTGTTTTATTGATAAATTGGCTATTCAATTTGTTAGAGTATATATATACTTTGATAAAATGCTTTGAATTAGTGGTTTTGGTTGAGAAACAAAATTACAGTGTTTATTTTCATCAAAAATATCAAAAAGTGAGTTTTAGCCAAAAATACTGAATTTGGGTGTGTTAATTTTATTGTTTATGTTGTTATATGAGTAGAAACATGTTAGGAGTTCTTGAATTTTGTTTACATGAAGTTGTTGTATGATTTACATGCTATTTGGTCTGTTAGAAACGAGCTTGTAGGCCAAAATTGGCTTTTTTCTCGTCTTTGCCGTTAGAGGTCGTGTCTGTAGGTTCAGAATCAATGCTGCATGGCCTGGACTTCTGATACCTTTAATGGTCATATGACAAATACATATGCTCATGCCATGCAGTGCGACCTTATAGCCTTGATCTCCGTCATGCAGGCATATGTCCACGCCAATAGCGCGACCCACAATGTAAATCGTGGCTCATGGCATGAAGTTAGCGAGAATGGTCCGACAAAGGTACTTTTTGTACACGAAATTTTAAGATAAGTTATGTGATGATAGTAGGACTGCTAAATGTTGATTTTAGTATTTCTATACTATGAATAAGTATGTTATTAACAATTAAGTTGTGTTATAACTCGATTATGTGATTAAAAATCCAATTTTAATTGATGAACGTACTTAGTTATGTTTGTAAGATGGTAATGACTAATTATGTCATGATGACATATGTTTATAGGATATTATGATTCGTATTGATTTGGTTTAGCCTACGAGCAAGGCAAGTTCTCTAACTCTACTTTTAAAATTGTGCAAGCGCTTAAATTGTTCTTTGAGCAAGTGTTCTAATCCATTATCTTGATTGAATCAATTATTGTTTCCAATATAATAATGCAAGATTTCTAATTCTTTATCGTGTTGAACTATTTATTGTTTCAATTCGATTACCTTATGAATGATGCAACCTTTCTAAACTTTGGTTTAATGTTGACAAGTTATTCTTGTATTTAACTTGTTGTTTAGCATGCACAACTATTTATACTAACGTCGAGAAATTTTATCATTCAAACTGTATGCTTAGTACTCAATTCTAATTAACCTTGACTTAATATTGTTCAAGCAAGGCATGTTATAGTTATTCAAAGTATATGCTATTAGATTATTCCTAAAGCATGATTTTGGTTTACCATGTTGATTCAATTACAATTATTCTGTAATATAATGTTATTAATTCAACTAGTCCTCTAGTTGATGATCGTTGAACTTCAAATTACCCTTGAAAGCTTATCCAAACCAAACTCTCTTTGGTGCGGACTTGTACTCCAAATACTGAGATGAACAACCCTATTATTATTAGGGGATAACTTACGCGTAGCGTTAAATGTTTGTGCACAATACATGGTACGAAGGGCTGATCCCCCTAAGTACGAGGAGTCCTTATAGTCTTATGACTGTTAAAGTTGGAGTTGAAAGATTACTCGCAACTGTGGACATAGTTCATGGTCTTATGACCCTCAGTTATAGTTATTCTACATTTTGGATTTTAGTTTCTGATTATTGATGATAGAGTACTATTCATTATTGATGAGCCTATTATTAACAGTTATTATTACTATACTCTTGTTGATTTCATATTGTATCCAGTGAGAAATTGTTTTGCTCACTCTTGCATATTTATAAACTCATTGCAGCTAAAGAGGAGAAGGTAGATGAACCTTCGACTATCAAAGGAAAGGAAAAAATGTACAAGTGATGGAGACTTATAATCTTGACTTTGATTATGATGTTAGACTTTTATTATGATGATCTTAAACTTTATTTTAAAGAAGTTATGTAATAATTAATTTACGCATTTGAATGATTGTATTTAAAGGTTAGATAACTTGGGAGATTTTATTATGTAACCCTTTAATGGGAAAGGTTTTATTATCCAGTTTTATTGTGATTGGGTAGTTAGATATGAATGTTTGTTTAAGTGAACACCAGATCCTGTAGGAATGAAGTAGCTGGATTTGGGGGTGTCACAGGTTGGTATCAAAGCTTTAGGTTATGAACCTTAGGTGGGGGAAAAAGCCTTAGGAAGTAACCTTCGAAAAGATAGTACTGATAAACTCTTACCAAGTTTTAAGGAAGAAGTAATAAAACACTTATGTGCTTATGTGTTTACAACTAATGTGCTCGTGAGAGTCGAGTAGTAATGATTAGTAACTAAAACTTAAAAATCTTGTTGTCAGATGGATGACTAATGTTGGAGAACCCAATCAGATAGGGAGGAGGACCTCGGATGCCTAGAGAGAGGAATCTCGTGACATTCAAGTGGTTTGGGAACAATCTGTTTCCACGAGAGTCGCCTCCATCGCCGCAGTGGTCGAGGATGATGATGATGATGATGTAGAAATAGATGAGGAAGATCCCGTGGAGTCGCCAGCAGACGGATGAAGAGGACAAGGAGGAAAGGATTCCACTTAACTCGATAATGGGTCAGATATATCGATGAGGTGCATGACCGCAACGTGGAACTTCAAGATACTTTGTTGAGGAATTGCAAGAGATAGTAGCTGAACAACAGACTTCGTTGGCACAGAAGGACGTCGAGATTCAGGATCGAGAAGAACGACTAAACAATGTTGAAGAGAAGCTAGTTCACACTGAAGAAGAAAACGATCAAATGAGAGCAGAGGTTGCAGAGTTGAAGAGCAAGTTGAGAGAAGAATCTGCAAAAAGGGAAAGAGCCGAAGATGCGTACAGTGAAGCTTATCAACAAGCCAAAATAGCAGAGGGAGACGCACAAGCAAAGAGAAGGAAGATGGAAAAGATGGATAACGTGTTCAACACCGCAATCAATCGAGCTCAAGACCGGGTCATGGGTTATCCAATTCAGTTCGAGACGCTACCCTCGTTCATACTAGATCGTCAAACTATGTTCCGAGTTATGGAAGAAGAGCGTCGTAAGGTTTTGTAGTATATTAATAGGACATCGTATGGAGTGTACTTGAATTATGTTATGATAAATAATTTATAAATCCCAAGTGTTATGCAACCTATGGGATATGATGATGATGTCCTGAAACTTTAGTAGTTCAGGAAAATAATGTAAATAGCAGTGATGCTATGAATATGATGTTTTTCAAAGAATTAAGTATGAATAAAAGTTATTATCTTCTTTTATCCAAAGTGTTATGTGGTGAATACTTTTATGGGGGCAAGTTAATTAGAAATTACTTGAAAGAGTTGAGTAATAATCTAATGAGTGTATTTTTAATAGAAAATGCCTCCAAGACGTCAACCACCCCGTTAGAGAACCACCGAAGGAACCAACAACGATAATGCTAAAGCTAATCCCGTTCAGCAGTTGGTGACGTTACTGATAGGTGCAGTGCAAAATCAACCACGGAATCAACCTCAGAACCAAGGTGCTACATTTAAGGACTTTAAGGCGGTTGGACCACCAGAATTTTGTGGGTTCATGAACCCAATTGAGGCACAAACCTGGGTCATGGAGATAGAGAAGGTTTTTGATGTTGCTAGGGTAGAGGATAACTAGAAGACTGTTTTTACAACATTCATGTTGAAAGCAGAGGCTAGTTATTGGTGGCAGGCCAACAAAACTCGGGAAGGACCAGGAATTATGACTTGGGATAGGTTTAGGGAGATTTTCTTTGAGACCTATTTCCTAGAGAGTTCGAAGAGTCAGCTAGAGGTCTAGTTTTTGGAGTTGAAGCAGAGAACAATGTCGGTGTCGGAGTATGCCGCAAAATTCAACGAGTTGGCGAGGTTTATGCTTATATCGTGTCAAGACAGACATAAGCGCAAGGCAAAGAGGTTTGGAGGTGGACCAAACCCCGGTTGTACAGTAAAGAGGGTTTCCTGCTCCAATTGAAGACATTTGCAAAGAAGGTGTGGAGAAGGCAATTCTCACCGAAAGTGGAGGCGAAAGCAGAATAAAGCATAATCAAGAGCAGAGAAAGAAGAAAAGTGAAGGTGAAGCTAAGAGTGGTGGTAACGGTAGTAATGGCAACAACATGAAGAGGAAGTGGAATGGGAATGGAGGAGTTGGAAATCAAAGAAAGAAACCAAAGAAAATAAGAAGTTCAAGCATGTGCTACGTGTTGAAAGTTTCATAAGGGAGAGTGTTTTTGGGGAAGCGTATGCTTTAATTGTGGCTGGAGGGTCACATCGTCCCCAAATTGCACTCAAGCTAAGAAAAATGTGTGCTTCACGTATGCGATCCAAGGATCACTTTGCTCGTGAATGCCCTAAGAAGAGATCTGGTGAGACAAATGGGAGCAAGGAAATGCTAGTGGAGGTGCGTTGGCTATCATGGGACCAACAACAACAAATAACCCACGCCCGAACCTTCAACATGATCTGCGCAAGATGTCAGTAATCAAAGGATGTGGTGTCGTATTATCCCAATCAATGATATTGATGCTTATGTATTATTTGATTCGGTGCTACTTGCTCATTTATATCCTCGATGAATTCATTTGTGAGGTTAGGATTGCCTAGTGAAGAATTGAATTTCCCTTTAAACATAGAAATCGCGAATAAGGAAGTAATTCCTGTTAGGTTCGTATACAAGAACTGTAGGGTGAACATTAAGGGAAATATCTTGATGGTAGATTTAATTCCGATTAGGCTTGGAGAGTTTGATGTTATTTTGGGAATGGATTGGTTGTTCAATTATGGAGCAATAATTGATTGCCAAAAGAAGTGTATAAACCTTATGACTCCGTCAAAGGTAGTATTCATTGGTAGCAAATCGCCTAGAAAAATGAGATGTCTGACGATTATGCAGGCCAAAAAGTTGTTGAGTCAGGGCTGTGTGGGTTATTTAGCTTACATAGTCGATACTCAGAAAAAGGGTGCGAAACTGGAAGAAATACCAGTGGTTAGGGAATTTGTGGACGTGTTTCCAGAGGATTTTCCAGGACTTCCGCCTAACAGAGAGATTGAGTTCGTAATCGACTTAGCGCCAGGAACCGCTCCGATATCGAAGGCTCCGTACAGAATGGCTCCGGTGGAGATGAAAGAACTGATGGTACAACTCTGGTGGAGTCATTGGACAAGAAATACATTCAACCGAAAGTGTGTCACCGTGGGGAGCACCGGTGTTATTCAGAAGAAGAAGGATGGGTCAATGCGTCTTTGCATTGATTATAGAGAGTTAAACAAAATCACTATTAAGAACAAATGTCCATTGCCGAGAATAGATGACTTGTTTGATCAATTGAAGGGTGCTAGATATTTCTCGAAAATAGATTTGAGAAGTGGGTATCATCAACTGAAGGTAAGAAAGGAGGATGTACCGAAGACGGCATTCAAACTCCTGTATGGACATTACGAATTTTTGGTGATGTCTTTTGGTTTGACAAACGCGCCTGCAGCGTTCATGGATTTGATGAACAGGGTGTTTAAACCATTTTTGGACAAGTTTATGGTGGTGTTTATCGACGATATTCTGGTGTACTCTAAAACTAAAGAGGAACATGTGGAACACTTACGTCTAACGTTGGAGACGCTAAGAAAAGAAAAGTTGTATGCGAAATTCTCTAAATGTGAATTTTGGCTGGAACGTATACAATTTCTTGGGCATGTAATTCACAAGGATGGAATTTCAGTAGATCTATCAAAGGTTGAAGCAGTGATAAATTGGGAACAACCGAGAACTCCATCAGAAGTGAGAAGTTTCTTGGGATTAGCAGGGTATTACAGACGGTTTATCCAGGATTTCTCCAAGATTGCCACTCCGTTAACAAATTTAACGAGGAAATCTGTAAAATTTGTTTGGACGGAGAAGTGTGAAGAAAGTTTCCAAGAATTGAAGAAGAAGCTCAGTGTGGCACCTGTGTTGTCATTACCAGATAATACAAGAAATTTTGTGGTGTACAGTGATGCCTCACACAAAGGTTTAGGATGTGTCCTTATGCAAAACGGTAAAGTCATTGCGTATGCATCAAGATAATTGAAAGATTACGAAAAAGGGTATCCGACTCATGATTTAGAGTTGGTGGCGGTCGTGTTTGCTCTGAAGATATGGAGACACTATCTCTACGGAGAGAAATGTGAGATTTACACGAGCACCATAAAAAGTCTCAAGTATATTTTCACACGTAAGGACCCGAACATGCGTCAAAGAAGATGGATGGAACTGATAAAAGATTATGATTATGAGATCTTTTATCATCCAGGCAAAGCAAACGTGGGTCGCAGATGCCTTGAGTAGGAAAGGCGGGGAAAAGTTGATGTTGTTAATCGATAAGGAGGAGCTTTTACAAAGAATGTCAAGGTTAGAGTTGGAAATCAAATTTCCAAGAGAATCCAATGAAAGATGTTACCGGTTGGAAGCCAGTCCAACTTTGGTGGACAAAGTGAAGAATGCTCAACTACAGAATGAGGAATGCAGAAAAATCAGAGAAAGTGTGGTTAAGGGAAAAGAGGTGAAATACAAGATTGATACCGAGGGGATGCCGAGATTTGAAGGATTTAATATGGGTTCCAAAGAGAATCCGCTATTAAAGAGGACATCTTGACAGAAGCTCATAACTCGAGATATTCAATTCATCCAGGAAGTACGAAGATGTATCAAGATTTGCGGCGACATTTTTGGTGGCCAAATATGAAAAGAGACGTTGCAGAATGCGTTGCAAAGTGCTTAACATATCAGAGAGTCAAGGCCGAGCATCAAAGACCAAGCGGGTTACTTCAACCATTGGAGATACAGGAATGGAAATGGGAATATATCACAATGGATTTTGTGGTAGGTCTCCCAATGACTCAGAAAGGATTCAATGAAATATGGGTGATAGTGGACAGATTGACAAAATCTGCACACTTTTTGCCAATAAAGATTAGATTCAATCTTGATCAGCTGGTAAGGTTATATGTTAAAGAGATCGTTGCAAGACATGGAGTTCCAGTGTCAATTGTGTCAGATAGGGATCCGAGGTTCACATCAAACTTCTGGAAGAGACTACAGGAATGTATGGGAACACAGTTGCGAATGAGTACGGCATATCATCCACAAATAGATGGCCAAAGCGAACGAACGATCCAGACATTAGAAGATATGCTGAGAGCATGCATCATGGATTTCAAAGGGAGCTGGGATGAACAATTACCATTGGTGGAAGTTACCTACAATAATAGTTATCACGCTAGCATCGGCATGCCACCTTACGAAGCATTATATGGCAAAAAGTGCAGAACTCCACCGTCTTTGGGATGAAGTTTGGTGAACGCCAATCATAAACAGAATCGGTACAACAAACTGCTGAGGTTGTCAAACTCATCCAAACAAGATTGATAGCTGCTCAAGATAGACAAAAGAAATATGCTGATCAACACAGAAAAGATCATGTATTTGACATAGGAGATTTTGTATTCCTAAAGATTTCTCCTTGGAAGGGAAAAATTCGATTTGGTAAGAAGGGGAAACTAAGTCCGACATTTATTGGACCATTCAAAGTGCTGCAAAAAGTTGGAGAGGTGGCTTACGAGGTAGCTCTACCTCCAGAATTACAAAACATTCATAATGTTTTTCACGTGTCGGTGTTATGACCGTACAAACCTGATTACAAGCACGTGATTGAGTACGAACCATTGCAGTTTGAGAAAGATTTGTCCTATGAAGAGGTTCCTATCCAGATAGTCGACAGGAAAGAACAAGTGCTCAGGAATAAGGTGATACCTTCTATGAATGTAATTTGGAGGAACCACAATGTCGAAGAGGCTACGTGGGAACTCGAAGCTGAAATGATGAAGAATTACCCTGAGTTATTTGTTTAATCTGTGTCTTCGATTTTGGGGACAGAATCTTTGTAAGAAGGGGAGAATGTGACGAATGAATTGTTTGAATTGTGATTGTTTGAATGGTGATTCTAGGGACAGAATCCTTGTAAGGAGGGAATGATGTAATATTTTAGAATTTTAATTGTTATATTAAATATTTATTGAAGTATTTAAATATTTAATGGATGTGTTTATTGTTGAATAAATAATTGTTCAAATTTGAATTGATGTGGTTAATTATTTGTTAAATAAATAATTAAGAAAAAAATTATTATTTTGCTAATTTAATTTAATTATTAAGTTAGAGAATTTTGATTAATTGAATTACTATTCTTTTTATTGGAATTTGTAAATTTAAAAAGATGTGTTGGTGGATTGATTAAAGTTATAATTATATAAAAAATTATAATTTTGGTGGTATTGATTTATGTGATGAAGTGACTTAATAAATTGTTATTATGATTAATTTAATTAAATTAATGTGTGACAAATAACCTTGTTATAAAGGAGTTACTAAAATAAATTAAGGGAGTTTAATTCAGTTTTGACAAACAAGGCCTATTGCTTATTAAGTCTTTATTCTATTTGAGTTTTACCAAACAAGGTGTAAGGGTTAATGGGTTATTTTTTTTAGTTAGTAACCAAACAAGCCTTATGGCTTTTGATTTCAAAAGTCACATAACTGATATCAGTTATGTTTATAATTATATTATATAATTAATATATATAATATCTATATACGTTATTTGTTAAGACGTATGTTAGAGGAGAGAGGTTAGAGAGAAGAAAGAAAACTCAGAGGAAGAAGAAGAGAAGAAGAAGAAAAGAAGAAAAGAAGAGAGAAAGGAAGGCTAGAGATTGGAGAAGGAGAGGCTTGAGAGTAGAAAAGAATAGCCATATCATCTTCTATCAAGGTTTTGTCCTATTTCTTTTAGTTTCAAAAGTTTAGTTTTTATCTTCCCAAATTCTCTGTAGAATCTTTGTGTAAGCATGAATTGTTGTTGTTATGTGGCTTTATATTGCATACTAGTGATGTTAAAACGATTTTCATAAGTTATAGTCAATAAATTGGTATTATGTATATGTTTGTGGAGAAAAGTATTTTACAGAGAGTTTTTTTTATATATATATTGTGTAGTTAAAATAGAAATTATGGGTGGTTTAGTTGTTTTATTGATAAATTGGCTATTCAATTTGTTAGAGTATGTATATACTTTGATAAAATGCTTTGAATTAGTGGTTTTGGTTGAGAAACAAAATTACAGTGTTTATTTTCATCAAAAATATCAAAAAGTGAGTTTTAGCCAAAAACAGTGAATTTGGGTGTGTTAATTTTGTTGTTTATGTTGTTATATGAGTAGAAACATGTTAGGAGTTCTTGAATTTTGTTTACATGAAGTTGTTGTATGATTTACATGCTATTTGGTCTGTTAGAAACGAGCTTGTAGACCAAAATTGGCTTTTTCTCAGGTCATTCATCGAGGTCGTTTCACGAGGTTCAGAATCATGCACATGGCATACGGACTTCTGATACCTTTGTAGAAAGTCAAGATATATTATGCTCACACAGTGTGCTACCTTGTAGCCTTGATCTCCGTGTCGCAACGCCATGCTTCACGCCATGGCAGCGTGACCTGATGTAAATCGTGGCTCATGCACATGAAAGTTAAGCGAGAATGGTCCGACAAAGGTACTTTTTGTACACGAAATTTTAAGAAAAGTTATGTGATGATAGTAGGACTGCTAAATGTTGATTTTAGTATTTCTATACTATGAATAAGTATGTTATTAATAATTAAGTTGGGTTGTAACTCGATTATGTGATTAAAAATCCAATTTTAATTGATGAACGTACTTAGTTATGTTTGTAAGATGGTAATGACTAATTATGTCATGATGACATATGTTTATAGGATATTGTGATTCGTATTGATTTGGTTTAGCCTACGAGCAAGGCAAGTTCTCTAACTCTACTTTTAAAATTGTGCAAGCGCTTAAATTGTTCTTTGAGCAAGTGTTCTAATCCATTATCTTGATTGAATCAATTATTGTTTCCAATATAATAATGCAAGATTTCTAATTCTTTATCTTGTTGAACTATTTATTGTTTCAATTCGATTACCTTATGAATTATGCAAGCTTTCTAAACTTTGGCTTAATGTTGACAAGTTATTCTTGTATTTAACTTGTTGTTTAGTATGCACAACTATTTATACTAATGTCGAGAAATTTTATCATTCAAATTGTTATGCATGCTTAGTACTCAATTCTAATTAACCTTGTCTTAATATTGTTCAAGCAAGGCATGTTATAGTTATTCAAAGTATATGCTATTAGATTATTCCTAAAGCATGATTTTGGTTTACCATGTTGATTCAATTACAATTATTCTGTAATATAATGTTATTAATTCAACTAGTCCTCTAGTTGATGATCGTTGAACTTCAAATTACCCTTGAAAGCTTATCCAAACCAAACTCTCTTTGGTGCGGACTTGTACTCCAAATACTGAGATGAACAACCTTATTATTATTAGGGGATAACTTACGCGTAGCGTTAAATGTTTGTGCACAATACATGGTATGAAGGGCTGATCCCCCTAAGTACGAGGGAGTCCTTATAGTCTTATATTTCATTAAAGTTGGAGTTGAAAGATTACTCGCAACTGTGGACATAGTTCATGGTCTTATGACCCTCAGTTATAGTTATTCTACATTTTGGATTTTAGTTTCTGATTATTGATGATAGAGTACTATTCATTATTGATGAGCCTATTATTAGCAGTTATTATTACTATACTCCTGTTGATTTCATATTGTATCCAGTAAGAAATTGTTTTGCTCACTCTTGCATATTTATAAACTCATTGCAGCTAAAGAGGAGAAGGTAGATGAAACTTCGACTAGCAAAGGAAAGGGAAAAATGTACAAGTGATGAAGACTTGTAATCTTGACTTTGATTATGATGTTAGACTTTTATTATGATGATCTTAGACTTTATTTTAAAGAAGTTATGTAATAATTAATTTCCGCATTTGAATGATTGCATTTGAAGGTTAGATAACTTGGGAGATTTTATTATATAACCCTTTAATGGGAAAGGTTTTATTATCTAGTTTTATTGTGATTGGGTAGTTAGATATGAATGTTTATTTAAATGAACACTAGATCTTGTGGGAATGAAGTACCTGGATTTGGGGGTGTCACAGATAAAATCCACCTCCTTCATGTGGCGAATACTTTCGGGAAAGTACTTGTCGTTGAATAATTCTTGGAACTTCTCCCAAGACATCTTGAGTCGGCCAGTCAGTACGCGTTTACGATTCCCACCAAATGTCTGCCTCTTCACGCAACATAAAGGTGGCAAAGGGAACCTTTTGCTCCTCGGAGCATCCCAAGACTTAAAATATCTTGGTGATTTTCTTTAACCACGTCTCCGCATTAAGTGGTTTTGGCTTTCCCAAAAACTCTGGCGGTCCCAACTCCTTGAACTGCTTAGCAGTGAACAGCCATGGGTTGCCATTATTTCCACCTGCATTTTGAACAGGAGTCTCTCTCGCCTGATGTTGCATGAATTGCATAAAGCCTCTGAACATCCCGTCATTCATCATTTCATTGGTGTTATTGTTTACCTGAGGATTATTGTCTTCCTATTGCATATTATCCTGGGTATTGATCGTTGGTGACTCAACGGCCTCATGTACTTCATTGCTGATCTCAACATTTTTAGATGCCATTTTCAAACACTGTCACAAAATAAGGGTTAATTGACATTTAACATATTATCCCTATACTTTGACTGACTAATTAAATACCAAATAAACTTAGGTAGGTCATACTAGCGAAAGAATTCCCCGTCTCTCCCCTCCTAGTTCTTGTCTCACATCTTAGCCAGGGATCATATCCCTAAGCTTTGATACAAATTGTGACGCCCCCAAAACAAGTATACATCACCCATCTTAAGTCGCCAAATACATGGTACAGAAATCAAATACAACTTAATTATACAACTGTTGTGTAAAAAATGACAAAACATAATCTAAGAGTTTTAATAAGAATATTCTCATCTAGACAATATCAACACTCAATGGAGTCCTCATTACATTTATTGTCACACTATTTCACAGAATAGTGAGGACTACTAAATCCACTTATCTTGGACCATCACTCCATTTCCTAACTCGTCTCAGCTATATTCTCATTTCCTGAAGAGAACAATGAAAGAAAAGGGTTAGCTCAACTAGCCCAGTAAGAAATATTATGACTAAGATAATGCAGAATAAATTATCCTTAGCCTTCAATAGTATAACAGCTGATAGAATACAATAAATAACAAGTTTTAGATCAACAATTGTAGCAGAATAAGCAATCCATTAGAAGAGTCAAGTAGAGCATAAAATCTACTATCTTCTATGATTTAAAAAGTTTTTCATCAACTTTATCGCTGAGACTCAGCTTAATAAATAAAATCGAATCATCCCTGCACCACGACCAAGGATATTCATGTAATCATCAATGGTCATGATTATACTGAATAATCCCTGGTCATAATCATACCAACAACTGTCCATCAATGAACTACAACTTGCTTACTTTCCATCCCTGATCATAATCGTATGAATATTCCCTGTTAAAACGAATATTCCCCGACCAATCGAATATTTTATAACAACTTGCTTACTTTGCAAAAATTTTCACATATCACCCTTAACTTTAAACTTTTATCAATTTAACCATTTACGAAATAAAATAATAATTATAAGAAAATTGAATAGTTTCATTTCATAAAATTTGGGGTCTTACAGGTATTTAGTAATGCATCACTTCTACCCAAATAATAATAAGATTGTTGATTCGATGCAACCTTTTCGTGACCAATGTTTTAATGTAATTTAATCATTTTAACCTTAATATCCTAGATTAAACTCGAGTCATGGAATGTGTCATACTCTTCATAATTTAATCTTAGTTTTCTTGATCAATGAGTAGACTATATGAAACAAGTCACTATTTGAGCATGGCCATGTATTTCATAGTCCTACTCAATCAAGAGGCCTATGGATATCACCCCTAATATATAGGAGGGTTAAATTCCATCTAGATCACTCATATTCCTTACACGATTCATGATGTACCCAATGATCACCTTTATATTCCACCCTATTAAAGGTGACATTTGATGATATCAAAGTACATAAATTCCCATGTAGTAATATAGTGATTTCAGGTCAGAGGACCATTACATCATTATCACTATGAGAATCGTTAATGACACTTTGCATAATGTTCCCGTAGAATTCTGATGGTGGGTCTGTCCAGTACATCGTTCTCTAACATGTACCTATGCATTGACTTAATATCTCATATATTTATGACTAATGAGATTTGGTCATCAGTCAATCCACATACTGGTCTCAATGCATCATTGTTGTCCCATCAACAATGATACTCAACTAGGGACATTTAAGAACAATGATACTAATTGTAATTATATAATCTCATGTTCAAGTCACATACTTGAAACTATATAATTTGTATCACTATTCTAAGGATTTTTATTACGTTAACATTTATATAACGCAGTAAATAAAACCATAATAAAATTATTCATTTATTCGATCAAATATAATATCAAAATATTAAGCAATTATATCAAATAATTGGCCTCTAGGGCATAAACTCTAACAGTTTTATTGTGGGAGGCGTATGGGTCGACCCTTGTTTTATGTTTTGTTCAATTCTGCGGATTGGTGATGTTTATGCCAAACACGCCTTTCGATTTTACATACATTTGGATTCGCAGTCCAATGTGTGTGACTTGCTTGTGTGACATTATTTGATTTGCCTGTGTGGCATTATTTGACTTGCTTGTGTGGCGAGGTATATTTCTGTTTTGTTTTGAGCTCAGTATGAAATAACACCCAGCCTTTTGATTCAGCCTATCATTTTGTTGTGTTAGTTTTATTCGTTATAGTTTAGTTCATTTAATTGTGTCAGTTACTTCATTTCATTATTCTTGTATTCTATATCCGTACTGAGCATTTGGCTCATGCTGTGTTTTTCTTCCAATAGGTAATCAGGAGAATCAAGGGCAAGTGTGACGAGAGCTTCCTTTTTTCCAAATGGTTTATACATTTTATTTAGGTTGTCATCCAATAGTTTATTTGAAGTTGTACTAAATACTTTAGATTATGGTTTTAGCCAGTTTAATATTTATTATGGTTTGAATTATGATATTTATTAGATATTAAGACTATTCTTTTGTGGTTTTGAGCCTTGCTATTAAATTAATCAGTTTTGTTGTGTTTTGAGTAACCTCTCTTTCTATTTCAGAAAGGGGGTGTTACAGTAGCAATCCAAACAGATTCGATTAACATAAGTTTATTTTTTAATAAGTTGGTAAATTCACCAATAGAATACTGATACACATAGAGCCTCACCTGCGTGTCAGCACTCTATTAATCAATTAACCAACTTACCCAAAAATAAACTTCATGCTAATCACTTCCGTCCAAAACCACTTGCGTGGGTTGCTCATTAGTCACCAAAAATAATTGTCCACTAGTTTTAGTAGTAGATCGCAATTTGACACATGGGATAAATCGGTCCACTTTTATAATCATTAAAAGGATAATCTTTACTTAACACTGTAAAATAAGCAAATAGTCTGGGTTTGATTCGTACTTGTTCGATTAAAAGTTCGATTCGAGCTCGACTCAAAATATAATGAGTCAAATATGAATAAATTTTAAAGTTCGATAAATTACTCGAACCTCTTCAAATTATAATTTTCTATTGATACTCGAATCATATTCGTTCAAAAAGTTCATACTGATCGGGCTCGATTTAAAATCGTGCTCGACTCGGTAGCTAAATAAGCCTCAATCAAATCTTATTTTATACTCGATAAATTTTGTGAATCAAATCTGAGTAACTCAATATTTGGCTCAACTCGATTCGTTTACACCCTTATCTTTACCTCAAAAAAATATAACTGAAGTAAAAATTTTATTCTAGTAAACAATATTTAAGGTACATAATTCAGATTCAAAGTTATATACTTCTGTGAAATCTATTAAAAATACGATGAAATCATTGTATTATTTTTATTGTGTTTATAATGTAAGGATACAATAAGAATTACAAGAAATTTGTTCATGTTATTTAATTTTTTTTGCCCAAATTTATCTATTTTTGGACAGACAATTTTGATATAAAAAAAGTGATCAATTTTTATTTATTTATTTTTGTATTTTACATTTATTAAAAAACTCAACAAAGACAGCGTTAGTATATATTTTATGGAAAGAAGTATTCATTTTTTTTGATTTTTTCACATGATACAATCAATTGTTAATGGATAGTTGATGATATTAAGACCAATTCTACCAAAAATTAATATTATAAAAAATATTTTCACCGTTACAAAGTTTAAAGAATTTTCATTCATTAAAATTTTAATGAAAAAATCACTTATTCATTAAATGGTGAAAAAGTATCGGATTACTTTCATTTTTAGAATAATTATGCTATTCACTATAATAAAGTAATTCACCAATATTGATTTTAATTATACTATCCACAATTATAAAATATGGTATATTAGATAAAATTAGAAAAAAAGTGTAATAGAGGGGATCCAAATCCATTAATTTTATAAAGAATTTTTTATATAAATAATAAATGAATCTCACGTCTATATTATATAAAAAAATAATTTTTCATCTAAAAAAATATTAATTTATTTTTAAAATCTAATCAATATTTATTTCTATGTACCTAAATCTCATCTAAACAAGCCACCCTCCACCCACCACCCACCTTCCCCTCACGCACACCCTCAGGGTCAGTCTAAACTTTGGGGGGCCTCAAGTTAAATCGGGGCTTTTTTTTAATCATTCAATACTAAATTAAATGAATATCTATGATTTTTTTTAAAATTGGAATTTCATATTTGCATTCAAACTCACAGTATATGTGGTTGTATTTTGAACGACAATTTAATAGTTGTAAATAGAGAAGTTTGTATTGGAATTTTGTAGTATGTATTTGGTGACTGAAAATGGGTTGTGTGGACCTATTTTTTTGGGGCGTCACAACTAAAAACGCGTTCAATCATACACATAAACGAAGTCACACGTAGGAACTTGACGATCTGGGCCGCCAAGGGATAGCTCCAGTGTGAGATTAAGTACAGACTGAAATTAGGTTAACAATGGAGGCTTGTAATTTTAGTGCTCAAAGAATTATCAAATACCTATGAAGTAGGGTTCAACCTTGTATTTATAACTAAACACACCACCTTTAACGCCATGTCCCTGAATTGGAATAAAATTCCTTATCATAGTAACTACTATACTAGGATTGGAGTCAATCTTATTAAATAAAAGAAGTTAGATATAATGTTGACTCTTTCCTTATGAATTGAAAATTAAATGCAACTAAAAATCATAGATTCCTTAAAACTCAAACTACTGCGCAGAATATATTCTTACGCAGGAAAGATTCTTCCACCTGATTTAGGGCCCAGCAAACCATCCAAACCCTTAAAATCATGTCCTAACATTAACCCCACTCTCTTGCTATAACAGACGTATAACAAAAGAGTACACAAAAATTAATAAGCAATAAATCATTAGCCTCAGGACCAAACAACCCCCCTTACCACGCGCACTCAACTGGGCCCGTCCACATTTATCACCAGCCGTTAGAGTCCTTCTACATGGACATGTTTATTGGACATTTTCAATTTTTTTTTGCTTGTGGCTCTAAAAAAATGTATAGTATTTATTCCAACTAGAAGTTTTACAAACTATAGTGTTTTAGGTGTAATTTGGATACATATATAAAAATAGGGTTATGCAGAATATACAACCCTGTTCTTGTATATGTATCTAAATTACACCTAAAACACTATATTTTGTAAAAATTCCTATTGGAATAAATACTATATATTTTTTGGGAGTCACAAGAAAAAAATAAAATAAATTGAAATGTCCAATATTCCGGTCTGCTAAGACTTTTTGCAGCCGTTAATAAGGAAACATATGAATTCAAAAGGATGGTCACATAAAAAAAAAAACCTACCCACCATAAGAACCGCCATTTTCAATCTCAAGCTCGAATTTTCAAAAAGCTCCTCTAGAGCTTAGCCACCCTCTGCAACTCCTTTTCCGGCCTACCGCACTGCCAATTTGACATCTTCTAAAAGAGAAATGGCAAACAACACCTCTCCGGTCAACACCTCACCCAACACGATTTCCATCTCATATTCTGTTCAACCACCCAACCAAACGCCCACTGAGATATCAACCATTATCACTCCTTCCTCCATCTCTACTAGCGACCTCTTAACTGTCGACATTCAAACCCAACATCCAACTGCTACCACCTTTATTAGCTGCATAAATGGTCACCTTTTCATCGATAAGAACCCTCGTACCCCCATTAGGCCCTACTAAACTCACATAAATGAGAATATGAAACCAATACTCATCAGAAAAAGCCTTCACCCATATAAACACCAGATCTACCATGCAAAACCACCAATTAGCCGACATTCACAAAAAATTCAAGATCCCGAACACATATGAACTTTGAACTCCAAACCAATCCAAAAGGATGTACTGGTGACTGAAGGGAGAATGGGAAGCCATCCCCATCCGGGCCATGAAATTTGGTATTTGATTCCCTCTGAATAAATTTATCTCTTCCTTCCTCGGTTTTGTAGGAATCGTGTTCACACATGTAATGACCGAGAAAATCGTGCTAGAATGTAAATAAGTTTTATTTGATTATATTGAATAAAATGAGATTATGTGGATTTATTACATTTTATATGTTTAAAGGTCGATTATATGACCTAGAATGTGTTTGAATGTTAGGATTTACGAATTTGAGAACATATAGAAAAATATAATTTTTTCTGAGAAAAAGACGTAAAAACACTTCACCCGAAAACACTTGTATTTAATTTTGATTTTTCGAAGAACGAGTAAATTTTAAAATGATAAAAAAAGACGGAATGTTAAATAAAACTTGAGAACAAAAAATTCAATTTTTAGACTATGTATTGAATTTTAGAAAGTTAAAGAAAAGGAATACGAATATAATACGAATTATTATTATACTAGTATAATACGAAGAATAATACGAGTATAATATGAAATATTATACGAGTAGAATACTAAAATGATACGAATATAATACAAAAATTATACGATAAAAATACGGAAAGTCAAAGTCAATAAAAGTTAATCAAAGTCAAGGTGGACTATTAATCCACTGGGCTTTAACTTAGAGAAGCCCAATAGGAAGTGTTAGGAGACCGAATAATAAATTAAATCAAGGCCAAAATGAAAGTTAATTCAAGCCCAAAGTTTGGCCCAAATTGAAATTGAACCAAACCTAAACCAAGATCCAACAAAGATGAGTCAAATCATGGGTCATGTGTGGGTTAAGTGGGTTGGGGCAACTTATGTGGTGCCCCAAACCACTAGATAGCCGGCCAAGCTTCCTTGGGAAGCTTTGGCAAAAGATCAAGTAAAGTTAAGGAGGTGTCATTAATGGATTTTGGTCCAAAAAGTCATCTATCATCATTTTAATCAAACCATGGTTAAATGATGATGGTTAAGGAGGGGTTGGTTGCTAAGGTTGGGGAACTTGAGGGTGTTCACCATAAGAGACCCTAAGCTAAGTGGCTAATTAGTGAGCTAATGTAAAGTTATTTTAATGACCTTTATACCCCAACTCTTGCATTTTCTTTAAATAACAAACGTTCTCTTCATTTCTCTTTTCACCTAAATTCACCAACACAAAGAGAAAGTTTATATATTGAGAGAGAAATGAGAGCATATTTTGATTAGCAGGGTGAAAGAAAAGCTAGATTAATTCATCAAGTCACCAAGAACATCAAGAGGTAATAACTAGAACCCTAAATCTTCATCTTATTCAAGTTGTAGATTTGTTAGGAAGTGTTATTGGTTGTTGTTGAATGATTCATTGGAGTCATTGTATGTTCTGGTGGAATAAGGAAGAAATTAGTTGACTTAAAACAATAATAATCGCATGACAAGAGAATCATAGTCATTAATAACGAACTAAACGAAGAACACATGAAAAATTAGAGCATGTTATTGATAGACAAGTTTTAAACCATCGTATGTAGCTTAGTTGATTATGTTTGGTTAGGAGATGTTAGACATGAGTAAGTGATGGAAATGTTCCAATTGGAACAAAGTAAAAATATTCTATAAAGAAGTTATGGCCAAAATTTTAGTTAAAGATGTTAACCATTGAAATAATAGTTTACTATGATTTCAAGACGAATATGTAATATTAGATAATGGATCCGAGAAATTAGGGTTTCATAAGAATATTGAAGAACATGAAAAATGTGAGCCTTAGGCTCAATAACGAACTTATTGAAAGTAGTATGCACACAAGCCAATCATGTTTGATGATAAAGCATATACTTTATAACAATCTTATTCATATATTAATAAAAGTATTCATTTACTAAAGGCTTTAATTTATCTACATGGTGTTGTTTTAATAATATGTGATAAACCCATAGTTTTAAGCAATACTTTTAGAATCATTATGAGATCATGCTAATGAGATCTAAATTCTTAGATAGCTTAAGAACTAAAATGTTCCTAATCGATGGATTACTAAAAAGGGGATTAGTGAATACGGATAGATTGGTATAGATGTTGTTTGCTCATTGGATGAGGATGATTGATCTCATGATTATTTGTGTGGAGACACTAAAGAAAGTATGTAGGTGCTTATTAGAGAATAAGTTCACTGAACGTGGCTCGCTAAGGAATACCTAATGAAGTTTTACTTGATTGTCAATAGGAATTCCTGTAGTGATAGTGATCCTTACACTTGAGATCATCATAGTATCTTGTTGATGAGTGGGATTTATACCCATGAATCAGATCCTTTATTGCTTAAGAAGTTGTTTGTTTAACGTAATTTATATCACTTCTATATTATTTTATTATTATTTTGCTTAATATATGTGTTGCAGGGCTTATTAGGCCATTTCTAACTTTCAGGGACAAAAAGGTCAATTTTCTTGTATCGACGTTTGTAAATACCTATGCCAAAGCTTAAACCTAGTACCGCAGTACTTCCTTCTCGCCAAAGAAATGACAATAATGCAAATAATAGTATAGCGATGATGAGTGGATTTCATATTTACGAATCGGGTTCATATTTGGACTTAAATAGTGTTTAATCTATCTGTTTTTGTTTAGTTTTATTTGTTTGTGCTTATTTTACTTATAGGTTTGAGTTTATGTTAGTTTTGGTATGACGGTGGTAATGTGGCGAAAATTGGCATGGAAAAGAAAGAAAATCAGTAACTACAACTTAGCACCCCGCTGAAGCGGGCATTTTACGAAGGAATTACCGCGCCGGGGTGGGGGTACATATTGCAAAAGAAGTTAGCATCCCCCCGGGGTGGGCATTCTCAAGGCAAAATACCCCATCGGGGCGGGGGTGCGCGGATCAGAGGGATAACTTGGATGCAATTCTAATATTGTTGTGGCGTGGATTGAATGACTTTGGCTTCAATTGGGACTGGATTGTGGACGTTTTTATTAGAGATTACGGAGACTTAGGCTGTGTAATTCATCATTCAATTATACAATCAACAATTTCAACTTTGAAACCCTAATTTTAAAAAGATTCTTAGATGAGTGGAGCTAAGGAGCAGGATCACGAAGATTTCAGAACCGAGTGCAGAGAAGTGTGGTTCTGTACTTTTTAATCTATTCGTTGTTTAATACCTTCGTTATGAGCTAAATTTCTTATTAAGCTTGCAATGGATCTTTCAGTGTAACAAGGATTATCATGCTTAAATTTTAGTTCAATAAAGCCATCTTTTCAGTTCATCTATTGTGAATTGTACATAACTTATGAGTTGCTTGATCACCAATTCTATGTGGATTTATATGGATTCGAGAGATGAGATATGAATCTAGACTTAGTCATAATAGCACGTGTTTATGATTTCTACATTTTGATGGAATTCATGATATATGTTTAGGATAGAGATATACCTAACATCGCATGTAATCATATAAGAATTTGGAATTTAAACCTTCTTTAATTGTAATTCACATTGAGATATAGTGAATTAGTTAATTAAGGTGTTTGGCTTAATTCTATCAATTGTGGATTTAAGTTTATATGGTGTTAGTGCATTGAGAGATGTCTAATTCTACTTTTGTGTTCTTGATTAATGAATTGAGATAGTTTGAAATTTAGATATGACACACTTAGAAGGGGGGGGGGTTGAATAAGTGTGAGAACAAACTATGACCAATTTTTTAAGTTTAAACTAAACTATCGATTATATCCGATTATATTGATGAATGTAGCTTGCTGAATGAATATGGTCTACCGAATTAACTTTTAATTTAAGAAAATATTTTGATGAATTTATAAGTTAAAGTGAATACTTGGTGCTAACAAAATATCTGAAAAAATATTTGAATTTTAATTATTAAGAAATTTAACTATCTTAAAAGATATTAAAGTAAAGCAAGCAATAAAAATAACACCAAGATTTTTTACATGGCTCAGCTATTACCCTCTATAATAATAGCCTAGTCCACGTCCAATATCAACTAGTATTGGAGACTCACTTTTATTTCTTTAAATGACCCTTGTTACAAAAAAGATTCTATCAAATTGAATTACAATAATTCACTTGAGCACACTTGCTCCTTGTGCACCAATGCACCCCTTAAGAACCTATGCTTCCCTGAACCTGTTTGTAAACAAACCTTAATCTACCTGGATTAAAATCCTTTATACAACACTTAGTCTAAAAAATATAAGATTACAAATATAGAGGTCTAATGATCAAAGCAAATAAACAATTTAACAATGCAAGACTCAACTAATGAATGCAATGATCAAGTAGTAAAAGAAAAAGATATCACCAAAAATATGCCCACGGAATTTGCTGAGAATAATATGAATATAATTTGCACAACAGCTTAGAACTTTGCACCAGGAATTTAATAGCTCTTTAAGTATATAAGTCCAAAATATTGATTCAAGTGTTGTATTTTCATCACTGTACACAGTTTCTTTTATAGCCCAAAATATATTACCATTGATTCACAAAACAATTCCGTTGTAAAATAATTACGTTGCCACAGATAAACCTTGTATAACGTTCCAATGACAAATTCAATTGTCTTCGGTTATTAAGTAAATGCTGGACTCTATCAAAGATAAACTAGAAAGAGACCAAGTCAGATAGATAACTCAATAGGCTTAGACTTTTCCAATATCTCTAGTAATTATGATTTCATAAAATCTGCCGCCACTAATATTGCAACCGAAGCAAGGAATATCATAACATTTAAAATAGTAGTGTAATATGAACCAACTATTCAAGATAATGATTATCTTATATTTCCAAGATATATACATGTAACCCACTTTTTGAAAGTAATCATATCTTTGCTAACACACTCTGATAACTTTTAATTTTCCAACATATGAATTCTTTCACACGTGTTACACAAATATTATAACACATGAAAAATTCAATTAATTCGGAAAATACTCTTACACATGCATATATAAATACTAACCATATAAAATCAGTTCTCTTAATAACAGTTAGCAATGTATAACATATTTAGGCATGCACAAAATATTTAACCATATTTTAATGCACAAATATCACGTCCTAGAGCCTTGTATTGAAAAATTAAGTATTTGCAATGACCTTACATATTTTTCTTAAGACTCAATTCCTCAACATCTTTTGACAATAATCCTTTCATCAACTTCCTGAAATTTCACAATAAACAAATTAGTTCATATAATCAAGTCATCATCAAAACAAAAACGGTTAGAATATTAACAAACCAACATTCTCCCCCTTTTTGATGATGACAATACCAAAAATCATAACTCCCCCTGAATTCATGCATATTAAAAAATTCAGAAGATTCAAACTAATTTCCACCATGCCTTTTGTTCAGGCATAATTTATCCTGCAAATTTGTTAGCTGAAACAAATACTATAATCTCAAAATATAGTAGTGTAGTCATAATATCTAATACTGGCTCCAGCCATATTGTTTTAAACAATCCATCAAAACAAAAACTTAAACACATATTGGTACCAACCAAATCATTTTAAACATAAAATCAAAACATTCAAATATGTCTTCACAGCAACCAACAAAACCACCAATAACCTTCATAGCAGCTTGTCTCCCCCTTTGTCATCACCAAAAAGATCGTTAGATATCAATATCGTCGATGTGAATCATAGGTAGAGGACGATTAGTGAAATAAGGACGATGTAGAAGACGATGAATCCTTTCTTCCATAGAAAAGTCATGAGTAAACCTAGGAGGACGAGGAATAAAGGTTTCATTGGGTAGAGGCAAGTCAAGGAAATCTCTAATGTATTCGGCCATCCAATTCCAACGAGGCCACTTAGGAACTGGAGAATGCATTCTGTCAAAATGTAACCTTCTACTAACATCATTCATAATATGAGCCATGAAATCAGCAAATTCGCCAACCCGGTGACTTACAAATTTCAGTTCTTGGCTGAGTAGACACGAATTTCTATTGATCTTTCGGTGTAAAGATTCAACCATAGCCATGGTATGCAACTCGAAACCAGCTTGTAAATCGATGAATTCATCTTCAATTTGTGAAAAACATTTGTTCAGATTATTTTCCCGAATAGGCAGTTTTCCTTTTTCTAAAACAGAAATCCTTTGTTTAATATCAACAATATCAAAACGCATAAGCTCTTGATTTTTGAGGATTTGTGTCAACATATCAATTACTATGGAAGATGAGATTGAGGAAGTAGGAAGTGTAGAAGAAGCAGGATCAGATGAAATAACACTTGGTGGAGTAGGAATAGGATCAGGAATAAGACGTACAAACGAACCATCAACAAAAGAAATATGGGACTATTTTAGATTAGCAGAATCAATAAATTCATTGTGGTATACCACAATTTCACCATCAAGATAGATTTTGAAATGCTAAAACATCTTTGTCAAAAACAAACCATAGGGCAAACACTTTTTAGTTTGTTGAATACAACTCATCATGTGGGACAACATCATAAGAGAAAAATTAAAACTGACTCCTTTTAAAATCATTGCAATAACAACCAAATCTTGGTAAGTGAAATCTGCTCCACCACCTACTCGTGGAAACAAATTATAACGAAGTAGTTTGTGAAAAACACATGCAAGTGGACAAACATCAACAGTTTTTGGAGTAAACAGAGTTAACAAAGATGAATCATCCATCACAGTATGAAGTTGTTCAAGAGGAGGAAAGGGTATATTGGCAGCACCCTTAAGAGTAAATGGACAAGGACCGGATGAAGGAATATTAAAAATGCTCCCAAAGTCTACCACTGTGAAAAACAGAGACTTTCCCTTCATAAAGGATGTATAAAAATCCCCATTACACTCTAAATTTGTGTAAAATTGTTGTATCAAACGGGGATAGGCCCTAGTTGGGGGAAAAACATAGCAAAAATACCACAAGACATGAAAAGTTTTTCCAAAGATGAGTTTTTGAAATAAAATAAATCCAAAATTTTCTCATAAATAAACTATTTAGTAGCAATTGAAGTCTTAAAATGAGCTTCGAAACTATGACCCCGAAAGAAATTGTCGGGCAAATCAGAAGTAGTAGAGAAACAATTTACCAGATTTGATGGTGAGTTTGGTTGAGAAGGAGGAGGCTCCGAACCAGGTGATTGTGGGGATTTCTTTAAGAACAAGAATCTTGAATCAGACTCATTGGAATCATCGGACGAAACATTAACAGATGGTTGACGAGTTTATCTTTTAGATTTCTTCGGTGATCGTGTGGTATAAGGAGATCATGGATGATATCCTTCTTTGATTGTTATACTGGATGAACGCTTGTTTGCCCGAGTTTTCATGATTGTTGTCGAAAGTTGAACAGTTGAGGAACAAAAAAGAAATATCAGGGAAGAAATATGTGAAAAGAAGAAGACGCTATGTGATTAATAGTAAAGTGTTAGAAGCCGAAAGGACTCCTTGAAACAATAAATCCCTTAGCTTCGGTATTTTTAAATTTTGAAACCCATCATGATAGTTATCGTGAATTATGCTAGAGTAGATACGTCTCCCTTAGTCTCTGATTACGTACAGATAATGTTTAGCAACAGAACACAAATAATAACATGCAGATATACTGTAATTATAACATGCATATAATGTTATCTTAGTTTGACATTCGAGTCCGTACCAGAGGAAGTTTGGTTTGGATAATTCATCAAGGGATTCTGAAATTTAGAACGCTCATCAACTATGGACTAGTCGAATCAATAAGGGTTCGCTAGTCTAACAAGGTTTAACAGTAAACGGATATTTAACTTGAATAACATCTCAAAAGGTATACAATAAAATAATTATTGTATAACAACATCATGCTTGAAGATTAATAAACTTTAATATATAAGACAGGCTTGATCAATAATAATGAGAACTTGCTCAATATCGAAAGATGAATTAATCAACTTATATAACGATAACAAGTAGGGTTAAGAAACTTGCTCAACGAATGTTTAGGGTAAGAAACTTGCTCAACGTAAATGTAGAGTTAGAAAACTTGCTCAATGTAACAAGATAAGGTTTAGAAACTTGCCTCGTGCGTAGATTACACTTAAACAAACTCGTTCTTTGAATTAAATCCTACATATCAATTACGCTCACAATACCAAATAATAATAACGTATTAAACATCATAAGTTATTCTTTGTCTAATCTCGACTTCATGACCATACTTAGTCAAATTACCATACTTGTTTTCACATAATATAATACTACACTAACAACAAGTTAATTACATAATCAACGATTCAAATAACATGTAATTGTCTTCTTGACTTGGTAAAACTCATTTTGATATCTCATTATATGTCTAACAAGTTTTTATGTTCATTAGACTAGGTCACTAACTCATTTCAGACTTGAACATTAAAATTTGCATTTTCTGAATATCTACTAAGTAAGCATTTATGGCGCCACTTTTTGTCTCGGTATCATTGAGCTACTAAGACCGTGGTGGTATGCGTGGCTCGACATTTGCTGGCCATGGTACGGTGGTGACAAGGGCATGGGGAAAACAACTAGGAGTTGGCACCGCGTCGCAAGACTCCAGTTCCAGTTTCTGCAATTCGTGAAAATTGCAGAACACGACTAAAAATTTCCAATCAACTTATTTTTACACGAATTTAGACATACCCACATGCTAGAATTCATAAATAATCAATACTTAACATCTATGGAGTGATTTTCACCCATTAAAACACATAATCACAGAATTAAAGCATGCAATTTGGACTATTCTTGATGTTCTTGAAGTTCTTGAACAAAAACATGGATTTTAATGCTACGGATTCGTTATAAAGAAAAATCCAACCATTCAAGTTTCATTTTGTTCATTTTAACATGCATAATCACATACCATTATGAATTTTGTAGAAAAATTTATGGTTAACATATTAAAAAATACGTAAAAGGGCCATATGGCCATATTACATACTCTGAAATCTTTTACTATATAATTTCATGAAACTCAAGATATGGAAACCCATATAATATATATTAAAATATGTTATACTACTCAAATCATTACACATATCCCTATAACAACACCCTTTCCCAATTTACAGAGACTTATAGAATAAATGAAAGCCATATTCATGAAAACTTTAAAAGACGTAAAATAAAAATTTGGGTTGAAGAGAATTACCCAAGCGTAAAGCGTAGATTAGTGTGTGAATGAATTCCTTCTAAACTCTTCTTCAATCACAATTCTCCCTCAAAACTTCTCAATCTCTCTCTGAAACTCTCTCTATTTTTATTTTTCTAGACTTAGGAAAAATGAAGAAGAAGGCGTAATAAAGAAAATCAATCGACGCGTTGTTGTGGTGGCCACCCGATCATGGGTAACTTCCCTCAACTCCCATTAAGGCCATGTTTGGCTAGCATACTAGGTTTCAAAACCCATTATTTTAATAAAACCTTATCATATAGTATAAAAAAATGTCACATCCATATAAAATAAATCTAATATCTTATTTAATTTACTTTAAATAAAATATAATAATTTCTCATTAATACACATAGTCACATAATTCAAATTCTCTTTGATTAATAATGTCAAATTATTAAATCTCTAATGAATAATTAAATTAATTAAAATAACGTAGGCTTATTAAATATTTCTTTTAATTCAATAAGCTCACATAATCACATACTTCGAATAATTAAAATTCTCCACATTAAATTAATAAATGTAACACATATAATTAAATTAATCTATCACAACTTCATCAATTAATTATTTAATCTAATAATTAATTCATCGAAAAATATTTATTCATTCAAATAAATATTAAAATTAAATTATAAAATTACGGTTGTCACAACCCAAATATTATAACACATGAAAAATTCAATTAATTCGGACAATACTCTTACGCATGCATATATAAATATTAAACATATAAAATCAGTTCTCTTAATAACTTTAGCAATGTATAACATATTTAGGCATGCACATGTTAGGTTTGTAATATTCATGAACGCAATCAAATTGCACAAATTAAGCGGAAACGTATAAAAATCAGAGTTTGAAAATTTTACAAACCATATACCCGGATCACCCTTTATGCACAATTATTAATTAAACGAAAAAGAAAGAACAAGAATCATACCCTTGAAGATTCGAGCTTCCTCAGGTACAAGTTCACCTCCAATCTTTTTCGCGTTCAACTTGAATCCACCGGGTTTGGTTCCTTCCTTTGATCAATGTTAGCCACCCAAGTGTTTGGCCTCTAGAGGTGATCCATCAAGGAAGAAGAAGGATTCAAGAAGATGGGTGTTTGGCAAAACCCTAGTTTTCTATCTCTATAGAAAAAGGCGTACTCTCCCAACTATTGAAATTACGTATTCACGTGTTGTGAAAGTGTCAACCACTTCACCCATAATAAGACTCCTCTTATTTATAGATGTAGGCAACCCTCCTTAACAATTAATGAATTGGGTTTTATTTAATTAATTAAATTCTTTTAATTAATTAGGCTCCCTAATCTTATTAGGGATAATTAATTAAACTCTTTTAATTAATTTAACCTCCTAATCTTATTAGAAATATATGAGAGTACTTTTATTAATTAATTCTCAAACTCCTTTAGAATTAAATAATAATAATAGTAATAATAATAATAAGACTCCTCTTATTAATTTATATTTAATATTTCCAAAATATTAAATAATAAATATTAAGCTATTTAATTTATTCTATCATCATAGATTAAATTAAATATAATTAACTTATTATTATGATTATGCCATTAACTTCTTAAATAATTATTCTTCCTTTTATGGTGTGACCCTTTAGGTTCTCCATATTAAACCTAGGTTGTGAATAAATCAATTAGAACAATTCTAATCTTATTTAAATAAATAAATTAAACTATTAATTTATTTAAATAAATAATATTTATTCTACAATAGGGATAAGCCTCCCTAGCGATTAACGACTTTCCAGATAATATAGATTTCAACATTAATCATAAAAGAACCTTTGAGTAAATAGTTACCGCACAATTCAATCCTTCCACCATACAATGTCCCAATTAAATATAAGACATGGAATTACTTCACAAGTCTTATTTTATTTAATTATATGTATTTCGATTCTTAAATGCACAACTCAAATAATGAAAATTAGAAACTCTTTTCTAATTTCATTCTCGCTTTGGCCAAGGACTCTTTGGGTTGTCATTTATCGAATCACATAGGATATTTCTCTTCTTTTACTAGAAGTGGTAGATTCTTTATTGATCATACATTATCTCCATGTACAACTTATTATACCCAAGCATACCCTTTGATATACCCTAAGGGTCTTAAGGAATAAGTCAAAGTATAACTCATCATACACAAGATACTATGATGATCTCAAGTCCAAGGATTACTTGTACTACTATCACTATAGGAATTCCTATTGACAGGCAAGTAAAACTCCATTAGGTATTCCTTAGTGAGCCACGTTCAGTGAACTTATTCTCTAATAAGCACCTACATACTTGCTTTAGTGTCTCCACACAAATGATCATGAGATCAATCATCCTCATCCAATGAGCAAGCAACGTATGTACCAATCTATCCGGATTCACTAATCCCCAATTTAGTAATCCAACGATTGGGAACTATTTTAGTTTTAAGCTTTCTAAAAATTTAGATCTCATTAGAATGATCATCATCATTATTCTAAAAGCATTGCTTAAAACTATGAGTTTATCACATATTAAAAGCAGCGTCATGTAGATAATTAAAAGCCTTTAATAAATAAATACTTTTTATTAATAAATGAATAAGATTGTTACAAAGTATATGATTTATCATCAAACATGATTGGCTTGTGTGCATACTACTTTCAGCACACAATATTTAACCATATTTTAATGCACAAATATCATGTCCTAGAGCCTTGTATTGAAAAATGAAGTATTTACAATGACCTTACATATTTTTCTTAAGACCCAATTCTTCAACGTCTTTTGACAACAATCCTTTCATCAACTTCCTGAAATTTCATAATAAACAAATTAGTTCATATAATCAAGTCATCATCAAAACAAAAACGGTTAGAATATTAACAAACAAACATAGTTAATTAGATTGAAAAGAAGTGTGATAATCTGAGTGAAGCTTGAAGTGAAATTGTAGGCTTAATTCTTTATTATCTGATTAACATTTACGGTACTTAGTTGTGTTGATTTGTTTTGATTTCTAGTTTATTAGTTTTTCATTATTTTCAACCATTGATTCGATTAGTTTAATAAAATTGAAATAAAACAAAGCTGGTATTTGTTAGATTAAAATTAATACTTATCTCCGTGGGAACGATACTTGACTTATCATTATATTACTTGTTGATCACATATATTTGTGTGCTGTGCGTATTTAGATTACACCCAACATGTTTTTGGCACCACTGTCGGGGACTAGTTATTAATTTTATTACTTCCAATATCAGTTTAATTAAATCAGTTTTAGTAAAACAATTTTTTTTGTTTTTATTATTTCTTGTGTCAGGTTCTCTTACTTAGTGTATGCAAACTCGGTCAAAGAAACAAGATTTGTTTCTTTACGAGGACAACATCGAAAGAAGGTTTCAGAGGCTTAGTAGGTGGATTAAAGAGACTAGAGAGAATTTAGATAAGCAAGAAAGTATGGCTGCAGAGGAACATAAAGAACTGAGGGACTATGATATGCCCAAAGTCACTAAAATCTAGTCAAGCATCACCAGGCCTATAATTACAGCGAATAACTTTGAGATCAAGCCTGGGATAATTGAGATGATACATAATTCAATATAGTTTGGGGGATTGGCTAATGATGACCCAAACAAGAAACTTTTGAGATTTCTAGAGATTTATGATACCTTCAAATATAATGGGGTATTTGATGATGCAGTTAGGCTATGGTTGTTTCCATTCACACTACGAGATAAAGCGAAGAGCTAGTTATATTTACTACCGCTAGGGACAATCACTACTTGGGATGACCTAGCTCAAAAGTTTTTAGCTAAATTTTTCCCACTAGCAGAGACTGCGAAGATGAGGAATGAGATTACAATATTTGAATAGCAGCATGGGGAGTCTCTGTATGAAGCTTTGGAAAGGTACAAGGAATTGCTAAGAAAGTGTCCGCATCATGGATTACCCAAGTGGCTGCAGATGAACACCTTATACAATGGGCTGAATGGAAATCTTCGTACTAGTATTGATGCAGCGTCTGGGGGAGCTTTTATGGCTAAACGTTTTGAGGAAACATATGATCTGATTGAAACAATGGTGGCTAACAACTACCAATGGCCCACAATAAGAATGGCACAACCTAAGGCAGCTAGGGTGTTAGAAGTAGATGGAGTGATAGCTTTAGTGGCTCAAATTTTAGCATTATCAAAGAAGATGGATGCCCTCTCGGGTACACAGGTTTAGCAGGTGGCGTTTGCGTGTGAATTATATGCGGGGGAACATCCGATAGAGCAGTGTGCTATCAATCCTGTAGTAGTTCAATTTGTAGGTAGCTATAACAGAATTCCTCAGAATCCATATCAGAATGCCTACAACTCGAGGGTAAGGAACCATTCGAACTTCTCGTGGAGTAACAACCAAAATTAGCAAGCTCCACAACAATCTTATCCCTCTGGTTTCCAAAATTAGCATCAACAGTCAGCTTCACAGTAAGAGAAAAAGTCAGATTTAGAAGAGTTGTTGTTGAAATTCATATCCGGTAATGAGGCAACAATGAAAACATAAGCGGCGAAGATCAAGAACTTGGAAAATCAGATGGGACAACTTGTATTGGCATTGAATAACAAGCCTCAAGGGACTTTATCAAGTGACATTGAGAAGAATCTAAGGGGAAATCATGAACAGTGTCAAGCAATCACATTAAGAAGCAAGAAACATCTTGAGGGATAAAGTGCATAAAATTTACCAATGAAAGTGAAAGACAAGTTGGTTGAGGTGAAATAAGGTGAAGAAAGGCAAGTGGACAAGAATTAGGCAGATGTTGAGCCAATTGTCTATCCTCTACCACCATTCCAACAGAGAGTGGAAAAGAAGAAAGTAGACAAGCAATTCTCTAAGTTTTTGGAAATCTTCAAGAAATTGCAGATTACATTCCATTTGCAGAAGCCCTAGAATAGATGCCTAGCTATGCAAAGTTTATGAAGAGTATTTTGTCTTGGAGGAAGAAGTTAGAAGACTACAAGACTGTTGTATTGACATAGGAATGTAGTGCGGTATTACAGAGAAAGTTGCCTCTGAAGTTGAAGGATCCATGGAGTTTTACCATTCCTTGAACAATTGGGAACATGGCCTTCAACAAATGTTTATGTGATTTGGGTGCGAGTGTGAACCTCATGCCATTATCAGTGTATACTCAGTTGGGTGTGCGAGCACCAAAACATACTAACATCTCATTACAGTTGGCGGATAGATCGGTTACTTATTCGAGAGGAATTGTTGAGGATATACTAGTAAAGGTGCATAAGTTTATCTTCCCAGCATAGTTCATCATCCTAGATTATGAAGAGGACAAGAACATCCCGATCATCTTAGTGAGGCCATTCTTGGCTACTGGGAGGACTCTCATTGATGTTCAGAAAGGAGAGTTAACAATAAGGGTACAATACCAAGAAGTGAAATTCAATGTGTTCAAAGCCATGAGATTCCCTACAGATGAGGAAGAGTGTTTCAGAATGGATGTGATCGACAAGATGGTTAATGAAGACTTGATTAAAGGTTTAGACAGGGATCTATTGGAAAATACTTTGCTGGGAGATGCCGACTTAGATGATCCAAAATTTATGGACTATTTGCATATGTTGGATGCATTGCCTAGAGTGAACAAATTCAAAGTGCCATTCGAGCCATTACATAATGAAGAGAAAACATCGACACGGATGAAACCCTCACTTGAGGAACCACCTTCTCTTGAGCTAAAACCTCTTCCTAAACACCTCAGGTATGTGTTTTTGGGTTCTTCTAATACTTTACCTATTATTATTACATCTGTACTTAACGAGTTGTAGGAAGGTAAGTTGATGAGGGTACTTCAAGAGTATAAATCTGTAATAAGATGGACAATTGCTGACATCAAGGGATTAAGCCCTTCATTTTGTATGCACAAGATACTCCTAGAAAAGGATGCAAAGCCGATAGTTGAACAGAAAAGAAAACTCAATCCAATCATGAAAGAGATTGTAAAGAAAGAAAATTTGAAATGGTTAGATGCTGGGATAATTTACCCCATCTCAGATAGTTCATGGGTGAGCCCAGTTCAGTATGTTCCAAAGAAGGGTGGAATGACGATTGTGACTAACAATGACAATGAATTGATACCGATGAGGACAATGACTGGCTGGAGGGTATGCATGGATTATAGGAAGCTTAATAAAGCAACCCGGAAGGACCACTTTCCTCTACCCTTTATCGATCAGATGTTGGACCGTTTAGCCAGACATGAGTATTATTGCCTATCGGATGGGTATTAAGGGTATAACCAGATTGTCATTTTACTGAAGATCAAGAGAAGACTACATCCACGTGCTCATATGGCACCTTTGCTTTCAGAAGGATCTAATTCGGGTTGTGTAATGCACCGGCGACATTCCAGAGATGTATGATGGCTATATTTTCAGATATAGTGGAGCGTAGTGTTAAAGTGTTCATGGACGACTTTTAAGTTTATGGGAATACATTTGATAGTTGTCTTGAGAATTTGGTGATGGTTTTGAAACGCTGCATATAAACAAATCTTGTGCTGAATTGGGAAAAATGTTATTTTATGGTTAAAGAAGGAATTATCCTCGGGAATAAAGTTTCTGCAAAAGGGTTGGAAGTTGACCAAGAAAAATTGGAAACTATTGAAAATCTTCCACCTCCTACCTCAGTTAAAGGAATCCACAGTTTCCTCGGGCATGCCGGATTCCATCACAGATTCATCAAGGATTTCTCTAAGATTGCAAAACCACTATGCAGTCTATTAGAGAAAGATGCAATTTTTAGATTTAATGAAGAGTGTCTAATAGCTTTTGAACATTTGAAGAAGAAATTGTTGACAGCTCCCGTGATTGTAACACCGGATTGGACAATGCCGTGAACTGATGTGTGATGCTAGCGATTATGCGGTAAGGGCTATTTTGGGATAACACCGAGATAAGATCTTTTATGTGAGATCCCAAATTTTATGAAATGAAAGTATTCAATTTTCTTATAATTATTACTTTATTTAGTAAATGGTTAAATTGAGAAAGGGTTAAAGTTAAGGGTGATATTTGAAAATTTTACAAAGTAAGCAAGTTGTTATTCGTTGTGTCGGGGAATATTCGATTGGTCAGGGAATATTCGTTTTGTCAGAGAATATTTGTTCGACGACATAATCATTGGTGGATCCCCTAATGGAAGTATTGTCGTATTTGGAAAATGACAGAATTATCATTTTATAAAAATAACGGCGAAAGTGTTACCGTTAAAACTGTTGAACTACCGGTAGTAAAGTAATGCGATGTCTGGCGTGGTTGCATAGTAGCTACAGTATTGATTATTGATGCTTACGTAAGAAGTCACTCAGTGATACTCAATTATTGCTATAGTAATTGCTGCATAATATCTCTCATATTATTGATTCAATTATTGTCACAGTATCATCTGTATAATATTTTATGTTATTAAATCAATAATTGAGACGACAAAGTTATTCATATTATTATTTTCAATATTGACAATGTCTAGAAGTTCTGTCAAGGAGAGGTTAGATAATCTAATTGCGCGCCAATAGGGAGAAATCCTTATCGGAAAGCCCCCTCTTTCCTGGGAACAACCTGGTTGTTAAATATTATGCGTTATAATATTAATAATGAATAAGTTCATGTTGATTAAAGATGAAATTGATAGTTCCATTATGTGGGAATTATTAGTGTTAGTGGAAATCGACATTTATTTCGATAATAATTGATGTCTGGAGGTTATATTGACCAATCGGGTAATTCACCGGATAAATGAGCAATTAATTGCGATTAATTCACATGCTTATAACTATGTGTTCACATGTGTGTACTATTGATTCATATGATTTACTATTAGGGGAGTTGGTGCAAGTTTGATAATACTTGCATGACTAAGTTAAAAATGGAGGTATAATTGAAGGTACTATACTATAATTAATTTTTTCACATGTTTAGAAATATTGAGTCACATGATTTACTATTGAGTCACATGATTTACTATTAGGGGAGGTGGTGCAAGTTTGATAATACTTGCATGACTAAATTAAAAATGAAGGAAAAGATGAGGGTATTATACTATAATATTTTGAGCCCCAAAATGTGCAATTATGGGAACTATATTTTCCTATAAATAGAAGCTCATTCCTTCATTATTTTTCAACAATTCACTAAGTCTCACAAGAGCAATTATTATAGAGAAATTATAGAGAGAGAAGCTATAAAGAGAAAGAAATAGCGAAGTTTACTACTTCACTATTCCAGTATCCAGTCTTCTTCTGAGGTAATAAGAGTGTAGCTGGGTCGAGCGGGGGTAACAGGAGAATAGAACGGTGGCCTATAGCTATTGAGGTTCTCCTTAATAGTATGGAAATAATTTTATTGAGAACTTTAGATAAGTGTGTCGTATTGTATACGTCATTTGATATTTAATTTTGGTGAACCGAATAGGGTGAGGTGAACCCAACTTTGGAAGGGTGGTTTGCCACTATCATACAAGATGTCTAATGATATACAACCTCGTGTTATCATAAGACAGGGTTGTGCACATCTACTTGCTGATTATATCTACGAGCACTACCTATATGATCTTGGTGTTTGGTTGAAACATAATGTTCAATTACAGATGGTGGAGATAGTTATATATCAAGAGAAGACTTACCATGGTAAGGTTATGGTCGAGGCACCTTGAGAGTTATATACATTTGTATTAAAACTCACAGTTTAACTGTATCGATTCGCATTTACGATTTCGATAGTTGTATAAATGAAGTTTGTATTTGATTTTTATAGTATGATATCTGGCGACTCAGAATGGGTCGTGTGGACCTATTTTAGGGGTGTCACAAATGGTATCAGAGCTTAGGGATATGGCCGCTGGCGGAGATATGAGTCTAGAACTAGGAGGGGAGAGATGAGTAATATGCTTTGCTAGTGTGTGACTTACCTAAGCTGAAATTGTTTACTTGATAAGTTGATAAATTGTGATATGTCAATTAACCTTTGTTTTGAAGGTATATTCTAGAATGATATCTGAAATACAGGAGATGAGCAATGGGAAAATCATGATACAGAGGAAATAACCAGGAAGGAACAATTCAAAAAGGAAGCAAGGTATTCTCATATCTTCGAACTACTAGGTACGTAAATTTCGAGGGTGAAATTTCATAAGGAGGGGAGATTATGAGATCCCAAATTTTATGAAATGAAAGTACTCAATTTTCTTATAATTATTACTTTATTTAGTAAATGGTTAAATTGAGAAAGGGTTAAAGTTAAGGGTGATATTTGAAACTTTTACAAAGTAAGCAAGTTGTTATTCGTTGTGTCGGGGAATATTCGATTGGTTGGGGAATATTTGTTTTGTCAAAAAATATTCGTTCGATGACATAATCATTGGTGGACCCCCCAACGGAAGTATTGTCGTATTTGGAAAACGACAGAATTATCATTTTATAAAAATAACGACGAAAGTGTTACCGTTAAAACTGTTGAACTACCCGATAGTAAAAGTACAGTAATATGCGTGGTTGCATAGTAGCACACTGTATTGATTATTGATGCTTATGTAAGAAGTCACTCAGTTATACTCAATTATTGCTACAGTAATTGCTGCATCATATCTCTCATATTATTGATTCAATTATTGTCACAGTATCATCTACATAATATGTTATGTTATTAAATCAATAATTAAGATGACAAAGTTATACATATTATTATTTGCAATATTGACAATGTCTAGAAGTTCTGTCAAGGAGAGGTTAGATAATCTAATTGCGCTCTAATAGGGAGAAATCCTTATCTGAAAGCCCCCTCTTTCCTGGGAACGACCTAGTTGTTAAATATTATGCGTTATAATATTAATGATGAATAAGTTCGTGTTGATTAAAGATGAAATTGATAGTTCCATTGTGTGGAAATTATTAGTGTTAGTGGAAATCAACATTTATTTCCATAATAATTGATGTTTGGAGGTTATATTGACCAATCGGGTAATTCACTGGATAAATGAGCAATTCATTGCAATTAATTCACATGCTTATAACTATGTATTCACATGTGTGTACTATTGATTCACATGATTTACTATTAGGGGAGTTGGTGAAAGATTGATAATACTTGCATGACTAAGTTAAAAATGGAGGTATAGTTGAAGGTACTATACTATAATTAATTTTTTCACATGTTTAGAAATATTGAGTCACATGATTTACTATTGAGTCACATGATTTACTATTAGGGGAGGTGGTGCAAGTTTGATAATACTTGCATGACTAAATTAAAAATGAAGGAAAAGATGAGGGTATTATACTATAATATTTTGAGCCCCAAAATGTGCAATTATGGGAACTATATTTTCCTATAAATAGAAGCTCATTCCTTCATTATTTTCAACAATTCACTAAGTCTCACAAGAGCAATTATTATAGAGAAATTATAGAGAGAGAAGCTATAAAGAGAAAGAAGAAGCGAAGTTTACTACTTCACTATTCCAATTATCCAGTCTTCTTCCCGAGGTAATAAGAGTGTAATTTGGGTGGAAGCGGGGTAATAGGAGAATAGAATCGGTGGCCTATAAATTTGTTGAGGTTCTCCTAAATAGTATGGAAATAATTTTATTGAGAACTTTAGATAAGTGTGTCGTATTGTATACGTCATTTGATATTTAATTTTGGTGAACCAAATAGGGTGAGGTGAACCCAACTTTGGAAGGGTGTTTTTCCACTATCATACAAGATGTCTAATGACATACAACCTCGTGTTATCATAAGACAGGGTTGTGCACATCTACTTGCTGATTATATCTACGAGCACTACTTATATGATCTTGGAGTTTGGTTGAAACATAATGTTCAATTGCAGACGGTGGAGATAGTTATATGTCATGAGAAGACTTACCATTGTAAGGTTGTGGTCGAGGCACCATGAGAGTTACATACATTTGTATTAAAACTCACAGTTTAACTGTGGTCGTATTCTGCATGACAGTTCAATAGTTATATAAATGAAGTTTGTATTTGATTTTTATAGTATGATATCTGGCGACTCAGAATGGGTCGTGTGGACCTATTTTAGGGGCGTCACATTTTATGTCATATATTATGTAAGTAAAACCCTCACGGATACTCAATTTAACTATATAACTACCGAGAAGGAATTACTTGCGGTCGTGTATGCTTTTAATAAATTTTGAGCATACTTGATAGGAAAAAAGGTGGTGGTATACACGGACCACTCGGCGATTCATTATTTGATTTCAAAGAAAGATGTTAATCCTAGGCTTATTCGATGGATTCTACTCCTTCAAGAGTTTGATTTGGAAATCAAGGATATGAAAGGGACAGAAAACCAAGTAGTAGATCATCTTTCGAGATTGGAAAATCCAGACAAGGATAAAGAAGATAAGTGTTTCATCAATGAGTAATTTCTGGATGAACAGTTATTTAAAGTAAATTCTGAGTTTTCATGGTATGCAGATTTTGCTAACTACTTGGTGAACAAGATCCTTCCCCCGGATTTAACACGTTAATAGAAAAAGAAGTTCCTACATGATGTCAAGTGGTACATGTGGGATGAGCCTTACCTCTTCAGATAATATACGGATAAGAAGATTCATTAGTGTTCCATACAGTGAAGTGAATAGCATCTTGCACGTATGCCATACATCTGCATACCTGGGGCATTATGGAAGTGAGCGAACAACGACAAAGGTTCTTCAGGAAGGATTCTACTAGCCTACTATATTCAAGGATGCCAATCAATTCGTAAAAACCTATGATAGATCTCAAAGGGTGGGCAATATTTCAAAAAAGATTGAGATTCTGCTCAACAAAATCTTGGAAGTTGAGATTTTTGATGTATGGGGGATCGATTTTATGTGACCTTTTCTGCCTTTATGCAATAATTTATACATCCTATTAGCCGTAGATTATGTATTGAAGTGGGTTGAAGTTATGGCACTCCTTACGAATGATGCCAAAGTGGTTTTGAAGTTCCTACAGAAAAACATCTTTGCAAGATTTGGCACATTGAGAGCAATTAAAAGTGATGAAGGAAGTCACTTCTGCAATAAGTTCTTTACAGCTCTCTTGGCAAAGTACGGGGTTAATCATAGGGTTGCAACGACATATCATCCCCAAACGAGTGGCCAAGCTGAGGTTTCGAACAGAGAGGTGAAACAAATTTTAGAGAAAATGGTGAATCCGAACAGAAAAGACTGGTCTCTAAAGTTAGATAACGCTTTATAGGCTTATCGCATAACATACAAGACACCAATTGGGATGTCTCCATATCAACTTGTGTACAGGAAAACATGTCACCTCCCAGTGGAACTTCAACACAAAGCATATTAGGCCATTCAAAAGTTGAATTTTGATCAAAAAGCTGCAGGCGAGAAAAGACTTCTACAACTGAATGAACTGGATGAGTTTAGACTGCAAGCATATGAAAACCTTAAGTTGTATAAGGAAAAGGTCAAGAAGTGGCATGATCAGAAGATTTTGCAAAGGAAGTTTAAATCGGGCCAAGCTTTGTTATTGTACAACTCTAGACTGAGGCTATTCCACGGGAAACTCAAATCACGATGGTCGGGGCCATTTACCATCAAGACAGTCTACCCACATGGCGCTGTTGAACTCTATAGCAGGAATTTGCTTGAAACGTTCAAAGTCAATGGGTAACGTCTAAAGCACTATTGGGGTGGTGACATCGACAACCAAGCCACTGCGATCACTCTTGCCGATGCTCCATGACATAGGGAGTAGTCAGGCTGAAAGACTAAAAAACAAGCGCTCATTGGGAGGCAACCCAATTTTCTTGTTAAATACTGTATTTTAGTTTTATGTTGCTCAATTCATAGTTTAGTTAATAATTATAGTATTGCATAGTTCAATTCTCTGTAATTCGTAAGTAATTAGTTAGTCAATGTAATAATTTATAGCTTTCTTACTCAAACTCCATGCACTTAACGTGAAATTTTTGGTTTTTATGAATTTCAGGTACTAATGATGAAGTGTTACAAGCACACGAGTCAAATTTGCTGAAAAACTGAAGTTCTGTAGAAACTAACCCTCTGGCTCGGCGGACATATTCACCACCTGACACACCCACCCCGGTGGGCTATCTAGGCCAAAATCACCTCGCCTCAGCGGGGGTACGGGACATTAATATTTTTAAACTTCTGAAATCGTGGCTTTACCACTTCTAACTTTCAAAACCAAATCCAAAGGTTCTCTTTCTCATTCCTCATAATTGAAACCCCCCATAACACCCAATCTCACATCAAATTCGGCCATTACTATCATTTTATATATAACTAACCCCTAATTCTTCCATTCTATACCACATAGCCACCAAATCCTTTGATTTCCATCCAATAAAACCTAGGTTTACTCACTGTTCGAGTTTGCAGTAAGGGAGGAGGATGAAATTCCAAAATTAGTCAACCAATACGCAAAATCATCATCAAAAGAGGAAAATCAGTGCAAGTAAGTAAATTTCAACATTTATTTTTATCATACTATGAATTTCAGTCTTCAATTTTGAGTATTGTGAGTTGTGGTGCATGCCACATGTTTCTAAAATTTCCTAAGATTAAGTTTGGGGGGAGTAGTAACTGAATCAGTGATATCATGGCATCAAAAACTCCTATTAAGCGCCAATGTGGTGAAGGTTCATCACCACCAACACAAAGCTTAGACAAACATAAATTTGTTAATGCATACGCAGCTGACAAGTATGATTATTTCACACCCAAAGCACCGACACCGAAAAGGGGCTTGAGGTCAGATGCGTTCGATGGATAAATGTAGAGACAGATTCATGAATAGGGTTGGGAAGTATTTACTGATGAACCAGACCCTGCAGTGGTGACAATAATGAAAGAATTTTAAGCTAATGCCGAAGATAAGGCACCATTTGTGGCGTTTGTGTAGGGTAATCAAGTTCCTTTCAGTAAATGAGTTTTATAGTGTGTGAGCCCCTACCGTTTGTCAATATGCTCAGCTGCAGGACAATAACCCCAATTAAGATCAGATACTCACTGAAATTTCAAAATCTGGCATTACATGGGCAAAAGGGAATAAGGGTGGAACCCTTTTCATGAGCAAAGATTTGAGTTTATATGGCAAGATCTGGTATGCGTTCATGTGTGTAAAGCTATTTCCGTCGACTCATACCAGTGAAGTTACAAAAGAGAAGGTTTTGATCTTATATGCCATAGTTAACGATTTTGATATTGATATCGGTTTCATCATCAGCTTCTTGATTCGGTGCTGCTTACGTGGACCATTTTTAGGAGGATTGCCACACCCATATCTTATTTGCAGACTAAGTAGATAGTCCAGGGTTAGTTGGCCCGCTGATGAGCCCGTGCAGCAGCCATTCCAGCTACTTGATTCCAGAATGATTGCTAGATATTCAGTTTGGGCTGGAGGGGAGTCTCATCCGAGAGGGTTAGGATTTGTATTTTTTGATGCTCCTGAGGAGGACGAGGCAGAGGATACCTCTGAGGATGACGAATTCAAGGCTGATAAGATGTCTGGTGAGGAGGAGGTTGTGAGGGGTAGTCGATCTACCAAGTACATGTTCAGTACCCAATTCTGCAGTTTATAGAGACATATTGATGATTGAGATCGACAAGAGGATAGAAAGATGAAGAGACTTGCGGTGAGGTAAGACCATATATTTGCCACACAGAATGTATTCAATGCTTTATTGGCTGAGGCATTTGCAAGAATGAATCCCACCGCTGCAGACCAATTCCAATTCCTGATACCACAACCATTGTCGCAATATCCACCATCTAACTCTGATGTGGAGGAGTTTTCAATCCCACAGCCACCTCCTGATTAGCATGTTACAGGGAAGTCCTCTTATACTTTACCGCAGTATTTTCACAATGAGGACATTGTGTATGTTAAGTTTGGAGGAGTTTTAGTTATTTGTTAAGTTTTATGTTGGTTTATTTATGTTAGTTAGTTTAGTTTGTATTCAGTGTTCATGCTAGTTCATGTATGCATTCGTATAGTTGCATCTTTAATTTAGTAGTTTAGTGTTGTAAATAGTTTTCTGTTTCTGTTTCTTGTTGAGTCATATTCTAAAAAAAATTAAAAAATTGAAAATTTCAAAAATATTGGTTAGTTTACTATTTTTATATTGCATTTAGTTCATATTTGCATGATTCCAGCTATTAGATGGTTAAAGTTTGTTTGGGCCAATGATGAGATTGGAATTACATAAAAAAGATTAGTTTTGGCTGTCAAGGCTTTGATGTGATTTCTTATCATGATCTAGATCTTTATCTGTTTAAAACTGGTATAATCAGGTTAGCATATTAAAAACAACTATATTGACTGATAGGGTTTAAATTGACACAAAATGGAACTCTTAAGAATAATGCTAGTCTGAATGAAAAGAAGGTCATGAATAGGAAGTGATGGCTAAGATTAGATAGAAGCTTAAGTTTGGAGGAAGATTTGGGTTATATATATGAAAAAAAGAAAAAAAGAGTTTGAATAAACACTGTGGCTAGTCTAGTTATATGGCCTTTGTTACTTGAGTAAGTACGTCCGAGGGGATGTCTCTACACCTAGTGCCCTAAAGCCTAACGGTTTGTGAGTCGTTGGTTGAAATCTCGCTAAGGGGTAGCATTGAAAAGCCTAAGAGGACTAGACATTGCACATCCATGAGTAAAATAAAAAGTGAAAAATGAGAAAAAGAGAGAAAAGCCCCCGTATTTGAATAAATAAAGCATGAGTATCCCATTTTGACTTCTAGATTTGGTAACTGTTTGGTTTTAGCCGGATCTTGCTTATTTTTGGATTTCTTAACTTTATGTTGTATGATTCTTTTAAAGAGGAATATTATGTATTTATTTAACTTTATGTCAGTTAGGATGGTTGTTGAGCACACACACACACACACACTATATCAGTTATAACAGGGTAAGATTTGGTGATTGATGTGGAGTTATTGATTTCTTTTGGTAAGATGTACTGTCATGTCCATTGTGCTTTCTCTGAGGCTATATGAATAAACTTTGTTTTGTCTGATAGCTGGATTTGTAGGCATATAGTTAGTTACATTGCATTGCATATTGTTGTGCTCGAGGACTAACACGGTTTAAGTTTGGAGGAATTTGATGAGTGGGTTTTATACCTACGAATTGGGTTCCTATATGGATTTATACAGTTTTTAATTTGTCTGTTTTTGTTTAGTTTTATTTGTTTGTGCTTGTTTTGCTTATAGGTTTCAGTTTGTGTTAGTTTTGGTATGACGGTGGCGATGTGGCAAAAATTGGCATGGAAAAGCAAGGAAATCAGTAATTGCAGCTTAGCACCCCGCTGGGGCGGGCGTTTTACAAAGGAATTACCCCACCGAGGTGGGGGTACACATGGCAAAAGAAGTTAGGATTCTGCCACGGCGGGCATTCTCAAGGAGAAATACCCCACCGAGGCGGGGGTGCGCGAATCAGACGGAGAGCTTAGATGCAATTCTAATACTGCTCTAGCGTGGACTGAACAACTTTCACTACAAGAAAAATGCCTATCTGCGACCGCTTATTAGCGACTGCAGTCGATCGCTGATAATCATCTGCGACCGGACCTGGTCACAGATAGGCGTCGCATTAAATTTGGTGGCTGGAATGCACATCAGTGACCACTATTAGCGACCAAAATATCTGTAATCGATATCAGCGACCGAAATCATTGCTAAGATGAGTCAGCATGGTTTAGGGCCAAAGCCTGACGTGAGCCACATATCGTGACTTTGCGATCGCCGATACCCTCATCGCGCTTTAGCGATCGTTAATAGTATGTATCGGCATGACGATCGGTCACCGATTTATTAAAAAACTGAAACCAAATTTTTCTTATTTTGCTGAATTCCCAAAAAACTGTACCTATTTTGTACCTGCTTTATCCCAACACACATGCACAACAATATAAACATCCATCGTCCATATACCGACACATACACCAAACTAGTATATAATGTATGACCACAACTTTTATGAATAAAGATGAATTTTTCTATAAATATCATTTTTGAATATTAAGGTTTGAATTTGTTATAATGTTATAGTTGTGGGTAATATTTATGAATTTTGCAAAGTAAGCAAGTTGTTATATAATATTCGATTGGTCGGGGAATATTCGTTTTAACAGGGAATATTCGTACGACGACACAATCATTAATGGACCCCACAACGTAATTATTGTCGGAATGAGAAAACGACAGAAATATCTTTTTATGAAAATAACGGCAGAAGTTTTACCGTTAAGCTGTTGGAATACCCTAGTAGTAAATGTACGATGTCTGGCGTCGTTGCATAAACACAACACCAGTATTGATTATTGATGCTTACGTAAGAAGTCACTCGGTTATACTCAATTATTATTCTGATAATTCTTTGCATCATATCTCTCATATTATTGATTCAATTATTATCACAAAGATCATCCGCATAATATTTTATATTATTAAATCAATAAGTGAGACGACAAAGTTATTCATATTATTATTTGCAATATTGACAATGTCTAAAAGTCCTGTCAAGGAGAGGTTTGGTCACCTAATTGAGAGCCAATAAGGAGAAATCCTTATCTGAAAGCCCCCTCTTTCCTGGGAACGACCTGGTTGTTAAATATTGCGAATTATAATAATGATGATAAATGTTGTTAAAAATATTGAGGTGATTTTTATAAAGTATTTGTTGTAAATATTGGCGTATTATTTGGACCCACGTTTATCCATTTTTCAAAATAATCGATAAAAAGTTATTTTATATAATAAAGGTGGGGACCACATGTGGGGCCCATGAAAGTTGAAAATGAATTCTCAGGGGGATTCACGTGTGATTTATTTGTGATAACGATGTTTTGTTTTATTAGTTTTGTTTTTTATGAAAAATAAAATATATTATATTTTATTATGCATAGTGTTTGCATAATAAAATTAACTTTTTTAAAAAACAGAAGGCGTCCGTGAATTTTTTTTTTTAAAAAGAACTGTGCAGTCTATGATTTCTAAATTCAAATAGTATCACACCATAGGATGCTTAGTTAGAATTGAAAATCACACCAGAATCCGAGAATTCTTCTTCTATAATATTGGGCGTATTTCTTTAGAGTTTAAGAAAGCTTTGAGCGTAGAAAATAGTATAAGTTTTCTTCAAGAATATCCCCGCTATACCCGTTGGAATACTATTCTTTTCAAGGTAAGGAATGTTATTTTTGTTCAATATTCACTTGAAATAATATTTCCGAATTCTATACTCATTTGGTTAAAGTTTTGGCTTCTATACTCCATAAAATTAGTAGAATTTCCTTAAAATTTGCGTTTCATCCAGTATCTTTTCATGAAAATATTATTCTGAGCATTCTTGATAAATTTCAACTTTTTCATGCCAGAGTACTATTCACGAGTTCCTATTCACGAAGTACTATTCACGGGGTACTATTTACTTAAATACTATTCACCCGGGGTACTATTCATGATAAAAATTGATTCGTTTTCGGTCCAAATCATTTTTGGTACAATATTATTATTGAATTTTACTCCACAAAGTAGTATCATGTTGACAATTTGGACGTTATTGATTTCTGGATAAATTAAATTATAAATCTTTAAAAATTTATCTTTTGCTTTCATTTAATTGAATTCTTTTATCATTATCATCATCCTCATGCTTATATTATGTTGAAAGTCATATGTGGCCGTAGTGCATATATGGACTTGGTATGATTATGACCAGGGATTATTCGGTATAATCATGACCGTAATGTTACAAAAGATGTGGTAAAAGTCCTCATTGGCCCGTAGTGCATTGATGGACAATTGTTCCTTGGTCGTAGTGCAGGGGTGATTCGATGATGTGGATTATTTATGAAGCTGAGTCTCAGCGATAAAATTGATGATAAATTCTTTTAAATCATAGAAGATAGTAGATTTCATGCTCTACTTGACTCTTCTAATGGATTGCTTATTCCGCTGCAGTTAAACTTGATGTCTATTGTATTTTATCAATTTAACACTGCTGAAGGCCAACGATAATTTATTCTGCATTATCTTAGTCATAATATTTCTTACTAGGCTAGTTGAGCTCACCCTTTGCTTTCATTTTTCTCTTCAGGAAATGAGAATATAGCTGGGACAAGTCGGGGAATGGAGTGATGGTCTAGATGTTTGCATTAGTAGTCCTCACTATTTTGTGAAATAGTGTGATAATAAATTTGTTAGTTCCCGGAGGCATAATGGTTATCTAGAAGGGGGGTTGAATAGATATTTAAAATTCATTTCATTTTACTTTGTCAGTTTTGATAATGATTTAAACACAGCGAAATTAAGGTTTGTTTGATATCCCTTTTTAGATATAGTGAGTTAATGAGAGTGAGGCAGTTATAGCAGTTATAGCAAGATTGCAATAAACATAGCAGTTTTAAGTGGTTCAGAGCACTTAAAGCTCCTAGTCCACTCTTCTAATCCTCGAGTAGGAAATCCACTAAGGATGTCTTTTACACTTTTTGAATCTCACAGATTCCTTCTAGACCAGCAGTCTAGGAACTCCTTAGTTCACTCTTGAACTCTTTAAGTCCAGCAGACTTGGTTCTTCACAGTTCACTTTAGAACTCTTCAAGTCCTTTTGACTTGGAACTTCTTACTTCATTGGTTTGGCAGTTGTTGAGTTCTTGGTTGGTGCTACTCAGTTGCCGTTAAGCTCTTGTTTTAAAGAACTGAGTAGCTGAACAAGCTTTCACTTTTTCTCAGATCGTAGAGTTAAGCGTTGAGTGTTCTTCTTAGTTTTTGTTCAGTGCTTGCTTGGTTCTATCATCTGCAGATGTCTTGTATATATGTGATCCTTGAAATCTGTCCATTGAATCCATCCGTTGGAGCATTTAATGCGTTTGCCATTTCTGAACTTTGATGGAGACTTTTCCTGTATATCTTCTGAATTGCATTCTGGCCCACTGACATACCAGACTACTTTCTCACCTAACACCTGAAAAGGTATTTTCCTCTGTCCCATGGTCCTTTCCTTAGCTTCTTCAATATGTTTCTATGTTTCATACTAAGGATATTTTTTATGCCATTGGGACTGGTGATTACTTCAATGTTTTTAACCCATTCCATATTTGTTAAGATTTTATCTTTGAACAAATGGTCAAGGCCCACAACTTCTGACACAGCCAGATGATACTCTACGATTCTGATCGTGGTGTCTTGCCACTTTGGTGCTTGACGCAAGCAAATGAGAACACTATGATTTCTCTTAAGGACTGGCACACTACGATCTTCACTTGCTTGTCTTGCAGACTCTACATTTCCGAGAGCACACTATGATCTCTGAGTTGGCTTTGACAAACGTCTGGACCACTCTACGATCTCTGGAGAGGCCCTTCAAGGCAATCATACTACGAACCTTAATGCTCTACGATTTTGCCTTGGCTTCTGCAAACTCTTAAATAGCTCAATAGACTACAGTTCTATTTGAAGCCTATCTATTACATTTCAAGATATAGATCAACCTAACATATTTGATCCCTTTATCTATACATTCATTTACAGAATGATAAACATTAAAAGCTTAGATCAACCTAACAATTTTGATCTATCACTAAGTTCTTGTACATATATTCCTTAAAGGACTTCATATATAATCATGAGTATTAACTTTAAACATCAAATCAAAATATGCACTCTTCCAACAATCTCCCCCTATTTGATGTTGAAATAACCAAGGAGATTTGTTGTCATGATGATCAAATTCTATATACAGTTGCAGCAAAGTAAATATGACTTAATATTTCAGTGAGCATCTAAAATTGCTAGAGAATAAGCATGAATTTATTGATGTTTGAGGATAGATATTATATTTAAACTTAGTTACATTAATAAGAATTGAGTTTAAACTTAACTCTATTTCTTTTGCCTTTTGCTTCTCGGAGGATTTGCATATTTCTCAGCTCTTCTTCTCTTGCTAGCTTTGTCTCTCCGTGCTATTTCTTCGAGCTCGCTTTGACTTAGTCTTTCATTATGATCGTGCCTATTAATGAATGCAGGATCTCCAATTGGCATTCTTAGGCCTGTGGTGGTCACCTCGTGTGAGCTGGGAGAAGGCCCTTGACTCCTTAATGGTTGAGCCATGATGATTGGCTGCTTATCAGATCGTTGAGTGTGATGGCCAGATCGTGGAGTATGATGGTGAGGCTGCCTTGTAGGACACCTTGATGATTGAGCTGAGAAAGTTCCTCTGCCTCTGCCCTTGCCTTGATCTCCTTTTCCTTTATTCTCCCTCTGTATGTCAGTATCAAGGGCTCAAATGTCTTTCGATAAGCGAGTCATTCCTTGAACAAGCTCGTTGAACTAATTTTGGGACTGAGCAATGTCATCACGGTTCTCTTTAATGAGAGCATCAGAGCAAGCTTCCCTTCGTTGAAGGATGTCCAGGACAGTGTCAGTCTGCTTCATTTGACTCATGGAGAATTCTTAAAATTCTTTCACTGTTGTTCATAAATTTGTGAGACTTTCCATCATAAGATTGTTCTGGGACTCCTGAGTAGTTTGTATGATCAAAATAGCATCCCGATGTCTTTTAGCAGCTTGAAAATGAATTTGATCCCGTTTATTTATGCTCTAAATCATCTCCTTTTTGATCTCCTGAAGCTTCTTTGTGAGCTCAGAGCTTAGGGTGCTTGGGAGGGAGTTGGCAGCATCAATGAGATGAGTCAGCCTCAGGTGAACAAGGTCTGAGTGAACTTCAAGTTCTTTCTGTATGTCCTTAGTCACTTTTTGGGATGCTGCAGATAGTTCTTCTTTAGTTGGAAGATCTGATATGAGGTCAAAGAGTTGCGAATTGTTTGGAGGAGGGGCTCTTTTGAATTGATCTTGTAGGGTGTAAAGAGCAAGATCAAGGTTGAAACATTCATTGGAGGATGAGGATGGAATATCTGGTGGAGGGGGTTGTGTTTGGGCTTCTTGAGTAGGTGGCTCTACGATTTGGGCGTGTGACTATACGATTGGACTTGAGTCAGTAATCGTAGAGATGAAAGGAGATGGGATTAAAATGAAGTTGGGCATATTTGGTTCATCAGCTACAGAATTTTGGGATTCTGCAACTGGAAATTAACTTAGTGGATTGAGGATCACTTCCAACCAGCTTGGAAATTCATAAAATTGGCTGAAAAAAGATGGTGGATAGTGATTAACTCTGAATAAGATTGGGATAGATAATACCTCATGCACAATTCTTGAAGAGAAACCATTTGTGATTAGCTGTTTGGCAAAGTTGAAGTTGCCTGGAAATCCATGAGCTAGCATAGAGATGGCTGGATATTCTTTGAAGCTCCAAAATATGTGATTCCAGGAGTTTAGGATTTGAGCTTGATGAAAAGGCATCATGGGTAGATAGGAGAACATCTGATCATAGTTAGCTTTCCTATAACCATCACAGCCCACAGCTATGATCTCGACCTCATCATCTTCGTCCTCTTCTCTGTCTTCGTTCAAGGATTCCACTACATTAATGACTTCTTTTTGTTCTTTCTCGGGTTCTCTCTCATTTTCTGTAGGAGCAGCTTCTTCTGTCATGGGGATATCATGAGGCTCGCCCTCAACATGATCATCCATTTGCATTTCCAGTGGCTCCCCCTCAGCTCGAGCACTTTCTAGGGTGAGAACTTTAGGTAGCTCCCCTTCAGCTTGAGCAGTGTTCTCTTGTCTAGCTTCGGATAGCCCCTTCTCAGCAGCTATCCTTTTATCTTCCTCCTTTAAGGCCTTTTCATTGACAAGAATGTATTTCTTGATAAGTTTTCTTCTTGACTTTTTAGGCTGAGCCACAGCCTCAGCACTTCCCTCAACTTCAGCTCTGAAATGTTGATCAGCCAGAGTATCTTTTGCAGCAACCTCTTTGGGAGAGGCGTCCCGTCTAGTCTCTACGATCGGTAAAAACTCTATAATCGAGGAGACAGATGGCCTCTTGGACTTGTGATTGTTTTTGTTCTTCTTCAGCAGCTGTGAGATGGTAGATCTATCTTCATCTGCCTCAACCAACTATTCTTTTCTTCTCTGGATCCTCAGAGTTTTAATGTCAGAAAGCTCTTGTGGTATATCAGTGGTTGACCCCTGGTGTTCTTCTGCCAATTGAGCCTTCAGATTTCTTTTGCCCTTGCTTTTCCTGACTAAGGCAATGGGTTCCTCCTTATTGGTTTCTTCTTCATCTTCTTCAATCTCCCTAACAATAGACATGTTCCCTGGAATCCCTGACTCCTTTGCATCGCCAGTCCTACCACTGGACTCAGACATCATTCGTACATTTTCTGCTGGATTCCTTTTCCAATTCTCGAATAGTTGTTGGGTCATTCGTCTGTTCGGATTGATAGAATCTCTTTCATCATCTTTTATCCTATCACCCAAAGCAAACTGTAGGATGATACTTATGAATCTCCCATAGAGCATCTTTCCAGAGCTCTTTGACTTCTTTGAGCCAAGAATCCACTTCCCAATCCATTCAAGCAGTAGGGCTCCATAGTTAAGCTGTATCCCATAACTAATGGTCATCATGAGCTTGAGTTACACTTCGTTTACAGAGTCATGGTCGGAGCTCTTGCAGCATATGCATTTTCCAACAATGTCTTCTAGAAATTCGTACCTATGAGGGAACTCTTTCTTCTTGTACCCTTTAACAGTGGGGAACTTTTTGTGGTGCATTTTCTTAAGTCCTTCATAGAAATCGATGCCATCTATGAACAGAAACCCTTCCGATTTGAAACCTAGGATTAAATTTATATCCTCAGCCTTGAGCCTGATTTCCACATTCCTGAACTTAGTAGTGATGACGTCATTTTTAAACACACCATTTCTATAGAATTCCTTTATCAGCTTAGGATATATCAACATGCTCGTACCCAGAGCCTCTTCAAGACCAGCTTTATTTATCAGAGATAGGGTTTTGAGAAATTTGGGATTAGCTGTATTGAAATCATCAAAACAGAGTCTGTAACCAGAGATGACATTTGAGGCTGCCATTGATTTCTTTGCACAGAGTATGGTTGTTTAAGCTTTTTGGAGAGTTATGGTTTCTGCTTGTAGAGAGAGTGAGAGAGATGGACTTTTTGAACTTTTGATTTCAAAAAGGTGTTTTCAAACTGTACTTGTAGTTTCCCTATCTCCATTTTTCTTAGTGGGGCAGGTGTCAAATTCTTCTTAGCTCTACGAATTTGATTGAGGAGGATTATACTGATTTGCCCTTAACTCTTTCTGAGCTGATGTGTCCTTTGGGGAGACTACGATCGTTGAGGTAACCATCGAGTCTGAACTATGATCGTCGAGTTTGCTCAACAATCGTTGAGTTTGCTCAACAATCGTTGAGTCTGCTCAATAATCGTTGAGTCTGAACTGCGATCGTCGGGTGTGTCCGGGTCCTTGTGATGTAGTTTGGACTTGGCATTCTTCTCGGTTTAAGGTAGCTCAGGAAGGGCTAACCTCATAGAATGAATCAAGGATTAAGTTTGTTCCTTAGGCGCTTATCAGAGAGATTTCTTTATTTTTGGACTTTATCATCACATAATACTCCTTTGACTTGTTGATGGAGCTCTACTATCGTTGAGTCTTCACTGCGATCATTGTCTTTCATGTTACTGTAGTTCTACGATCGTGGACTTCCTTTCATCATGTCTATGTTTTCGAACATAGCCCTCATATCTGTATGGTTAGCACAAACTAGAGCATATATTTCATGGTTATAGATTAAGCATGCCTAGTTCACTTATCAACTTGTTAAAGCTGGATTAATTCATCTAAAGGCTTTGTAAAGACATCAACAAGTTAATTTTTAGTTGGGATATATTATAGAGATATGGTTCCATTTTTCACATGATCCCTAATGAAATGATACCTTATTTCTATATGCTTAGTCCTAGAATGCATGACAAGATTATGAGTTATTGCTATGGCACTTGTGTTATCACAATGAACAGGTATGGATTTGAATTCAAACCCATAGTCTGCTAGCTGATTTTTCATCCATAGGATCTCGAAACACAAGTTTGCCAAGAATAATGTATTCAAACTTCTGCGGTTGAAAGTAGATCTTGAGTTTTACTTTTTGCTAAACCAGGACACAAGTCTGTTTCCTAGCAACTGACATGTGCCACTGGTACTCTTTCTGTCTATTTTGTAGCCTGCAAAATTAGCATCTGTGTATCCTATTCGTTCAAATGACGACTCCTTGGGATACCAAAGCCCCAAGTGAGGTGTACCCTTGAGATACCTGAAAATCCTCTTTACAGTAGTTAAATGTGATTCCTTATGATTAGCCTAAAATCTAGCACATATGCATGTTGCAAACATTATGTCTGGTCTACTGGCAGTTAGATATAGAAGAGAGCCTATTATGCCTCTGTATTGAGTTATATCAATACTTTTACCTTTTTCATCTTTGTCAAGATTAGTTGCAGGAGCAATTGGAGTTTTTATGGGAGAGGCTGATTCCATGCCATACTTCTTAAGTAAATCTTTAATGTACTTGGCTTGGTTTATGAAGATTCCTTCATCAGTTTGCCTTACTTGCAGTCCAAGGAAGAAATTCAGCTCACCCATCATGTTCATTTAAAACTTGCTCTGCATAAGCTTGGAGAATCTCTTGCATAACTTTTCATCAGTAGATCCCAAAAATAATGTCATCAAAATATAGTTGAACTAATAAGACTTTGTCTTTATGCTTTCTAAGAAATAGTGTGGTATCTACTCTACCTCTAGTAAACCTATTTTCAATAAGAAAGTTAGTTAGTGTTTCATACCATGCTCTAAGTGCTTGTTTAAGACCATATAAGGCTTTGTCTAATCTATAAACATAATTAGAAAGAGATGGATTGATGAAACCTGGAGGTTGCTCTACATAGACTTCTTCTTGAAGTTCACCATTCAGGAATGCACTTTTGACATCCATCTGAAAGACCTTGAATTTTATGTGAGCAGCAAAGGCGAGGAATATTCTGATGGCTTCTAGTCTGGCAACAGGTGCAAATGTCTCATCGTAGTCAATGCCTTCTTCCTGAGAGTAGCCCTTGGCCACTAGTCTTGCCTTATTCCTGGTTATTACTCCATCTTCATCCATCTTGTTTCTAGAGACCCACTTAGTTCCAATGACAAGATGATTATTTGGTCTTGGTACCAATCTCCATACTTTACTTCTTTCGAACTGATTAAGTTCTTCCTGCATGGCTTCTATCCAGCTGGAGTCTTCAATAGCATCCTCTATCTTCTTAGGTTCCATTTGTGACAGGAAGCTTAGATAGAAACATTCATTTTGGGTGGCAGCTCTTGTTTTGACTCTTGCACTCGGATATCCAATGATTAAGTCTTGAGTGTGATCTCTTGCCCATCTACTTTCGGTTGGGACATCTGTCCTGATGCCTTATTGTCTGAGGTCTTCAAGATCTATATCTGCTTCTTGGTGTGGAGGTTTATTGTCTTGCATAGGCCTCTCTACGATCTCATTTCGTTGCTCAATGATTTCACTATCTGGAACTACGATTGTAGTGTTGAGCTCGACGACTTCGTTCATAGTGTCTAAACTGTCGGACGTAGTATCTTGCAGCACTATTTTGTCTAAGTATGTCTCATCAAAGATGATGTGAATCGAGACTTCAACACTTAGTGTCTTCTTGTTGAACACTCTGTAGGCCTTACTGTCTGTGGCATATCTAAGAAAAATTCCTTTGTCTGACTTGGGTTGAAACTTTGTCAAATACTGCTTTCCATTGTTAAGAATGTAGCATGCACAGCCGAATACATGAAAGTAGCTGACACTTAGCTTTCTTTCTTTCCACAGTTCGTAGGGAGTCTTCTTAATCATAGAGTGTATGAGTGATCTGTTCTGAGTGTAGCATGCAGTGTTGACAGCTTCTGCTCAGAAGTATTCAGGCAGATGGGCTTCTACTAGCAAAGTTCTTCCAGCCTCTATTAATGTCCTGTTCTTTCTCTCAGCTACTCCATTTTTTTGAGGAGTTCGTGGAGCTGAGAAGTTATGACTGATGCCATTGTTTGTGTAGAACTTGTCCATTTCTGAGAAGTCAAATTTTCTTCCATGATCACTCCTTATAGCCTTGATTTTCTCCCCTTTCTCGTTCATCACTAGTCTGAACATCTTGATCAGTTGGGAGCTTATTTTATCCTTTGAGGTTAGAAAGAACACCCATGTAAATCTAGTGTAACCGTCGACTATGACCAGTGAGTATCTTTTCCCTTCGAGGCTCGTTGTTGGAATTGGCCCAAATAGATCCACGTGGAGCAACTGCAGGGGCTTGTCAATTGAGTTGGCAGTTTTTCTCTTAAATGAGCTTCTGGTCTACTTTCCAAGCTGACAGGAATTGCACGACCTTTCTTTACGAAGCTGAACTTAGGTAAGCCTGCAATTAGATCTTTTGAGGCTAGTTTGGACATGCTTTTGAAGTTGAGATGAGACAGTCTTCGATGCCATAACCAGCTCATTTCTTCAGATGCTTTAGCCAGAAAGCATATTTTCTCGTCTGAGCTTAGTTGTCCAAGATTTACTGTGTAGACATTTCCATCTCTTATTTCGGTTAACTTTACATCAGATGTCTTCAAGTCTCGGACTTGACACTGATTGTTGAAGAATGTTACTTGATGACCCTTGTCGCAGAGTTAGCTGATGCTTAGAAGATTGTGTTATAGTCCTTCCACATAGGCCACTTTACTAAAGGATCTTTGCCATTTTCGGTGAGCCATATCCTCTTGTCTTGCCAGAGCCGTTGTCTACAAAGATGACTGAGGGACCCTCCTTCTCTATGTAGTTAGACAAAAGGGCTTTGTTCACAGTCATGTGCCTTAAGCATCCACTGTCCAGATACCAGGTTGTGATCGTGGAGCTCCTTTCCTGTGGTAACATTAAACCTTCATTTTGGTACCCATACTTGCATGGATCCTACTTTGTTAGTACCCTTGGGGACCAAAATCTGCTTGATTTTGGGTCTTACATGCATGTAATTATAATAACACTTTGCAGCCTTGTGACTAACTTTATAGCGCACAAAACATCTAATATGATGCATGCTTGGGTGTGTGTGAGAATTCTTCCTCCATTTGGACTTTTGTGGATCTTTAGTCGTCCTTCTGTTAAGTTAATTTTCCTTCTTCCATGTGTCCTTGCGTTTCATGATTTGTGAGGAGTATACTTTACCTCTACTATACCTTCCCAGTTGGTTCGTAGAGTTGGTCTTACTCGACTCTACGATCCTTCGAGGTTGGTGAGTAGTGGCTGGGTTACTCTTCTCTTTTCTGAAGCCCAGACCAGCATGAGATCCCTTACTCCTTGGAACATGGATTGAATCAGTAGAGCAGGGTTTGACTGGCTCATCCTTCTGTGAGGATTTCACAAATATAATGCCTTTACTAAAACTTGAAGCATTACTAGTGCTAGTTTCCTTTACCTTTTCCACACATGGCTCTGAGGTAGATTCCCCAAAGCCTAAACCTGTTTTGTCAGAGACACTTCTCTAGCTAGAGATTAGGGAGTCCATGGATGAAGAGGATTTATTCCATGTAGAGATTATCTTTTCTAGTTCCTCAATTTTAGAGGTTAGACTTGACTATCTTTGTGCATTGAGCTCATTTGTCTGTTTTAAGAGCTTATTCTTAGCTTCAAATTTGGAGAAAGAGTTAATACTTAGAAGGGTTGTTTCCAATTCTACTTGAACTTTCTCTTTCTCCTTTTGAAGAAGTGAATAGTGTGACGCCCCCAAAATAGGTATACAACACCCATTCTGAGTCGCCAAAATACATGGTACAGAAATAACTATAACTTTATTAATACAATTGTTGTGTAAAATACGACAACACATAAACTGTGAGTTTAAATACAAATATTGTCATCTAGACAATATCCACACTCAAATAAGTCCTCATTACAATTATTGATACACTATTTTAAAAAATAGTGATGACTACTAAAACAATTTCTTGAACCATCATTCCACACCCCGACTAGTACTTGCTACATTCTCGCCTCCTGAGAAGAAAAATGGAACAAAAAGCAAAAGAGTGAGCTCAACTAGCCCAGTAAAGAATATTATGACTAAGATAATATAGAACAAATTATCGTTAGTCTTCAACAGGGAAAAATCTGATAGAGTATAATAGACAACAAGTTTTAGATCAATATTCGCAGCGGAAATAATAATTCATAAAAGAATTACGTAGAGAATGAAATCTACTATTATCTATGAATTTAAAAGTCCATCATCAATATTTTATACCTGTAACGTCAATCAATATACATCTTGAATCAAATATTCATCTTTGCACTACAGGCCAAAGATATTCATCAGTTGGTCATGTTCATCTCAACACCTGTATATCTTTGCACTACGGGCTAAATATATTCATAAGAAAATCATTCATCTTTGCACTACAGGCCAAAGATATTCAGTAATATCACCATTTAGGACTGAGGATGATGAAAAATATTTTAAAGAAAACGAATCCAGTGAAACAAAAGAACAAATATTAAGGATTCATACTTTAAATAGTCCAAGTTCAAAAATACTTCATAAATAACCATAGTGAAGTAAAATTCAAGAATGATCAAAATATGGATACAATCAAAGCTAGTATCCATAATAGATATTTTGGACAAAAAAAAAATTTAATTTTTCTGTGAATAGTGCCGTATTCGTGAATAGTGCCGTATACGTGAATAATAGTCTTGATATCGTGAATAGTAACCAAAAAGACAAGATTCTTATTTGGAATCTTTGATATATAGTCTTTGAAGGGAACTAGCACCGTATAGCAACACTTAAAGTATCAAAATACTCACAAGAATACGCTCGATAATATAGAGAGAGAAGATTTGTAAGACCCCAACTTTTATGAATAAAAATAATTTTTCTATAAATATCATTTTTAAAAATTATGGAATGAATTTGATATAATGTTATAGTTGTGGGTAATATTTATAAATTTTGCAAAGTATGCAAGTTGTTTTATAATATTCGATTGGTCAGGAATATTCGTTTTAACAGAGAATATTCGTACGACGGCGCAATCATTGGTGGACCCCACAACGGAATTATTGTCGGATTGAGAAAATGACAAAAATATTTTATTGAAAATAACGACGGAAGTTTTACCGTTAATACTGTTGAACTACTCGGTAGTAAAAGTACAGTAATACGCATGGTTACATAGTAACACACGACATTGATTATTGATGCTTACGTGAGAAGTCACTCAGTTTTATTCAATTATTGCTACAGTAATTGTTGCATAGTATCTCACGTTATTTGATTCAATTATTGTCGATATTTTATATATTATTAAATCAATAATTGAGATGACAGAGTTATTAATATTATTATTTGCAATATTAACGATGTCTAGAAGTTCTGTCAAGGAGAGGTTTGGTCACCTAATTGCGCGCCAATAAGGAGAAATTCTTATTGGAAAGCCCCCTCTTTCCTGGGAACGACCTGGTCAATTAATATTGTGAATATTAATAATAATGATAAATTTTGTTAAAAATATTGAGGGGATTTTTTTTATGAAGTCTTTGATGTAAATTTTGCTTATTTTATGGACCTCCATTTACTCATTTTTCAAAATAATCGGTAGAAAATTTTTCTATATTATAAAGGTGGGGGTCACATGTGGGGCCCACGTATGGAAAAATGAGATGGGTGGGAGAAATGAAATATCAGGAAATGGGGGGAAATGAGTTAACGTGCAAAAGAGGGAGTATATAGATTATGTATATATATAATTGATTTTTGCATGTGTGGAATTAAGGGAAGTACTTTTATATATATATAATTGGTGATAGTGGACTTTGGTGGAGAAAAGAAGAGAAGAAGTTGATATTGGCAGGGAAGGAGTACAATCATTATTATTATTATTTTTATATATATGTAATAAGTTGATTGTTTGGCAGGAAAAGTTCACGGGGTTCATAACCCGTGACTAATGTTATATATATAATGTATATATATATATATATTATATTTAAAAGATTTTATTTTATAGTAAACTCTAGAGTAAATCAATCTGGACCGTTCAGGAATTAGTTATTATTCAATCCATTCTTCTATAAATAGAAGCTTATTCCTTCATTATTTCTTACGAATTCACTGAAACTCTAGAGAGAGAAACTATAGAGAGAAAGAAGAAAAGTATTCTGCTACTTCACTACTTCTATATCCAGTTTCTTTTACAGTAAGGGGTATTATTTCTTTTGTATTCATGTAGAGAACTTATGTTATTCCATCCTTTATTATTCTCTTGGAATATCTTGTCTCATGCATTTCACGCCAGCCCGGTTCTATCTTTATTATTACATTGGAATATCCCATGCATGCGTTTTACCGGACTGGTTCTCATCTTTATTATTCATTGGAATATCACGTGCATGCGTTTTACGCTAGACCTGGTTCCATTTTTATTAATCTGTTAGAACATCCTGTCGGTGCGAACTTCGCCTGACCTGATTCCGTTATTTATTATCCTGTTGGAATAACCTGTCTATGCGAAGTAACGCATACATGGTGATTTCTTTTGTTATTCCATTCTTTATTATACTCAGTTGGTTAAAGTTTTAACTTCTATACTCCATGAAATTAGTGAAATATCCTTGATATTTGCGCTTCATCCAGTATCTTTTCATGAAAATATTCTTCTGAGCATTCTTGAATTTTACTCTACAAAGAAGTATCATGTTGATAATTTGGACGTTATTAATTCCTGAATAAATTAATTCTTGAACTTGTTTTATTGAATTCTTATATCATTGTCATCATCCTCATGTTTATATTTTTGAAAGTCATATGTGGCCTGTAGTGCATAGATGGACTTGGTATGATTATTACCAGGGATTATTCGCTGTAATCATGACCGTAATGTTACAAATGATGTGATAAAAGTCCTCATTAGCCCGTAGTGCATTGATGGACAGTTATTGGCATGATCATGACCATTGATGAATACACGAATATCCTTGGCCCGTAGTGCATGGATAATTTGTGGTTGTGATACTAATGAATATCCTTGGTCAGTAGTGCGGGGGATGATGTGGATTATTTATTAAGTCGAGTCCCAAATGATAAAATTAATGAAAACCTTTTAAATCATAAAAGATAGTAGATTTTATTCTCAACTTGACTCTTTTAATGGATTGCTTGTTCATTGCAGCTTAAACTTCATGTCTATTGTATTTTATCAGTTTAACATTATTGAAGACTAATGATAATTTATTCTGCATTATCTTAGTCATAATATTTCTTACTGGGCTAGTTGAGCTCACCCTTTTGCTTTCATTATTCTCTTCAGGAAATGAGAACGTAGCGGGGACTAGTCGGGGAATGGAGTGATGGTTCAGAGGATAACATTAGTAGTCCTCACTATTCTGTTAAATAGTGTGACAATAAATGTAATGAGGACTTATTTTGAGAGTGGATATTGTCTAGAAGACAATATTTGTATTAAAACTCACAACTCTTTTGTTGTTTAGAACTAGGAGACGGGGAGAGACGGGGAATTCCTTTGCTAGTATGACCTACCTAAGTTTATTTGGTATTTAATTGGTCGGTCAGAGTATAGGGATAATATGTGATATGTTAATTAACCCTTGTTTTGTGGCAGTATTTGAAAATGGCATCCGAGAATGTTGAGAACATCAATGGAGCACAGGAGACCGTTGAGTCTCCATAGATCAATAACCAGGATAATGTGCATCAAGAAGGCGACATTCCTAATGCAAACAACAACACTGACCAAATGATGAATGATGGAATGTTCCGAGGCTTCATGCAATTCATACAACATCAGGCGAGAGCGGCTCCTGTCCAAAATGCAGGTGGAAACACTGGCAACTCTCGGACGGTCACCGCCAAACAGTTCAAGGAGCTGGGACCACCAGAGTTTTTTGGAGAGCCAAAACCACTTAAGGCGGAGACGTGGATAAAGTAGATCTGCAAGATATTTGATGTCTTGGGATGCTCCGAGGAGCAAAAGGTTCCCTTTGCCACCTTCATGTTGCTTGCAGATGCATATTACTGGTGGAAATCTGTAAAGCGTACTCAACCTGCCGCACTAAAGATGATTTGGGAGAAGTTCCAAGAATTGTTCAACGACAAGTACTTTTCCGAAAGTATTCGTCACATGAAAGAGGTAGAGTTCATCAAGCTGGAGCAAAACAACATGACCGTGTCGCAGTACGAAGCTAAGTTTGTCGAGTTATCCCAGTTTGCATCCCATTTGGTTGATAACGAGGAGAGAATGACGCGAATGTTTCTAAGATGTTTGAAACCCGAGATACGTCAATATCTTATCTCTCATAATAAATAGCCCTTTTATCAGAAAAATTCGAACCTTATGTCCATTTTATAGGAAATTCCATTCTCTACAACTTTGTAAGTTTAAGTTTTTCCAAATTCCAAGCAGAAGTTGGCCGAAATCCACAAACGGACGATTTTACGGGCTATAATCCAATTTCAGTCACAAAGTGGGGCCCACAAATATGTTTAACATATTTTAAACATTTTTTGTAACAAAAATACTCTTCCTCCTCATCTATTCATATATCACACATTCATTGTAAAATATCACCTTTATTATATTATTAAAATATAATAATATATTTAAATGAATTATTTTATCAGAAAAGATAAAATATCAATTTTCAACAATTGTCACATTAAAAAAAATTTCTCTATCTATATCCACATAAAATGAATATTTTCCTTATCATATAAATCAATAATTAATTATTCACAAATTATATTACAGAATCACAATATCGACAATCAGGCCGTTCCCAGGAAAGAGGGGGCTTTCCAATAAGGATTTCTCATTACTAGCGCGCAATTAGGTGACCAAACCTCTCCTTAGACAGAACTTTCTAGACATTGCCGATAGTGTTATCTAATAATATTATTCAAATAATATGAATTATTGATCTGATAATGAAAAATAATGTGTAGTGACAATTATTGAAACAACAATAATATAAAGTATCAACGTAGCAATTATTGAATCAATAAAATAAAATATTAAATAGTAACTACTGTAACAATTTTTGAGTAGTGCCTTCTTACGTAAGAATCAATAATTGGTGCAATACCGGTAATATTCTTGTGTTTTTAATCACCGGGTATTCCAACAAGATAATACTTGAAACAACTACGCCATTATTTATAAATAACTTATACTTGTCGTTTTTTTCATCCAATCACTTTCTTTTATGGGGCCCACACAAGGCTGCGCTGTCGTACGATATTCCCCGACAGTAAGAACATTCCACGACCAAACGAATATTCTTTGATAAAAATGAATATTTTATAACCACTTGCTTATTTGAGATATTTGCGCATTTTACCCATAACTAACCACATTAATCAAATCAACCCTTACTATTTCAAAATATAAATAGAGGAAATTCAATTTCAATTAATAATAAGTTGGGGTCTTACAAATAGTCCTTAGACAGAACTCTAAACCATTTCATGTATTGATGCAAATCAGAGGTTATGTCATGCAGTGCAGTTCTTAAATCATCAGTGTCTACATCAGGAGAGTTGAAGTCAAATACCTCATCTATACTTACTTCATGTATGTTGGAGTTCTGTTTGTCCTTTGCATTCTTGGCCATTAGGCAAAGATTTGCCATTTGAGGATCTTCATCATCTCAAGATTCAGGAGTTGAGTCATTGTCTCAGTCACTCCACGATCCTCCAGCTACAAGGCATTTGTCTCTCTTCTGAGGCCTTTTGTTGCCTTTGTATTCCTTCTTTGAATGTGATTTCTTCTTTAGTTCTTCTTTGAGAGGTTTGTTGCAGTTAGCAATAAAATGGCCAAGTTTCTTGCAATTGTAGCATAGATCATTCATTTGGTCCTGGCTGCTGTAGTTGTTGACTTTCTTTGGCTTATTGATTTTGCCTTGACGCGTGAACCTTCTGAGTCTCTTCTAAGTCTGACGTATGTAAGAAGGTTGCCATATAACTGTTGAATAGTCATCTCATGGAGATTCTTTGACTCTCTAATAGAAGTGGTTTTGGCATCCCACTTGCTTGGTAAGGCTCTCATGAACTTTATGATTAGATATTTGTTTGGATAGATCTTTCCATAGGCTCATAAAGAGTTGAGCAGAACGTTGAATCTCTCGTACGTGGTAGTGACGTTTTCTCCTTGATTGTGTGCAAACATTTCATATTGTTGTGTTAGGAGAGATTGTTTGTTTTCTCTGACTTCTTCCGTTCCTTCATGCATGATGAGCAGTGCTTCCCAAACCTCCTTTGCTGTTTTGTTGTTGACCACATTTTCGAACATATCATCTTCTAAGGATTGAAACAAAATGTTCTTGGCCTTTTTGTCAAGTTGAACAGCTCTCTTCTCGTTGTCTGTCCATTCTTCTTTGACCTTGATCTGTATTCTGTTTGGATCATATGTAGTTGGTGTAAGCTTTATAGGAACGTAGGGCCCATTCTGAACAGTTTCAAATAGATCTTCATCTATTGAATCCATATATGCTTGCATCCGAACTTTCCAGTTGGCGAATCTATCTTTGTTGCACATAGGTGGCTTGCTGCCTCCTCCAGTCTTTGATTCGTTTGGTAAGTGTGCCATTGGATCTACTTAAGCTTTGTAGGCTATATAATAGAAACTGCTCTGATACAAATTGTTAGTTCCTGGAGGCACACTAGTTATCTAGAAGGGGGGGTTGAATAGATATTTAAAATTCTTTTCATTTTAGTTTGTTAGTTTTGATAATGATTTAAACACAGCGGAATTAAGGTTTGTTTGATCTCCCTTTTTAGATATAGTGAGTTAATAAGAATGAGGCAGTTATAACAGTTATAGCAGTTATAGCAAGAATGCAATCGACACAACAATTTTAAGTGGTTCAGAGCACTTAAAGATCCTAGTCCACTCTTCTACTCCTTGAGTAGGAAATCCAATAAGGATGTCTTTTAAACTTTCTGAATCTCACAGATTCCTTCTAGACCAACAGTCTAGAAACTTCTTAGTTCACTCTTGAACTCTTCAAGTCCAGCAGACTTGGTTCTTCACAGTTCACTTTAGAACTCTTCAAGTCCTTTTGACTTGGAACTTCTTACTTCACTGGTTTGGCAGTTATTAAGTTCTTGGTTGGTGCTTCTCAGTTACCGTTAAGCTTTTGTTTTAAAGAACTGAGTAGCTGAGCAAGCTTTCTCTTTTTCTCAGATCGTAGAGTTGAGCATTGAGTGTTCTTCTTTGTCTTTGTTCAATGCTTTCTTGGTTCTATCATCTGCAGATGTCTTGCATATATGTGATCCTTGAAATCTGTCTGTTGAATCCATCCATTGGAGCATTTAATGCATTTGCCGTTTCTGAACTTTGATGGAAACTTTTCTTGCATATCTTCTGAATTGCATTTTGGCCCACTGACATAGCAGACTTCTTTCTCACCTAACACCTGAAAAGGTGTTTTCCTCTGTCCTATGGTCCTTTCCTTAGCTTCTTCAATACGTTTCTTTGTTGCATACTAAGGATATTTTTTATTCCATTGGGACTGGTGATTACTTCAACGTTTGTAACCCATTCAATATTTGTTAAGATTTTATCTTTGAACAAATGGTCAAGGCCCACAGCTTCTGACATAGCCAAATGATACTCTACGATTCTGATCGTGGTGTCTTGCCACTTTGCTACTTGATGCAAGCAAATGAGAACACTACGATTTCTCTTAAGGACTAGCACACTACAATCTTCACTTGTTTGTCTTGCAGACTCAACGTTTCCGAGAGCACACTACGATATCTGAGTTAGCTCCGACAAACGTCTGGACCACTCTACGATCTCTGGAGAGGCCCTTCAAGGCAATCATACTACGATCCTTGATGCTTTACGATTTTTCCTTGGCTTCTGCAAACTCTTAAACAGCTCAATAAACTACAGTTCTGTTTGAAGCCTATCTATTACATTTCAAGATATAGATCAACTTAACATATTTGATCCCTTTATCTATACATTCATTTACAGAATGATAAACATTAAAAGCTTAGATCAACCTAACAATTTTGATCTATCACTAAGTCCTTGTACATATATTCCTTAAAGGACTTCATATATAATCATGCTTATTAACTTTAAACATCAAATCAAAATATTCACTCTTCCAACAAAATGTATTGAGGACTTATTTTGAGTTTGAATACTGTCTGGAAGATAATATTTGTATTAAAACTCACAACTCATGTTGTATATTTAAGTTTATATTTATATTCTGTACCATGTATTTGGCGACTCAGAATGGGTGATGTATACCTATTTTGGGGGCGTCACATATAAACTATATAAACCTTTAAAAACCAATATGAATTGAATAAATATAAACAAAACTAATCTTTAAGTAACATACAGACATTCAAAGAATGAATATAAAAGTACAAGACTCTCAAATAACTACAAAACAACACTAAATCGGTTGTCATGCATCATTGTCTAAATTAGTTTCTCCTTGATCACCCTGTAATTAACAGAATAATAAAACAAGTTACATATATAATATATATATTGATACTAGTATTACGACAATATACAACAAATTAAACACAACAATATATATATATATATATATATATATATATATATATATATAAGTCATTATTTACCGACAATAAATAAGATTGATTACCTCGTCCATCATCCCATGCTTTATGATCTTTTACTGCTGCCGCCACTACTACATCAATAACTCATCAAGACTTTCGAGCCGCCATTGATTGCCTTGATATCTTTAGAAGATCGTGATCTCGACATATAGCTCTCACACAGTCAGTAGGAGTATGAATACCTGGATGACTCGATGACTGGGTAGCAGAGCTGCCTGAGCCACTGAAGGTTAGGCGTCATCGTTGTCCTTAAACTTTGACGTAGTTCTTCTTCACAATAGAAGCCCTCTCCTATAATTCTTGATTAATTGGCGGACGTGGGGTGCCTTCAGGATAGCGCTCATTCAATAAATGCTTATAAGTATCCTGTCATCATGTTAACAATTAAATAGTTAAGAATAAATTGGTAAAATTCTAAAGAATGACGTAAAACTTGATAAACAAGATCAAGTTGTTAAAACTTATTACCGTTATCTGGATAACATCAGGCAGACCATCACGGGTGGCCACGTACACATCCAGCCAATGGATAGGTTGACCTTGAGACTGAGACTCCTATACAAAACATATTCCAATATTACTAAGTAAAAATGTGATATATATTCTACAATTCATGATTGTAAACATATTAAAACTATTCATACGTACCCTAGCAGTGATATGCTGCAACTGTAAAATACTGTCGCCCTTGTAGGTTCCTTTAGCCTTTTTGCCATCAGGTACACCTAAGGATCTATTAGTGGCGGCATTCTTGCGTCTTTTAACCCAGTTCTCAGCTCTCTATTGGGCACACATACCAGCCCATATGGACTGGGTGCACCACCAGGGGCTATAGTCGTGCATGTAATCCTCTCCCTGGCCTGGATGGTCGATCGATGCATTGTGAAGGCCTTTTTGTCGTTCTTTGTTCAAATTGTCTTTTTTATGCGGACGACATACTTAGAATAATGTACAGATCAATTGAAGCCTCGCTATTCCTTCCATCTATTCCTTTTCTGTAATTAAAACAACAATAATAATATTAAAATGGTACTTTTAACATATAATCCAACACTACTAAACAGTTATCCTTAGAATATTATATTATCTGTCATAATTAAAAAAAACATACCCGAAAATTAGCCCAAACTGCATCCTTGTAGGCGATAGGTGTGCTCGCCCACGTAATCACAGGTGTGGGCCAATTCTGTAAGCACAGCTGTGATATGCACTTGACGATCTTATTATCTGAAAAATCACTATAATATACAACAATTTACATAAAAAATAAGTAGATATATTAAAGAAATTTATATTAGTTATATATCTTGTATAAATGAAATCTAAAATGGTTATATATAAATGATGTGGGACATACGTGCTATTCAGAAGAAGACGAATCTGAATAAGAATTCGATCATCTGTATTAGTAGGGGCCTTGGGCACATGATTAGTCCCCCTACCTAAGCCGCTCTTTTTTCGCGCTACTTCAGAAGCCATCTATATATTACAAATTTCAAGATGTTAGTATGAGTTATATTTGATTACATGTATATATGAATATAAAATGACAATAATGACAGGAAATTGCATTTAAATAGTTAAGTACATAAATATGACAGTGATATAAAGATGTTAGTATGAGTTATATTTGATTACATGTATATATCAATATAAAATGATAATAATGACAGGAAATTGCATTTAAATAGTTAAGTACATAAACATGACAGTGATATAAAGATGTTAGTATGAGTTATATTTGATTACATGTATATATATGAATAGAAAATTATAATAATGACAGAAAATGCTAAACATGTAATGCTAAACATACATTTCATTTGTTCAAGTGTCAATGTCTGATTCAGAATCATTTGGTATACGTATTGCAGATTCATAACCATCATCTGCTTCAAATTCAGTGTCAGATTCAGTCAATAACTCTTCCTCCTCAGTATCAATGTCATCTGACACAAGTATTGACTCAAGATCTAAGTCATATGTTTCATTTCCACATATGACTACAGACAACATGAGCTTATTAATGTATAGCATGATTGTAAGCATATGACTTGAGCATACTTGTAACCATATGACTTGAGCATACTTGTAAGCATATGATTAACATTTAAGCATACTTGTATGCATATGACTTGGGCATACTTGTAACTAGGGGACTTGAGCAATTTTGTAAGCATATGACTTGAGCATACTTGTAAGCATATGATTAACACTTAAACATACTTGTAAGCATATGATTAACATTTAAGCATACTTGTAAGCATATGACTTGAGCATACTTGTAATCTTATGACTTGAGCTTATATACTTGTAAGCATATGACTTGAGCATACTAGCTAACTAACTATTGAGGACATCTAAATTCGGGTAGCAAGTACTATAAAGAGCTCGTTAATAGTAAGCACATAAAGAGCTCGTTAATATTATAAATGTTCACAACTACCCGACCAACAAAATTTTTTTGCCAGAGTCTCCCCTATAATATGGACTAGCCACATGCACGACGGCATGCATATATGGTCATTTCTAGGCACCCAAAACACAAACCAAGAGAAATATACAAATTTCCAATATAATAAGACCAAACCAATAATGAATGAATGCAAATTAAAGCAGTAAAAAGTTCAGGAGTATACTACAAATTCAGAGTTCCAAAAACTCACGCTTTCATTTTTGCAAGCTTCTTTCTTTACTTTACACATATTCTTTGTTGGTGAAGTGATGATTTTTCTGCAATATTCATTTAGTGATTTGACTTTATATTATTTCGTTTGATTTGAGGTCACACATCCTTTTTAGATGTGCTTTAGTACTGGATTTGTTGTTTTCTACTTTCCATGAGTTTTATTATTTTAATGATGTTGTATTGTTTTTTACTTTCCATGTGTTTTATTATTTTAATTGGGGGATAGATACTTAGTATTAAGAGAGACAAAAATCTTCCTCTACTATATGTAGGATAATAATTATTGCACATATTTTGAGTGGTCTTTAAGATTTTACATCAGAAGTCCTTCTTTGGATTACTGAAGTAATTAACTTATTTTATAAGTGCGTGAATTCACTTGGAGTTTTTAAAGCTTTTATGATAATATGGAATTCTATTTTCACATTTCTCTAAGCTCGGAATGCGTGATATTGGTTATATTGGCCGATTGTAGATTTATTTAAATATATACTCACTTTGTCTCATTTTAGGTGAGCTCCTATCTTCGGATGTCGAAAAATAAGTTATCTCATTCTATCTCCATTTCTGTATTCAATAATCTCTCTATGACTCTATCCATTGGTTTGAAAGGAAGTGTAAAGTACTTTTACACTTCTCCTAAAACTATATTCTTAAGTTGAAGATAGGTTGGATTGAAATTTTAGGTTGGATAAAGTTCATGTACTACCCAACAAGGTGAAGGGTGCCTTAGTGACTCCAGATATTTATATTCAAGTGGAAAATCAAAGAGAAGGGGTTATTTTAAGAATTTGTTCGTAACTCCATTCCATTGGTTGTGTCATTGTGTTACTTAAGTTCAGTGATATTTACCCTTTAAGAAAATATAGGATGGGTATATTTATGGGCAAATAATTAGGACTTGATTTTGTGGAAATTCTTAGGCAGAAATGCCCCTGAGGGAAGTAAAAGACCTTAGAATTCACCGGCGGCATTTGCACCACAAAATTAAACTCCTCCTTATTTAACTGCTTAATTAACACTTGACAGTAAATGATGTAACCAAATATATAATAAATTAGGCATCATATTACTCTCAATATAGACATAGATACAAAAGATAAAATAAACAAAAAATTCAATCACTGGATAGGAAGGCTTCATATCCAAATAGAACTGAAAAATAGAATTTTCACAAGTAAAAAACACATCAAGTGAGGTGCATATGGGGGTGGGTAGGGTAGGGTAGGGTTGGGTAGGGTTGGGTTCATAGTCATCCTTTAATTATATTACTATTATTATTACTATTTCTAGTAGACTACTAGTATAAAGAACTTTTAAGATCTTGCTAAAGGCATCAATCAGATAGTGTAGGGTAGAGGGAAATAAATTAAGGTAGATAAGATGGGAAAAAAGGGACCCTACTACTACTCTTGGCTTTCTGGCATCATATAATAATAATAATAATAATAATAATAATAATAATAATAATAATAATAATAATAATAATAATAATAAGCTAAATGAATGATATATTGTATTGTATAGTATATGGAAATCACTAATGCCAAAAAGAAAACTCTACTAATTTATAAATGGCTAAAGGGTTACATAAGAAAATAAATCCTAGTTGATGATCAAAAGGTAGAGCTCTCTATGGATTCCTTACAAGATTTTGACTTTCATTACAACTTTTATAAAATAAATTCAAAAATTTATTTTAAATTTACTCATCATTATTGGATTAGTATGCCCTTTTATTTAGTTGAAGATCCTCAATATATTATCATTTATCATTTAGGTGTGTACTGGACCACAAATGTCAATGATGTCCACTACCACTTGAGCAATCTGTTACCACATTTTACTACCCAAGCCCAACCCCAGACAGTATAAATCTCTCTAAATAAAATAAATAAGGATAAAGAATTAGATAGATATAACATATATGAATGGATGTTAATTTACTAGAGTTTAAAAGCATTCCATAATAGTTGCACCAAGGATCTGAACTCTTAGAAATCCACCAAAAAAGAGAGGCAAAAATAACATTCAAACTATATAATACTAATAAACTAGAACTCACCTTTTTAGATGCTTAAAATGTGAATTTTTAGTTGAGTTCACAAGTCGGTGGCGGTGGCGGACCTCCTTCTTCTCTTCTCCCCCTTTCTTTATCTTCTCTCTATTCTGAGCTCCCTCTTTTGTTTTTCTTCGCCTGCTGTGTCGAGTGAATGACTGAAACTGATTACATTAACTTTGATCAGCGCGGTCGCTGATTTTTAATGACATGAACTTATCAGCGACCTCATGCGGTCGCTGATTCTAAGTGTTCGCACAAAACCTTCACGCCAACATTTCCTGCCAAATTTTGGGAGGCAAATTTGTACTAGCGACCGCTTAGCGACCGCATGCGGTCGTTGATATAATATAGCGACTAGATTAACTCACAGTCGCAGATGTCGGTCGCTATTACTAATATCAGCAACCGCACATGCGGTCACTGATATTATTGGTCGATGTTAGGCCTTTTTCTTGTAGTGTTTGGCTTCAATTGGGACTGGATTGTGGATGTTTTTATCAGAGATTATAGAGACTTAGGTTGTGTAATTCATCATTCAATCATACAATCAATAATTTCAACTTTGAAACCCTAATTTCAAGAAGATTCTTGGAGGAGTGGAGCTAAGGAGCAGGATCACGAAGATTTCAGAACTGAGTGCAGAGAAGGGTGGTTCTATACTATTCTTAGTCTTTATTTCAGTTTTTATAATTGGGATGATGTACTTTTTAATCTATTCGTTGTTTAATTCATTCTTTATGAACTAAATTTCTTATTAAGCATGCAATGGACCTTTAAGTGTAACAAGGATTATCATGATTTGATTTCAGTTCAATAAAGCTATCTTTTCAGTTCGTCTATTGTGATTTATGCATAACTTATGAGTTGCTTGATCACCAATTCTATATGGATTTATATGGATTCGAGTGATGAGATATGAATCTAGACTTAGTCATAATAGCATGTGTTTATGATTTTTTTTTGTTTTGATGGAATTCATTATATATGTTTAAGATAGAGATATACCTAACATCGCATGTAATCATATAAGAACTTGGAATTTAAACCTTCTTTAATTGTAATTCACATAGAGATATAGTGAATTAGTTAATTAGGGTGTTTGACTTAATTCTATCAATTTTGGATTTAAGTTAATATGGTGTTAGTGCATTAAGAGATGGCTAATTCTACTTTTATGTTCTTGATTAATGAATTGGGATAGTTAATTGAATTGAAAAGAAGTGTGATAATTTGAGTGAAGTTTGAAGTGAAATTGTAGGCTTAATTCTTCATTATCTTAAAATTTTTCGATTTTTAGTTTATTAGTTTTTCATTATTTTCAACCATTGATTCGATTAGTTTAATAAAATTTAAATAATACAAACCTAGTATTTGTTAGAATAAAATTAATACTTGTCTCTATGGGAACAATACTTGACTTATCATTATATTACTTATTGATCACGTATACTTGCGTGCTGTGCGTATTTAAATTACACCCAACACAAATACCAGTTCCTTTACAACCCAAGCTTACAAACGCCTACCACTCTTGACCAATATATCTTTGACTCAAAGTACGCAATATTTCATTCCAAGGCTAAATCTTGGCTACTAAATACCACCTCCGGTGCCCAAGTAGAAAATAGGTTTTAATGACTTAAAAGCTAAGGAAAACATATTCATTAAGAAGCAACCTCCTTAATCAGATTGGATATAACATTAGAAGTAGTTTTTGAAGCTTTCTAGCTTAGAAGAGAAACGAGTTGGTCTTCAAGCACTCCAAGCTCATTGCATCCTTCATTGCTCGGACTCTACACATAGAAGAGAAGAGTTGGAGCCAGAAAACTTTACAAAAGGAGTTTTCTTTATCCAAATCTTTCATTCATTTATGTATTTTGAGCGTGTTGAACACTTTGATAATGTTGATTAGTTTTATAGTTATGAACTAATTACATTTCTAGGATTGTAATGTAACCTAATGATTAGCTTAATTGAATTTCTCTCCTATTTATTATAATGAATCATTTTGGAATGGGTTATTATATTTCATGCTTATTTATTGGTTACTTGGCAAAGAAATTGATATAGGTATTAATGGATATTGGAAAATGGATGTTAATGCCTAACCCTAAAATAAAACAATACTTATTATGACCATGTTTATGGGAATGAGAACATATATTTCATAATAGAATATACATATATCTATTTGCCTTGTGTAGCCTTTGAGATTAAGCTTAATGACCCTTAGTCTAGTTTGGTTATTATCACCATAGGAATATTATGATTCATCTAGCTAAGGGATGTGCATTTGATCGTCGAAAGAGGCTTATGTGTACTTAATGTTCTCGGTTGGCCATTATTATGATTTGTTAGTAAAGTGGAGAGTTAGGAGATTAGGTGAAGCTTTAGAGGAGTTGTAATCCTAGGTTGACATACTTGTTACAACTTGATCTCATAATTTACTGTTTTAGTCATATAGTTTTTTACACACCATCTTTAATTACTTATGTAGATAAGATCTTAGTTTTAATTTTAGTATTTGATTAGCTTTAATACTTTGTCCTCGTGAGTACGAAACTCATCTTATCACTGTATTACTTATTAGACCGTGTATACTTGCGCGTGTTTAGTGATCGGTAATCCGACCAACACTTGTGTATGATGAATTATACTTTGACATATTCCTTAAGACCCTTAGGGTATATCAAAGGGTGTGCTTGGTTGTAATAAGTTGTACATGTAGATAATGAATGATCAACAAAGAATCTACCACTTCTAGTAAAAGAAGGGGAATGTCCTGTGTGATTCGATAAGTGACAACCCAGTAGTCTTTAGCCAAGGCACAATGTTAGAAATACTACAGGAAAAATCTCTATCTACGACCAAACATTTAAGCGACCGCACATTCCGGTCGCTGGTATTAGTAATAGCGACCGTCATCTGCGACCGGAATTGATTCTAGTTGCTATTTTATATCAGCAACCGCAGGCGATCGCTGAGCAGTCGCTAGCATGAATTTCCCTCCCAAAAATTGGTGCGAAAAGTGTTTTTTGTGACCAATATATATCAGCGACCGCCTAGCGGTCGTTAACTCATCCACATCATTAAAAATCAACGACCGCATGAGTTAGATTAGCGACGGCTACGATCGCTGATTGCGGTCGCTATTAGTGGTCGCTAATGTCCATCCAAATACCGGACATTACTGCGACTAATATCGGCGACGCATGCGCGTCATTGATACCCATCTCTGCGACCCTATACGAAATACGATACCCATCTTCTTGAATATTTGTTCTTCCTTGGTGGATCACCTCTAGAGGCCAAACACTTGGGTGGATAACGTTGATCAAAGGAAGGAATCAAACCCGCTGGATTCAACTTGAATGTGAAAAGGAATTGGAGGTGAACTCGTACATGAGGAAGCTAGTTTCTACAAGGGTATGAATCTGATCTCCATCCCTTTTCTATTGATTGATAATTATGGAGAAAATATGATCATGGTGATGGGTTTGTATGAAAATTTTAAATTCCTATTTTATCGCACCTGAGGCAGAGCACATTGTTGTAAGTAATTTAATTCTTTTATTTAGTATATAGTTAAAATCTTTAAATTCTTTTGTGTTTTTTTTATTTTATACATTCCTTTTCATCTATTTATGTGCTTTTTTCAGTGACGGTTCGAGGACTTTACTCTGGCCCGTAGCAGCCAAAGAGGTGACACTCCAGTAGATGATTCTACACATGCGAGTGAGTAGATGGAGGACTAACTACAGGCTATAGGGGGACCAAAGAAGGGTAGGGTTGTGGGCATTCCCCATTTCCCAGCCTACACTTTAGTCCCTTCTGTGAGATCTCGGTGTCGCCCACCTACCGGAGGTAGTGGTGCGAGTGGATCGAGCGTCATCCCTTCATCATCTGACGATTTATTCCGGAGGATCATAGAGGGGATGCATGGTGAGCAGTGTTGTGTAGTTAGGTGCACCATCACACGAACAGATCTATCAGTTTGCTTAGGAGGTTGTCCACGGCTCCATAGATCCTATAGCTGTCGCTGACGATCTCATGGGTGTAGTCCGGGAGGAGGCCATCCGTGTATTTGCGGTTTGTCTTGGCCAACATCTTTCCTCCACATATTCGATAGGTAAAAACAATTATTGATGTATTTCCTTATTTAATTCATGTAATTTGCAATTATATTGCTTATATAAACTATCAAACAAATAGTTATTTGACTTATTGTCGACTTATTGTCGAAATTTCCTAACTTGTTAAAAATAAAGAAAACTTATTACCCACTTTGTTTAAAAAATAGCACCGCATAGGTATTAGGAACGCATTACAACTTATAGGACTCGATTTCGATATACGGAGGCCGAGCTATCAACCTATTTACCTAACTTGCCAAAACTTAGAAAAATAGTCGAAAAGAGATCAAAACCCGCCTCGGTCATCAAAAAAACACGCGAACACATACATAGTACCGCATAGGTATTAGGCACACATTACAACTTACGGGACTCAATTCCGTATAAGTTATCAGCCCATTTACCTACTCTGTTAAAACTTAGAAAAATAGTCAAAAAAGAGACCAATACCCGCCTCGGTTGTTGAAATGACACACAAACACATACATAGAACTGGATAGGTATTAGGCACACGTTACAACTTACGGGACTCGATTCTGATATACGGAGGACGAGTTATCAGCCCGTTTGCCTACTTTGTTAAAAACTTAGAAAATAGTCAAAAAAGAGACCAAAACCCACCTCGATCGTCGAAACAACATGCAACAACATGCATAGCACCGCATAGGTATTAGGCATGCGTTACAACTTATGGGACTCGATTTTGATATGCGGAGGCCAAGTTATCAGCTCGTTTGCCTAACTTGCCAAAACTTAGAAAAATAATCGAAAAAGAGACCAAAACCCGCCTCAGTCGTCAAAACGACACGCAAACACATAATTCATCCTCCTTATACAATAACCATACTAAAAAGTTTTAAATAATTTAAAAGATTAAATTTCATTCTTACCTCTTTGGAATCTCCGCTTTCTGAGTTTCCCGACGACTTCGGTAGAGTTTCCTCGCCTTCTTGCGTACTAAACTTGAGCTCTCACTCTCACTCTAACTCTAGAATCTCTCTATGTTTACTTGTGAATTGGTGAGGAAATGAGGGAATGAAGCTTGCTATTTATAGTGGTTTGGAAGTAGGGGTTAAATAGTCTTTTGGTTGGTTAATTACCATTTCCCCTCCCTTAAGGCATATAATTGGTGCATGGTTCATTACAATTTCATACCTATGGCATATAATTGGTGTCATGCTTAATTACATCTACCCCCTTGTACACATAATTGGTGCCCTCTTTTTCAGCTTTATTCTTTTATTGTTCTTCCGGTTTTATCTTTTGGTCACTTCCCGGAATCCATTACGTAGTAGAAAATTTTCATTTTTCGTCTTTTAAAAATTTTAATACATCTTTCCCCACTATTATAACGTTGACACGTTCTTTACACGATTTAAAATAAATGCTTTTACGTTCCTGGATGAATAGTGATTTTTTGGCTTTTTTATCAGAAAATTTATATTTTCCATTACGATCATAAAACTCATAAATTCAGTCACACATCTCCGTTCCACCTCAAAAATTCCCATTTTAACATATCACAACAAGGTAAAAACCACAAAAATCTTATTTAATTCAATAATATTCAAGTATTATTAATTACAAGCTAATTAAAATTCCTTGGTTGTTACAGTATCTCTCTTAATAGTTCTTATAGACTCCTGAAAAGAGAGATCACATGAGTAACTATCATGTATCTAATGAAATGTACGAGACCTGATGTTGATCAGTCATATTATGGAGAAGATCACTATAAGACAGTGAAAAATATTTTAAAGTACTTAGCCGGCACTAAGGATGTGATCATGATTCATGGTGGGTCAAAATTAAAACTAGAGGGCTTAACAGACTCGAGGTTTTTTAGACTGACCAAGAAGACAACAAATCCACTTTAGGGAAAATTGTTACCTTGAACGGTGGTGCAGTGAATTGGAAAAGTTTCAAACAACAAAGAGTTGTTGGTTTAGTGATAAAGACAAAGTATATAGTAGTAAATAAAGTTGTAAGTCAATTGTTTAGATGAAAAGTTCGTTAGAGAACTAGGAATAGTTCCTAAGTCTCATCTTGGATCTAAACATGTGTTGCGACACTTTCATTTAATTAGAGAATCATTGAAAGATAAGAAGTCACTATAGAGATAATGGACTCTCAAAAACAACATTACATATCCATTAACTGAAGCTTATCCAACAGTAGGATGATCGTCACTTAGAGAAAAAGGGTATGAGATACTATGACGATTGGCTTTAGTGAAAATGGGAGATTGAAAGTAGTATGCACATAAGCCAATCATGTTTGATGATAAAACATATACTTTTTAACAATCTTATTCATTTATTAATAAAAGAACTGTTTAATTAAAGGCTTTTAATTTATCTACATGGTGTTATGTTCTAATATGTGATAAACTCATAGTTTTGAGCAATACTTTTAGAATCATGATATTGATCATGCTAATGAGATCTAAATTCTTACGTAGCTCAAAAACTAAAATTGTTTCCAATCGTTGGATTACTAAAAAGGGGATTAATGAATCTAGATAGATTGGTACATACATTGCTTGCTCATTGGATGAGGATGATTGATCTCATGATCATTTTTGTGGAGACACTAAAGCAATTATGTAGGTGCTTATTAGAGAATAAGTTCACTGAACGTTGTTCGCTAAGGAATACCTAATAGAGTTTTACCTACATGTCAATAGGAATTCCTGTAGTGATAGTAGTACAAGTGATCCTTAGACTTGAGATCATCATAATATCTTGTGTATGATGAGTTATACTTTGACATATCCCTTAAGACCCTTAAGGTATATCAAAGGGTATGCTTGGGTGTAATAAGTTATACATGGAGATAATATATGAGCAACGAAGAATCTACTGCTTCTAGTAAAAGAAGAGAATGTCCTATGCGATTCGATAAATGATAACCCAATAGTCCTTGGTCAAGGCAGAATAAAATTAGAAAGGAGTTTCTAATTTTCATTATTTGGAGTTGTGCATTTAAGAATCGAAATACATATAATTAAATATAATAAGACTTAACAGTAATTCCATGTCTTATATTTATTTGGGACATTGTATGGTGGAATGATTGAATTGTACGGTAACTATTTACTCAAATGTTCTTTTATTATTAAAATTGAAATCTATATTATCTAAAAAGTCGTTGATCGTTAAGGAAACTTATCCTTATTATAGGATAAATATTATTTATTTAAATAAGATTAGAATTGTTCTAATTGATTTATTCATAACTGGTTTAATATGGAGAACCTAAAGGGTGACACCATAAAGGGAAAAATATTTATTAAAAGGCATTAATTTATCTACATGGTGATGTTTTAATAATATATGATAAACTCATAGTTAAGCAATGCTTTTATAATCATGATGATATCATGCTAATAAGACCTACATTTTTAGATAGCTTAAAACTAAAATGTTCCCAATCATTGGATTACTAAAAATGGGATTAGGGAATCTAGATAGATTGGTACATACATTGCTTACTCACTAGATGAGGATGATTGATCTTATGATCATTTGTGTGGAAACACTAAAGCAAGTATATAGTTTCTTATTGGAGAATTAGTTCACTAAACATGACTCGCTGTGACACCCCTAAATCCGGATACTTCATTTCCACCAGATTTGGTGTTCACTTGATAAAAACATGTATATCTAACTACCCAAACATAATAAAGTTTAATAATAAACCTTCCCATTAAAGGGTTACATCAAATAAATCCAACAAAATCTCCCAGGTTATCTAACCTTTAATTACAAACATCATATGCGGAAAAATTAAATAATTACATCACAATAACTAAAAACAAAGTCTGACAATATTAAAAGTCAACATGTTTACAAGTCTTTAATACTTGTTCATCTTTCCTTTTCCCTTACTGGTGTTAGGAACATCGACCTTCTCAACTTTAGCTGTAATAGTTATATAAACAAGAGTGAGCAAATAATGCTCACTTGAAATGACAATGAATAAAACTTTATAACAATTGCCAAATAATAGACTCAATAGAACTAAACAATATGCTCTATCAATGATAATCAAAATCTGAAATATGTATCTGAGGGTCATAAGACCACAAACTATGTCCATAGTTGTAAGTAATCTTTCAACTTAAACTTTAATAGTCATAAGACTATAAGGACTCTTCGTACTTAGGGGGATCAGTCCTTCGTACAATGTATTGTGCACAAACATTTTAATACTATGCGTAAGTTATCCCCTATAATAGGGTTGTTCATCTCATCATTTAGAATACGAGTCCACACCAAAGTAAGTTTGGTTTGGATAAGTTTCAAGGTAATTTAGAGTTTACGAACATCTACTAAGGATTAGTTGAATAAAACTGTAATAACATTATGTTATGGAATAATTCATAAGTGAATCAACATTATATATTAAGTTCATGCTTTAGGAATAATCTAAGAGCATAAGTATTGAATAACGTAACATACCTTGCTTGAACAATGTTAAGCTAAGGTTAAAACCTTATTTAGAGTTGAGTCTTAAGCATGCATAACAAATAGTAAGTTGAATGATAAAACTTGCTCAACATTAGTGTATCAGAATGTAGAAATTTGCATGCTAAATAACAAGTTAAAGATTGGCTCAATATTAAGAGATAAGGTTAAGGAGCTTACACGATATAATTAGGGTTAAGAAACGAAAGCTTAGAGTTAGAAAACTTGCTCAAAGAAAGTTTAGAGTTAGAAAAACTTGCTCAATGCATCAATAAGACTTAAGAACTTGCACAATTGTAAAAGTAGAGTTAGAGAACTTGCCTCGTGCATAGGTAAAACAATCACAACTCACGTTCACCACAAGTCCTACACATACCATATGTATTGATAATACACATTAGTTACAATAATATTAGCTTCAAGAGTTTCTTTCCCACTTTTAGTATAGCTCACTAACTATGTTTAAGTTTAAACAACATCACATCTTTTCATGAACATCACTTTTTAGATTTATTACAACCACTTAAATGATCATGTCATTGCACCACATACACATTAACAACTTGATACAACATCCTATTACATGTTCAACATGTTATCTTTAGGTTATACTAATACACAAATGATTACACTTGCATTCGCGCATTCCGACACCCTCCGATTGCCTCCAAATGCATAGCAGTCCTAAGGATAGCCCTTCTGACCCTTCATAACGACATCAAATTGAAAATCTTAAAGAATAAAAGTTATAAGTCTACTCGTCTTCGTTCCGGATCATCTTGAATCGCATCAATCGGAGTTCGTATGCAAACGTTATGCTTATTTTAGTAAAACATGTTCTGTTAGTTTTTTTTCCAAAATTTGGCTAGGCAGACTACCCCCCGCTGGGGCGGGGGTCACTTCTGCTTTTTTGCAATTTTTGATCCAGAACACTACAGAAAGCCAAATTAGGCCTACACACTCCTTTCTAACAACCATACCAACCTACCCAAGGTGTAATATATTTATAGAAATATAATCTAATGTTTCTAATACGTTTCTAACCACCTAAATAACATAAACATCAAGATTACAACCTTTAATTTTCACTATTTTTGCTAAAACTTCACTTTTTGAAGTTTCAGTGAAAATCATCACTGTGAATTTGCTTTTCAACCAAAACAATTAACTCAAAATACATTATTTATGTTTATTCATCCTCTGTGACAACCTGAATTTTTATAAATTATTAAAATAAGAATTTAATAATTAAAATTCTTATTATGAGATGTTTTGAGTTTGAGTATGTATATATACGTGTTATATCTATTGAAATATATGATCGGGTGTGAAGAGAAATATATATTCATATATTGGGGAAAGTGAGGTTTAATAGTTGAGTTAACTATTGAAGGAATTAAATGAATTTGGTAATTAATTTTAAATATTTATTGAATTAAATAAATATTTTAAATAATTTATTTATTGAGAAAAATAAATTATTTATGAAATTGTGGTATAATAATTTAGTTACGTGTGTATGATAATTAAATAAAGCAAAGATAAATTTTATTCTTTGAAGATTTAATTTAATGAAATAATTAAATTAAATGAGTTGTTTAATATTAAAGAAAATAAGTAAATTAAATAAAATGATGTGTAAGTCTAATTTATTAATTAAATTAGATATATGATTATTTATTAATCATAAGAAGAATTATAATAAAAATTATAATTATTATAATTGTAAGTTGTGAGAATTGATTACAGGTGTAATAAATAAAAACTATATAATATAATATTATTAAAATAAACTAGTGGGGGATAATTGTGCGTAGCCAAACAAGGCCATTTGCTTATTGTAACTGAAGTAGACGTATTATTTTGCTAACGGAAGGATACGTGAGTGAAAGCCATATCAGTTATTCTTCGCGTCTTATTTCTAAGGCTAAATAGTAGAGAGAGAGAGAGAGCTTGATGAGGAAGAGAGAAAATATAGTGGTTTGAGAGAGGGTTTTCTGAGATTGTCAAAAAGAGGAAGAAGGATTGCTAAAGCTCTTGTGACCATCTTGTAAAGAAATCAAGCATTGAAGGTATGAAAACCTAAGTTTATGTTCTAAATTTCTAATATTGGATTGTATGAATTTGATATTATAATTGTTAAAATTATTTTAGGTAATCAATTGGTTGTTATCTATACATGATTATAGTAAGAGAGTTCATGGAAAATTGGTTTGAAGAAGAGAAGTGAATATTAGTGTGTATTCATATGTTATGGCTTAAGAAAGTATGAAGTTTTATGTCTAATATGTGTTATAAACTGTAAATTGATAATGGAAGTTGTTAGTATGTTGAAAAACGAAAAGAACGAAAGTTAAACGGACCAATTTGGTTGAGAAACGAGTTCGTAGCGAATGAATTCGCTAAATGTGTTTAAAACATGAAAATATAGCATGAACACTGAATTAGAACCCTTACAATGATTTGTTAATATGTTTGAAGTGTTATAATTATTCTCTAGATGAGTAGCTAAGAGTTTAATGAGTCCAACGAATCGAAAATCGACTAATTCAGACTTAAAACGAAAAAGATATGTCCAAAATCGCTTACATGCGAAGCGGTAGCGAAGTGCCGCCTGCGCAAGATCGGTGGGCCGCCTGCACGTCTGTGTATTGGTGAGCAAAATGGGCACGGCCGCGTCCCATGTGTTCTGACTATGTCTGTTTTGACCTGTTTTGGTAAAACGATCATAACTTTTTCATACGAACTCCGATTAAGGTGATTCAAGATGATCCGGAACGAGGATGATTAGACCTATAGCTTTTGTTCTTTAGGGTTTTCAATTTGAGGTCATGTGACTATTACGTAATTGGAGAAAATTGGAGGGCGTCGGGTATGCACGTATGCTAGTGTAGTACTCTTGACGATAAAAGATGTTGTTCTAAATTAGAAAATATGAATGTTAGTAAATATAATGATGCTTAACATTAATATAATAATGTATTAGATAAGTTATAGAAGCATAGTAAGCATGCACAAGAGAGGCAAATCGGGCGTGTGACGAATAAATGTCGAAACGCCGTGATACGTGTTAATGAACGTAAAAAGTGTTTTAAGTGAAATGAAATAGATAATATAAAATATGAAATGGGTTTAATATAAAACAAATAATGATTCCTAGAAAGATTTAAACACTTGAATGAATTTCAAATATTATATAAGTCGAAAAGTTAACACAATCTAATTGAACATTGTGCGCTAACTAATAGGAAAGATTATGACATGTGGAGTAGAGTTTACATTACAATTACTATGTGTTGTTATGTGACTAATAATTGATGTGTATGATTATATAATTGTGTAGGCACGTGAAGTGCGAGATAAGCATAAGTCGTTAAACGTTTATTGGTAAACAACGATCAAGGCAAGTCTTTCAGTTCCTATTTGCTATATGAACTTGATGATTAACTATTTTAAATCTTTATTGCAAAGAGTATGATGTGTTATATATATGTTCAAAGTATGAAATGTTAAAGTCAATTTATGACTACGTTGATTGATTAAACCATGTTGATTGAGTAAGGAACTCAATCTTTATACTTGTTATATGAACTGCAGCATGTATGTTATATGTTGAGCATGTTATTATGTGCTATGTGATGCATGAAAACTGTTAGATCTTGCTGGGTTGTCGAGCTCAACCTTGAAAATAACCACTTTTGCAGGTTCAAGATTCAAGGTAAAGTTATGTGTTACTTGAAAGACATGAATCAAATGTGATACTTGAAGATTTATACACTTTGATTGTGTTATTATTATTTGAACCATGTTTAAGGTTCCGAATAATGTATTAATGTTGAATTGTAATATAGTTTTGCGATGTAAACTATTGTAGTATTAAAATGATTCTGAGATATTTAGATGTAAAGGTTGAAGGTTTTGGGAGCGAGGATAGTTTGTAATAGAAAATTTTAATTATTCCGCAAATTTCAATGGTTGTATTATCGATTAATGATGTAAAATTAGAGGTTAAATGTATTATTAACGACCAAAGTCGAGAATTAAATTGTATTAATTTTGGGGTCGTTACAATTGGTATCAAAGCTATAGGTTATAAACCTTAGGTAGGAGTACCGTAGGCTATAACCTTAGAGAAGGAAGGTGAAGATAATGAAAGAATAAGCTCAAGTAGAGTTTGAATAATAAGAAGTGATTTAAGAAATTTTTAAAGAAGGGATTAAAACATGCGTGAGAGGATTCAAAGAAGAATCTCGTAGAGTTATAAGGAATATGAATGTGGGGTCACCCAACTCCAATAATAAGGATGTAAGGTGATAATAAATAGACAATGTCTATAAGAAGATAATGATAAAAAAGTTAAGAATAAAAAGTTATATTTAAGTATGGTACAATTGTACTCTTTAATAGTTGATGTATGGTATCTGGGCTAAACGATTCCTTCATAGAGTGGAGGTATATACGAACTAGCAACTCGGAACCTAGTTTGTTTGTTGTTTGTGGGAAACCACTCAACGTACCATATTGAAACTATTAGAGACTCGATGTGTACCAAGTATAAAAAGTGGATACGAATGATGAAAATGTGGAACTTGAATGAAATGTTGAGCAATGTAAATGAAGTTAGAGATTCTTAAAGGATGAAGTGTTATATAAACAAGAAAATTCAAAAAAGAATCTTGAAGAGATATAAAGATAAGAAATGAGAGTTGCCTAACTCCAATAGCCAAGATAACGAATAATGATGAATAGACAAAGTCTGTAAGATTAAAAGCATAAATGAAATCGTAAATGGTGAAAAGGGGAAAGAAAGAGGATCGTAAAACAAAACGATCATGAGTTAAGAAAAGAATTTTAAGGGAGATGATTATAGAATAAGATCACGACGTGATCAATTTAAGTTATAAAAGAAAGATGGTCTGTAATGTTTGAATAATTATAGCTTGACGCTATGAAGATGATGTACTATAAATTAGTACGAGATAAACTCATGAGGAGTTATCGATAATGTGATATGAGGAATTCGTATCGAGCAAAGAGCAAGTTAAGAATAAGATAGAGTTAGGTGGGATTTCAATTGAGGACTCATGTGATGGCTGAGTTGTACAAATCTTTTTATGGGCGAGGGTTTGTGCTTGCACTTAGTTTATCACATTGATAATCATTGGAATGTTGGTGTCGCGATATCAATGTATATGTGGAGAAAAGGTGATTCTTTTCTCATGTGTATGTTTGATAGTTAGAAACTATTAAGATTAGTCAGATATTATTAGGATTAGGTGCGGTTCTTAAAACTAATGCATATGGTATGTCCGTGACTCATAATAATATGGTATGTTTGGAACCCCTCAGCGAATGGATGCCTATGGTCTGACTAGGATAAGTTCTTAAACTCATATTATTGTGGCAAGTTACTGAACTTCCAATGTGTAGTAAGTTTGATGAACTATACTGGGGGTATTGGAAGATTGAAGTTGATGGAGGAAATTAGATATTCTAAATCTACTAGTTATGCTAGACTTTCAAAATTTATTGACTTCGTGCTGATGTTTGCACTTTTATTTTCTTGAAAAACATTGGATCAAATGATGAAACCAATGAGTTTTAAAAACAATACCATTATTCGTATGTCTATGCTAATTACTTCGGCTAGACAAAAATGATTTGAAATATATCAAAATATATTTTTTTTATATATCATCAATGAATCATGCAACCTAGTGCAGAGATAATAAAAAAACGATGGAGTCATCAATGCTGTATTACTTAGTGTTGGATGTGATCTAAGGATCGTCAGCCCACTATGGTATGATGTAGTATGATAAAATCACCAAATGACAGAATCCTCAAACGGACTGTAAATACAGTGCGGTATCATGATGTCATAAAAAAAGATTTTTGAGATTTCTTTAATATATGAGAATATATATATGTATATTTCGATTGATGTCCGAATTATTGTAGAAGTCTATGCTATTTGATTCAGTTCGACGAATATTGAAAGATGTTCATGAAATTTAAGCGTTCTTGAGAAGTTATGCCAAACCAAATTGTTTTGGTGCGGATTCAAATGTTGAAAAGTTGAGATGAACAACCCTTTTATAGGGGATTACGCGGAGGTGTTGAGATGTTTGTGCATAATACATTGTACGAAGGGTTGATCACCCTAAGTACGAGGAGTCCCTATAGTCTTATGACTGTTAAAGTTTAAGTTGAAAGATTACTTTTAACTATGGACATACGCATAGTGTTTAAATGTTTGTGCACAATACATCGTACGAAGGGCTTAACACCCTAAGTACGGGAGTCCCTATAGTCTAATGACTGTTAAGGTTTAAGTTGAAAGAGTACTTATAGCCGTGGACGTAGTTCAAGGTCTTATGACCCCTCAGCATGATTTGGAATCTTTTAAAATTCTTGAGTTATTCATACTGCCTCCCAATTATTGAGTAATTATGGAAGATTCTTTCTATTCTAAAAGGCGAATGTGGTAATGATGATATTCCTTAGAAAGAAGTAAGTCGTAGAATGCAACACTGAATGATGGATATGTTGAATATGTGAGAAAAGAAATTTTAAAATGAGAAGGAGATGAGTTATCAAAAAAATAATGTAAAACTTTTAATAGAAAAGTTTAATAATTGTAGAAAGATTTTTGTGGAAAGAAGTGTTTTTAGAATCCAATGAATGAATAAAGTATTAATGCAAAAATCTATTTTGATAGATTGAATGAATAAAGATTAATAAATAAAATTTTGAGGACGAAATTCTTAGAAGAATGGGTGAATGTAATATCCTGAGTGTTCATGATAACGATCCTTAGAGAGGGAAATGAACGGGTTAAAGAATATGTAAAACTCAAATATAATTGAGTCTAAGTAAAGGTTATGAAATAAAACTTACAAGAATTTATTGTGAAGAATTGTTTGAGTGGTAATAAATAAAACCTATATTAAGGTAATGTGTTGAAAATATTCAACGGTAAATTTTAAAAAGAGATTTGATGAAAATCTGAGTAAGGTAGGGTTTCGGTGATTCCGAGGACGGAATCCTTATAAGGGGGCAAAGATGTGACAACCCGAATTTTTATAAGTTATTAAAATAAGAATTTAATAATTAAAATTCTTCTTATGAGATGTTTTGAGTTTGAGTATGTATATATACGTGCTATATATGTTGAAATATATGATCAGGTGTGAAGAGAAATATATATATTCATATATTGGGGAAAGTGAGGTTTAATAGTTGAGTTAACTATTGAAGGAATTAAATGAATTTAGTAATTAATTTTAAATATTTATTGAATTAAATAAATATTTTAAATAATTTATTTATTGAGAAAAATAAATAATTTATAAAATTGTGATAAAATAAATTAGTTACGTGTGTATGATAATTAAATAAAGCAAAGATAAATTTTATTCTTTGAAGATTTAATTTAATGAATTAATTAAATTAAATGAGTTGTTTAATATTAAGGTAAATAAGTAAATTAAATAAAGTGATGTGTAAGTCTAATTTATTAATTAAATTAGATATATGATTATTTATTAATCATAAGAAGAATTATAATAAGAATTATAATTATTATAATTGTAAGTTGTGAGAATTGATTACAGCTGTAACAAAAAAAATTATATAATATAATATTATTAAAATAAACTAGTGGGGGATAATTGTGCGTAGCCAAACAAGGCCATTGGCTTATTGTAACTGAAGTAGACGTATTATTTTGCTAACGGAAGGATACGTGAGTGAAAGCCATATCAGTTATTCTTCGCGTCTTATTTCTAAGGCTAAATAGCAGAGAGAGATAGAGAGAGAGAGAGAGAGCTTGATGAGGAAGAGAGAAAATATAGTGGTTTGAGAGAGGGTTTTCTGAGATTGTCAAAAAGAGGAAGAAGGATTGCTAAAGCTCTTGTGACCATCTTGTAAAGAAATCAAGCATTGAAGGTATGAAAACCTAAGTTTATGTTCTAAATTTCTAATATTGGATTGTATGAATTTGATATTATAATTGTTAAAATTATTTTAGGTAATCAATTGGTTGTTATCTATACATGATTATAGTAAGAGAGTTCATGGAAAATTGGTTTGAAGAAGAGAAGTGAATATTAGTGTGTATTCATATGTTATGGCTTAAGAAAGTATGAAATTTTATGTCTAATATGTGTTATAAACTGTAAATTGATAATGGAAGTTGTTAGTATGTTGAAAAACGAAAAGAACGAAAGTTAAACGGACCAATTTGGTTGAGAACGCGAGTTCAGTGCGAATGAATTAAACTAAATGTGTTTAAAACATGAAAATATAGCATGAACAATTTGATTAGAACCCTTACAATGATTTGTTAATATGTTTGAAGTGTTATAATTATTCTCTAGATGAGTAGCTAAGAGTTTAATGAGTCCAACGAATCGAAAATCGACTAATTCAGACTTAAAACGAAAAAGATATGTCCAAAACTGTTTATGTGTGAAGCCGGTAGGCGGAGGGCCGCAGAGTCTTGTGTGGTAGCGCAATGAGCTAGGATTTGCTTGCAGGCAGCATACGGTATTGGAGAGCAAAAGGGGAGCGGTCGCGCCCCATGTGTTCTGATTCTGACTGTTTTGACTTGTTTTGGTAAAATGGTCATAACTATTTCATACGAACTCCGATTGAGGTGATTCAAGATGATCCGGAACGAGGACGAATAGACCTACAACTTTTGTTCTTTAAGTATTTCAATTTGAGGTCTTTGGGAAGGGTCAAATGTAACGCCCGAGAAAATCGGATTTATATGACAATTAAATTTTTATTTGATTATGTGAATTAAATGAATTTAATTGATTATTTTGTGAGTAAGTTATGTGAAGGTCGTTCTATGACCTAGAATGTGCTAACGTGGTTAGTATTCTGGTTACGTGCTAGGAATATTTGTTTGGAATTTCCAAGACAAAAATAAATATTTTTTCGAGAAATTTCCGTAAAAACACTATTCATCCGTTTATGTTCGGGGAATTATTTTGAAACTTTGAGAAACGCGTAATGATAGAATATAGAGATATGATGGAATATCTGATAATATTTCATTTATGGAAAATGCAGTTTTCTCCCGCGGACTTAAAACCTAAGGGTTGAGTATATTTATTTCTGAGGAGGAAATAATATGCGTAGAAGGAATGGCGTTAGGGTTAATGCGAGTGTTATACATTTATGGTACTATTTAATACCTATGTGTAATACGATGAGTAAATAGTACGATACGATTATTGTACGTGTAGTATACGATGAGAATACGCGAATTGTACGTTTAGAATACAATTCGTATTATAGTATTAAGATTAAGTCTTAATGACTAAGTCATTTGAGTTGGATTTTATTAGTCCAATTGTTAAATGACCAAGCCTAAGGAGGTTAGTGAGTTGAGCCCAAGCCAAGGCCCAATGTTTATTTAGTTAAGCCCAATTCATTTAAACCGAACCGTGGATCGATCCGGTAGGTCACTGAATGGGTAAAATCCATGGGGCAACCTATGGGGATGACCCATGGGGTGGTGGGCCGGCCACTTGATGTGGGAGCCAAGCATAAGGCTTGGTCACCAAGTATTTTGCTTGGTGACCACACATGAATAGTAAGGAGGTGATGTGTGTAATGTCCAAGTTACCCTCCATTCTCATTTACAAAAAATAAGAAGGCAAGGTTGGCCATTTGAGGGTTTAACAAATTCCAACCTAGATTATTTTGAGAGAGAAAGAGAGCTAGACTTATAAATCCTACACTTTGGAAGCTTGATCAAAGAGTTTTTCAAAAAAGTTTCATAAGAGTTCTTAAGGTATAATCCTTACCTTTTATCTCCATCTCTTTTTGATTTTTCTTTTATTTTGGAGAATCATAGATGGGTGGTATATGTCTTGTATGAGGGATTAAAGATGGCTTACAATAGATTCAATCTCTACAAGCCATGAGATTATAAGAATTATAAGGTTTAATATAGTTTTGAACCATGAAATATTGTTTGTTGAGATTGATCGTTTATAAACGATTGAACTCCATCAATACGTTAATAATGTCATGCCATTGCAAATACCGACAAAGAAAGTTGAAAGATCTTGCTAAATGGCGCATGGCCGCAATTGTTCATATTGCATGACACCAAGACAGAAGCTTTGCTTCGCTAAGCTGGCGTAGCCGCAAATACCAGTCTAGTGTTATGTAGGCAGCTACCAAGCGTCTGAAGTGCAAGGGCTTGGATTCTGACTTAGGTTTTCAACTGTAATTGTTTGGAGACCTATAGGGATAATGTTTGTACACTTCATAAGTGTATTAAAGCTATTCATATACTATCTATACTAGAGTATATGGTATGAAACTTAGGAATGAAATGCTTATTAATGAGTTAAGAACGTTGAACACAGTTGGTACTTTATCAACGATGTTCGAGTCCGGTTAGTAATGTCAGTTGATTAATAAACCGGGATGAAGGGTAATAAGTCTTGTTGAATTTAATAAAGTTATTAAGTTAACTAAGACATAGAAGAGAAAGACGTTGGTAAACAATGTGAACGTTTATTTGTTATCTAATTACAGTGTGCTATGTGAATATATCATGTAGATTATGTAAAGGCTGTGGTCAGTCGAGTAAATTGTTTGAAGACGCTGGAAGGCAAGTTTTCTTAACGGTTGTCTAACTTCCATGTTAGCCAAGTTTTATGTGATTCGTTGAACTGAATTGCATGACTTGTTTTAAAGAAGGGTCGATGCCAGATTTATTTCGGCTAGACTACTCGTATGATATAGATTGATTGATATTCATATCTTTCTATATAGAAATGTTAACGCTATCCTATGCCAAGTGATTGGTACGGATGTGAAGGTGAGGTTTGTCTATTAACAAACAAAAGTATTTTTCATCGATTATTCGATGGGCACGCGAGTTTGCCAAAAATATTAAACGTAAATACATTTAATGAATGAGTGTTGATCAACATAGAGTACAATAGGATGATCACCTAGAAGTGCCCGTAAGTTATCAGATGAATGGCCTTAGTGCTGTGGACTCCTTTTCAAGTATAAAAATTGAAAATTATTGTTCATGGTCTATCGACCGGTTCAGAATTTCTAAATTATTCTATACTTTGGGAATTGATGTTATGAACTGTTAAAGTATTATTGATTCATAATACTTCATAACTATTGTTCAGTTATGTCAGAAGTGTTATATAATTCACGAATGTGGTATTACTATTATCATTGATTAAACTTGTTGAGCTGTCATGCTCACTTCTTGAGTGAATTATATAACTACAGTTAAGGATGAACGTACTGTGAATGCCAAGAGAGATAAGGACAAAGCTAAGATGGATTCTTAGGCATTGTGTAATAGTTTAGTAAGTTTATATGTATTATACAATATGAACAATGAACGATGTAACCGGTTTATGAACCTGGGAAGGATTTTTACTTTGATTGTAATAAGAAGATAGTAATTACATTCATTTTGTTGTATTTCAATGGAATGATTGTATGGATGTTAGTACAGTGGAGCACCATATGTCAGATTGGAAGATACCCGAATTTGGGGGCGTCACATCAAAACAGTCATCTTTGTGACTGTTACGCAATTGGAGGCAATTGGAGGGTGTCGGGCATGCACGTATGCTAGTGTAGTACTCTTGACGATAAAAGATGTTGTTCTAAATTATAAAACATGAATGTTAGTAAATATAATGATTCTTAACATTAATATAATAATGTATTAGATAAGTTTTAGAAGCATAGTATGCATGCACAAGAGAGGAAAATCGAGAGTGTGACGAATAAACGTCGAAACACCGTGATACATATTAATGAACGTAAAAAGTGTTTTAAGTCAAATAAAATAGATATTATAAAATATGAAATGAGTTTAATATAAAACCAATAATGATTCCTAGCAAGATTTAAACACTTGAATGAATTTCGAATATTATATAAGTCAAAAATTTAACACAATCTAATTGAACATTGTGCGCTAAACTAATAGGAAAAATTATGAGATGTGGAGTAGAGTTTACATTACAATTACTATGTGTTGTTATGTGACTAATAATTGATGTGTATGATTATATAATTGTGTAGGGCACGTGAAGTGCAGATAACTGTAAGCTGTTAAAGGTTTATTGGTAAACAACGATCAAGGCAAGTCTTTCAGTTCCTACTTGTTATGTGAACTTGATGATTAACTATTTTAAATCTTTATTGCAAAGAGTATGATGTGTTATATATATGTTCAAAGTATGAAATATTAAAGTCAATTTATGACTACGTTGATTGATTAAAGCATGCTGATTGAGTAAGGAACTCAATCTTTATACTTGTTATATGAACTACACATGTATGTTATACGTTGAGTATGTTATTATGTGTTATGTGATGCATGAAAACTGTTAGATCTTGCTGGGCTGTCAAGCTTAACCTTGCAAATAACCACTTTTGTAGGTTCAAGATTCAAGGTAAAGTTATGTGTTACTTGAAAGACATGAATCAGATGTGATACTTGAAGACTTATACACTTTGGTTGTGTTATTATTTTTGAACCATGTTTAAGGTTCCAAATAATGTATTAATGTTGAATTGTAATATCGTTTTGCGATGTAAATTATTGTAGTATTAAAATGATTCTAAGATATTTAGATGTAAAGGTTGAAGGTTTTGGGAACGAGGATAGTTTGTAATAGAAAATTTTAATTATTCCGCAAATTTTAATGGTTGTATTATCGATTAATGATGTAAAATTAGAGGTTGAATGTATTATTAACGACCGAAGTCGAGAATTAAATTGTATGAATTTTTGGGTCGTTACATCCTCTTTCAAAATCAATAGTCAATATATATATATTAAGAAACTAATTAAACCTCAATTTTACTTTAAACTAAGTTATAATCATATATATTCATACCAATTCACTGTAATATGGTTTTATTCACAAATAATTACATAACATGAATTAATTCATCTATAAACTTATGAAAACAACTTTTTAACCACCAATTTATCATATAAAACTATATATAACAAATAATTCAACCTCTAGAAAGATTTTACAGAGTATTTTGGAAGAGAATAAAATTATAACTTTTAAAAAAATAAAACAGTGAGATGATACCTTAGTTTTAGAAGATAATGGCTATTCTTTGAAAGCTTTCTCTTCTCCAATTTCTCTCTCAAATTCTCTAGCCTTCTCCCAACTCTCTCTCAATTTTCTTTCTCTGCAACTTATTCTTTTCTTCTTTTTCTTCTTCTGAGTTCTTCCTATCTAACTCTAACTTACGTATTAACAAATATAACGTATAGGTAATAATATAGGTATTAAATATATAATATAAATATATGTATAACTGATATCAGTTATCTTATTTTTAAAAATCAAAAGCCATAAGGCTTGTTTGGCTAATTACCTTAAAATTAACCAATTAATCCTTATGTCTTGTTTGGTAAAATATATTTAAATTAAAGACTTAACATTAATTAAGCCTTGTTTGGCAAAAACTGAATTAATCTCCTTTAACTTATTTTAATAACACCTTTATAGCATAGTTTATGGTTACACTTTAATTAAATAAATTTTAATATTCAATCTAATTAATTCTAATAACAATTTATTAAATTAATTCACCACATAAACCAATACGACATAATTATAATTTTTTTATAATTATAATTTTATTTAATCAACTAACACATCATTTTAATTACAAATTCACATTAAATATTATTATAATAATTCATTTAATCATTATAAACTCTCTAACTTAATTATTAAATAAAATGAGAATATTATCTCAAGATGATCAATTTTCTTAACTCATAAATTATTTATTTAACAAATAAATAATCAACTCAAATCACCTTAAACAAATATTTATTTGATCAATAAAAACATCAATTAAAATATTTATATAACTCAATAAATATTTTGAATTACAATTTAAAATTATGGATTGTTACACTCGCTAAGGAATACCTAATGGAGTTTTACTTGTCTGTCAATAAGAACTCCTGTAGTGATCGTAGTACAAGTGATCCTTAGACTTGAGATCATCATAGTATCTTTTATATAATAAGTTATACTTTGACATGTCCCTTAAGACCCTTAGGGTATATCAAAGGGTATGCTTGGGTGTAATAAGTTATATATGGAGGTAATGCATAATCAATAAAGAATCTACCGCTTCTAGTAAAAGAAGAGATATGTCCTATGTGATTCGATAAATGACAACCCAGGAATCCTTGGCCAAGGTGGAATGAAATTAGAAATGAGTTTCTAATTTGCATTCATTGGGAGTTGTGCATTTGAAAATCGGAATACATACAATTAAATAAAATAAGACTTGACAAAAATTGCATGTCTTATATTTAATTGGGACATTATATGGTGGAAAGATTGAATTGTAAGTTAACAATTTACTCAAAGGTTCTTTTATGATTAATGTAGAAATCTATATTATCTAGAAAGTCGTTGATCACTAAGGGAGCTTACCCTTATTGTAGAATAAATATTATTTATTTAAATAAATAAATAGTTTAATTTATTTATTTAAATAATATTAGAATTGTTCTAATTGATTTATTCACAACCGGCCGGTTTAATATGGAGAACCTAAAGGGTCACACCGTAAGAGGAAGAATAATTATTTAAGAAGTTAATGGCATAATCGTAATAATAAGTTAAGTGTATTTAATTTAATATATGGTGATAGAATAAATTAAATAGCTTAATATTTATTATTTAATATTTTGAAAATATTAAATATAAATTAATAAGAGGAGTCTTATTATTATTATTACTATTATTATTATTTAATTACTAAAGAAGTTTGGAAATTAATTAATAAAAGTACTCTCATATATTCCTAATAAGATTAGGAGGCTAATTAGTTAAAAGAGTTTAATTTCAAATTAGATTAGGAGCCTAATTAATTAAAAATGGATTAAAAGAGTTTAATTAATTAAAATAAAACCCTATTCATAAATTGTTTAAGAGGGTTGCCTACATCTATAAATAAGAGAAGTCTTATTTTGATTTAAGGTTAATGACAATTCTAAGAGTTGAGAGAGTACACATTATTCTATAAAGATAGAATTAGGATTTTGCAAAACACTCATTTCCTTGAATACTTGTTCTTTCTTGGTGGATCACCTCTAGAGGACAAACACTTGGGTGACTAACATTGATCAAAGGAAGGAATCCAACCCGGAGTATTCAAGGAGAACGTGAAAGAAATTAGAGGTGAACTTGTACCCGAGGAAGCTAGTTTCTACAAAGGTATAAATCCGATCTCATTCTCTTTTCTATTGATTGATAATTATGCACAAAGTTTGATTATGGTGATGGCTTGTATGAAAAATTTTAAAATCTATTTTATCGCGCTTCCGCACCTTTTATGTAATTTGATTGTGTTGGTCGTTTTTCGGATCAATATATGTGTGCAAGTATACATAGTCAACAAGTACTATAATGAAAGTAAAGTATCGTTCCCACGGAGAAAATTAAACTGAAATCTAATCTAGCAAGCACCAATTTTATAAATATTTCAGTCTCTTTAAACAAATGGATGAGATTGTGAATTATCTAAATTTTACTGAGAAACAAATTAAACTAATTAACATGTGATTAAATCAGATAAGGGAAATATGAGATTATAATTTCACTTATTGTAGCACTTAGATTGACATACTTCCTGATAAACCCAATTAATTACTTTGGATTGTTAGTTGAGAACACACAAGCAAAATATGACCATCTCTCGATGTACCATACGCATATCACATTAAATCCACAATAGATAGAATGAATACAAACACCATAATTAACTAACCCACTATATCTCTATGTAAATTATAATAAATTAGGGTTTAAGCGCAAATTCTCGATAGACTACACGCGGTGCTTCGGTATATCTCTATCCTAGGCAGGAATCTTGAATTTCATCACCATGTAGAAGTCATAAACACATGACAACATGATCAGATATGAACCTATACTCCATTTCTAAATTTAATATAGGTTATCACAATAATTGGTGATCAAGAAATTAATTAATTAACCCAAATCATGTTTAGACAATCCATTAACAATTAATTGAAGTTAACCAAAGAAGCATATCAATTTCGGCTAAGCAACAAGATCCATTATAATCCCAAAATAGGGGTTAGTTTATAATTGAAATAAAATCCAATAACCATAATTGTTTATACATTGAAAAGTGCAAATAGAAGTAAAGAGAAGTATGAATTAAGGATAGCAAATCTGAATTTCTTCTCTTGCTTCAACTCTGAACTTCCAAGGATCTTCAATTGCTTTAATCTCCAAAGATCTAACTTAATCTAAGCTAATCTAGGAATGAAAATCATAAACCTAAGCTAGATTTAAAAAGTAGAGAATAGAATATGTGTATATCCCTCTCTATTCTTCGTATATCCCAAAATGGCTAAATAAATTGTTCTGATATATTACATCACTCTCCAAAGACCCCTCCTTCAAGCTACTCTCCCATTGGTCATTTAAATGAAAAGTCATCATTTTGTTCATCAGAGAATGGTTCAACCGCACTGTGTAGTAAGCTTAATTGGGCGCGGGCACACTGTGTAGGATCTCTGGGTAGCTAATGGCGCGGTCGCGCTGCCTAACAAGCCAATATTGGCGCGCTCGCGCGACACACCATAATTCAATTTCTGCTTTCTTCTATTGTTGCATCTTCACTTTCCATTACCTCAACACTTGATCACTTTACGCTCTTAACACATCTTTTTTAGCTCCAAATGCCACCAATTGAGTTCCCGAGCATGAATCCTACAAAATGAAAGGAAATGTATGAAAAGGGACTAAGAAATACGGGATTATGCAATGATTAAAGTTTAGTTAATATCGTATAAATAGGTATAAAACCTACTTATCAGATTGCATGATCGCGCTATATACAAACCTAACAATAAGATGGTCATCAGACCAAAAACTTTCTTTCTTTCTTTATTTCATTAAAAAGGACAACCCCGATTATTGAAACCTTAAATCTAATATCACTTACGAGTACCTTTAGGTGATCAACCTATAGTACCCTATGTTGATCAACACTCATTCGTTAAACGTATTTACATTTCAATTATGACACTATGCGTATTAGTTGAAAGCTCGACTAAAAAAATTTATTTGTTAAATTTCAAACTCACCTTAAATTCACACCAAAACAATTTGGTTTGGATAGCTTTGACAACCCTAGAATTTAGACAATTTATAAAATCTTAAAAGATTGAATAAAGGTTCAATAATAAAACCTAGACTGGGGAAATAGAGTATTGAATAAGAATTATGTGAAGGATTTTTATAGATCTAAAAATTTTTGTGGAGACTTACATGGTTAAGTGTATAAGTGTATATGGTTTGTGTATGTGATTATATATATGTGTTCAGTTTGTGGTTAAGGATTGATCGAGGATTTATCAGATAAGTAGTAACATTAGCAAACCCTAATGTTATTTTAAGAACTTCAATGTTCAGTTAGAAAACCCTAATGATTGGTTAGAAACCCTAACGATTTGTTTGGAAACCCTAATTTTAGTTCCGGGAATCCAAAACCCTAACTGGGAGTTTCAAAACCCTAAATTGGGAGCTCAAATGCTAAGTATAAAACCCTAAGGGTTAATATTTATGGAATATATATGAAATGACTAAATTTCCCTTTCAAATTGTAGGGGAAATGACCGAAATACCATTAGTAGGTGCAAAATGACTAAAATACCCCTTTACTTACTTTTTAAGTAAAAGATATCACACAATCTTGGTGACTCATCACTTGGATATTGCCATGTGCTTCAAATCATTTTACATCAGCCAACAAGTGCCACCTTGCAACACTTAGGTGCATTGAATCAAAAGATTAAAGATTAAAGTAAGAAAATATCTCACTTTACTTCTCATTCTAACCAAGCCATTCTCTCTCTCCAATTTTGAAATATTGAGAGGAGCTAAGTCATAAAGTTAAGCCCATATCACCTCATACACTATCTAATATCAGATCATAAGGGCAGAATCAAGATTTGGCACTAAAGAGGTATAAACCCTAAATTTTCTAAATCCTTGTGATTTATGTTATATGATGTTATTATGTGTTTAGAGTTATGTTATATGATGTTATTTAGTTATCTAAAATGTTAAATCAAGGATGTAATATCCCGAGTGTTTATGATAACGATCCTTAGAAAAGGAAATAAATGGGTTAAAGAATATATAATATTTAATATATGACTGTGTTTAATTGAAAGTTATGTAACCTAAAAGTTGTAGAAGAAATGAATGAAGTATATATATATATATATGTAAATTTTTTTTCTAAGTTAACATGTTGAAGTTATTCAACGATAATTGTGAAAGAGATTTTGTGAAAACCTTAGTAAAGTAGGGTTTCGGTGATTCCGAGGACGAAATCCTTATAAGGAGGGAAGGATGTGACAGCCCGAATTTTCATAAGTTATTAAAATAAGAATTTAATAATTAAAATTCTTATTATGAGGTGTATATATTTTGAATAATGTGATTTGGTATGAAGAGAATTATATATTCATATGTTGGAGAATGTGAGGTTTAATAGTTAATTTAACTATTAAAGAAATTAAATGAGATTGTTACGGGAAGGTAATTAACTAAATAATATTAGTTAATTTAATTAAGTTAAAAATTATATTATGAAATAATATAATTCGATTATTATGCTTTATGGCAATGAAATTGGTATGCATTAAAATTTCATAAATAATGAGAGTAATTCACTTAATTAAAATGGTGAATGAATATAAATATATTTGATGGTAATTGTTATTAGATTTAATTAAATTGAATATTAGAATTTGATTAAATAAAGTGTGACCATAAACTATACTATAAATGAGTTATTAAAATAAATTAAAAGAGTTTTAAATTTGGTTTTACCAAACAAAGCCTTAGAGCTTTTGAAATTCTTGTTTTAATCTTGTTTTGCCAAACAATGCTTAAGGAATGACTAAGTCATTATTTTAATTAGTTTTACCAAACAAGGCATAAGGGTTGTAAGTTATTAATTTTTAAAGTGGTTTAGCCAAACAAGCCTTATGGCTTTTGATTTTTTTTTTTTTAAAATATAACTGACATCAGTTATACATATAATTATATTATATATTAATATGTATTATATTATACGTTATATTTTCAAAGTTACGTAAGTTGTAAAAGAGAAGAAGAGAGAATACAGAGAAGAAGAAGAAGAAGAAGAAGAAGAAGAAGAAGAAGGGAAACCTTGAGAAAACAAAAGAAAAGCTTTCATTATCTCCATCTTTTCTCCTAATTCAACCTAGAAAGGTATCAAACTAACCCTTATACTAAATTAAGATGTTTTGTTTTTAGTCTTTGTAAAATTAGGTTTGATTGTGAATTTATATGCATATATGGTGTTCATATGTTTTCATGTATACGCTTACATGAGATTTTTATAGTTGTTCAAAAGTTTTAATTCACAAAGATATGATGAACATGATGAAATCATGTTCATAGTGTTTGATTATGAAGTTATGTTGAAAATTATGCTTAAATCTTTGATTTGAGCATGAGCTATGTGTAATATGGGTTATATTATGATATATCATGAATTATATGGTTGTTCTAGCAATTCAATCAATGTAATTTTGATAAACAAGAGGAATTGTGTTCATAATGATTTTCTGTGAATTAAATTCTGAAAAATGGCCTTTGAAACTATCAAATTGATGTTTGGTTATGATTTATTGTTGAAATTGATCATGTATTATGTTAGTATGTTAAAAATATGAGTTATCACAATTGGAATTACTTGAATTGGTTTAAAAACGAATTCACAGTGAGAATTTCGATATGAATGTTAAAAGAAGAGGAAATAAGAGAAATAGTGAAATTAAAAGTTATAATATTTGATGTTTATGTTGTTTATGTGGTTAGAAACGTGTTAGAAACATTAGTTTATGTTTCCGTAAACATATTACACCTTGGGTAGGTTGGTATGGTTCTTAGAAAGGAGTTTGTAGGCCTAATTTGGCTTTCAGTAGTGTTTGGGATGAAAATTCGCTAATTAGCAGAAGAGACCCCCGCCCTGGTGGGCTAACCTAGTGTAAATACCCCCGCTACAAGCGGGGAGTGGTCTGTTTTGCCAAATTGTGAAGAAAAAAACTAAGACCGGACATATTTTACTAAAACAAACATGACATTTTCATACGAACTCCGATTGAGGTGATTCAAGATGATCCGGAACGAGGACGAGTATACCTACAACTTTTGTTCTTTAAGTTTTTCAATTTGATGTCAGGAACATGGGTCAAAATTGTCATCTTTAGGACTTATATTTTCGGGGGCAATCGGGGGGCGTCAGGCATGCACGTATACATGTGTAATGCTTCTGACGATAAAAGATGTTGTTCTAAATTATAAAACATGAATGTTAGTAAACATAATGATTCTTAACATTAATAAATAATGTATAGATAAGTTGTAGAAGCATAGTAAGCATACACAAGAGAGACAAATCGGGCGTGCGACGAATAAACGTCGAAACGCCGTGATAAGTGTTAATAAACGTAAAAAGTATTTTAAGTCAAATGAAATGAATATTATAAAATATGAAATGGGTTTAATATAAAACCAATAATGATTCCTAGCAAGATTTAAACACTTGAATGAATTTCGAATATTACATAAGTCAAAAAGTTAACACAATCTAATTGAACATTGTGTGCTAATTAATAGGAAGGATTATGATATGTGGAATAGAGTTTACATTACAATTACTGTAAGACACCAAATTTTACAAAATAAAAGTTTAATTTAATTTATAATTATTATTTTGAAACTGTAAAATGTTAAATTGATAAATGGTCAAATGAGCAATTAATCGGATAAATGAGTAAATAAAAGAGGAGGAATTAAATTATTAAATTGGTGGGCTATTGGGGGTGGCTAAATGCTGGAGAAATGGGGGGACAAGATAGTGGGAGGAAGAAAACAAAAAGATAAGAAAGGAAGAAAAAGAGAAAGAGAAATAAAAGAAGGAAAAAGGATACCCCCTTCTCACACATTTATAACTCACAGGAGTTATCAAAAAAATAGAGAAGAGAGAGAGAGAGATAGAGAGAAATAGAGAAAGAGAGAATTAGAAGAAGATGAAATAAGAAGATGAAACTATGAAGCAATGAAGAAAGAATAAGAACTCAAAAGGTAAAACCAAAACTTTTCATCTCTTTAATTTTTCCTAAGAGTTTAATTTGTTGAAGGTTGGGTTATAGGAGATCATGATGGATCCAAAGTAATAATGAAGTACATGATGATTTTATGTTTATTCCATTTCATAATCAAATTTAAGATCAAAAAGTTAGGCATGTGTTTGAGGATGATTAAAAGTTATTTTGAGGACTTAAATCAAACTTGTAAAAGTGTTAATGGTTGATTTATGTGTAAAATTTGAGGGGGAGGATCTATAGATTAAGAAGTTGTGGAAATATTCTAATTTGAAAGAACTAAAAATGATTTAAATTGAAGTTGTGATGAAAGTTTTCGTAAAACATGTTAATCGATGAAAAACTTAGTCTTAGGGGACTTTGGAGCCAAATTTCGGAATAATTAATGAATTTAAAAAATTATGAAATCATGGGGGTTTTGTAGAGCATGTTCAAATATTTTCATAGCCTCAAAAACGGACTAATTGCAATAACGGATGAAGAAGTTATGAAGATTTGAAGTATGTGCGTCAAAAGTTATAAAATCTGGAAAATTGGAGTTAAGTGCCAAGGATCGAGCGCCTAGGCGCTAGGCTCGGTGCTTAAACTCTGTTCTTGGGCGCCTAGGCGCTTGCCCAAGGCCAAATTTGGGGGCCTAGGAGCTGGTCAAGTGTTAAGCCAAAATCTGTCCAGACGTCCTTTAGAAAATTGGGCATAACATTTTCATACGAAATTCGATTGAGGTGATTCAAGATTATTCGGAAAGACAACGAGTAGACCTAAACTTTCATTGTTTATGTTTTGAGATTTGAGGTCGGTATCAAGGCCTAAAATTGCTATTATAGGGACTGTTGTGCATTTAGAGGAAATTGGAGGACGTCAGGAATGCACGTATGCAACGTGTAATGTTTTCGACGATAAAGGATGTTGTTCTAAGTTGTAAAACATGAACATTGTTAAATATAATGATATTTAACATTAATATATGATGAATTAGATAAGTATGATATACAGTTGTTTGTTCAATTATTTTCTTATACAAAAGTAAGTTTGGCAGGACTTGCCGACACTCTACTTTTTCTAAAGTAGTCTGGACCACAACTCAATTATTTTTAAAACGTGTACAAGTTGGTTTAATCTTCTCTATGGGACCATAAATTCCACTACCATTATTATATACCTCATTTTGTTATTTTGTCAAAGCGTGTGTGCTAATTGTTTCCTCAATTTTCAGTATAAATAGGTTGCCCGGTTGAGCAACTAAACACACACCATCACTACACTAAAAATATAGAATTCTATTACTACAATATTGTGATTATAATATTGTGAGTATATCTTTGGCCTGTAGTGCAAAGACGGACTGTTGGTTATTGGTTTTACAGTTGTATATCTTTGGCCTGTAGTGCAAAGACGGACTATTGGTTATTGGTTTTACATTGTATATTGTTGGCCTGTAGTGCAAAGACGGACTGTTGGTTATTGGTTTTACAGTTGTATATCTTTGGCCTGTAGTGCAAAGTCGGACTGTTGGTTATTGGTTTTATAGTTGTATATCTTTGGCCTGCAGTGCAAAGATGGATTGTTGGTTATTTGTTTTACAGTTGTATATCTTTGGCCTGTAGTGAAAAGATGGACTATTGGTTATTGGTTTTACAGTTGAATATCTTTGGCCTGTAGTGCAAAGACGGACTGTTGGTTTTTGATTTTAAAGTTGCATGTCTTAGGCTTGTATTGCAAAGATGGACTGTTGATTTACCTGATTATAAATATGAATTATGATTTAATTATAATCTGTGGTGGTTCAGGTGAAAACAGGTGATGAGAGTTTTCTTTGTGTTGGGTATAACAAAGAACTATTGATGAGTATTACAGGAATGAAATATTAACGATGGACTTTTTATCTAGAGGAGATAGTAGACATTATGTTCTACTTGACTCTTCTAATGGATTGTTGATTCCGCTGCTATTATGATTGAAAACTTTTATCTTCTACCATATGTTCTAAATATCTGAATTATTTTGATAATTTAATTATCTTAAGTCATGATATTCTTTACTGGGCTATTTGTGCTCACCCTTTTACTTCACCACCCCTTTCAGGTAATAAAAGTGTAGTTGGGACTAGCAGAGTGAACATGGGTATAAAGTGGTGATACGAATTAGTCACAAGCCTAATCAAATTATGAAACGGTGTGACATAATATTTGTACTGAGAACTTAAAATGTGTGTGACATGTTTTATACATCATTTAATATTTAATTTTGGTGAACAACAATAGGGTGAGGCGAATCAGAATTTAGAAGCGTCAAAGGTGCACTCCATTAGAATGAGGAGAACAGAAATCTTCTCGTGTCCCTTCGGGGACTTGATATATTTGTTGTTGTACTTTATATGGCATTGTAATAATTTAAATATGAATATTGTCATATTATATACGTAACAATATTTTTATTGAAACACACAGTATATGAGTTGTCGTATTTTTCACGACAGTTGTATAAATGGAGTTGTTAGTAGTGTATTTTTTGTCGACCCAAGATGGGTGGCGTATACCTATTTTGGGGGCGTCACAATTCCTATGTGTTGTTATGTGACTAATAGTTGATGTGTATGATTATATAATTGTGCAGGGCACATGAAGTGCAAATAACTGTAAGCTGTTAAACTGTTATTGGTAAACAACGATCAAGGCAAGTCTTTCAGTTCCTATTTGCTATGTGAATTTGATGATGAACTGTTTGAAATATTTATTCCAAGTAGCATGGTGAGTTATATTAATGTTGAAAGTATGAAATGTTAAAGTCAATTTATGACTACGTTGATTGAGTAATGAATGTTGATTGAGTAATGAACTCAATCTTTATACTTGTTATATGAACTACAGCATGTATGTTATATTAGTCCAATGTTTATGAGATGTATATAGAGCATGTTATTATGTGCTATGTGATGCATGAAAATTGTTAGATTTTATTTGAAATTTCATCGAGCTCACCTTTTGCAAATAACCACTTTTGTAGGTTAAAGATTTCAGGTAAAGTTATGTGCTACTTGAAAGATATGAATCAGATGTGATATTTGAAGATTTATATACTTTGGTTGAGTTATTATTATTTGAACCATGTTTAAGGTTCCGAATAATGTATTAATGTTGAATTGTAATATCGTTTTGCGATGTAAACTCTTGTAGTATTAAAATGATTCTGAGATATTTAGATGTAAAGGTTGAAAGTTCTAGGAACGAGAATAGTTTGTAATAAAAATTTTTAATTATTTCGCAAATTTCAATGGTTGTATTATCGTTTAATGATGTAAAATTAGAGGTTGAATGTATTGTTAACGACTGAAGTCGAGAATTAAATTGTATGAATTTTGGAGTCGTTACAAAGGATCCATAACATCTGGATGGAAGAAAATATAGTTTTTAAAAATGACTTAGAACCCTAATTTTAAGAACTGACAACCATATGTCAGAGCCTCTAGATCTTTGTGTGTTAGATGTTATGTGTGTTTGGTGTTATAAATTTGTTCTATGCCATGAGGAGAGTAGACTGAAAGTGGAATCAAGTTCATACCATGTCTAGATCTCAAGTTATGAGTGGTCAAACATGGTTGACCAACCACGGGAACTGATTTCTAGAAAAACCAGAAACCCAGATAGCTCTGACAAGCTTTTTAAGGCCTTTGATCTTGCAACTGTTAAGTAGTTAGGTTATGTTGATGTTTAGGATTTGTAGTCTGACATATGGACTACACAATCATTCCATTAAAACACCTAGATTAACAACAAAATGAAAGATAATCATTGTCAAACAAGGGTTGACCAACTGTTCGGATGAATTTCTGGAAAACCTAGATTCATGAAGAATAGGTGCTCTGACATGGTTTGACTAGCCTAGATCTCTCACATGTGATGTTGTTAAGCTACAAAAGTGTGTTACTTTTATACCTTGGCGTCTCTACTACAAGATTGTATCATTTAAACACATTGAGTAAACTCATAATCAAAGTTACAAAGCTTCAAAGTATGACCCTTGACACTGCTTGAGTTTCTAGGCAATCCAGAAACTCCAGAACATGTCTGACAACCATTTGAAAGGCTTATATCTTCTTGTTATGGTATAGTTTGACACTGTTATTGGTTTGTGATTATAGTATTACATCAATACTACAACACTAATGAACTTTGAAGCCTAGAAACATGAAGATCAAAGAATTATGAGTGGTCAAAGTGAGTACCCTGGTGACTGACTTAGCATGTTCTTGGTTGCTTAATAATACCTATAGCGACAGTTTTGTTGCTATAGCAACCTTTAGCGATAGTTTATTTATAAAATGAATTATTTTATTAAATGATTAGAATTAAATGATTTATAATTATGAAAAATTCATAATTAATTTGTAAAAATTATTTTAAAGCGTGAAAATGGATTTTTAATAATTTAGAATATATTTCATTAATATTTTAATATTTTTAAATATTAATGTTATTTAATTTATTTAATAATTATATTAAATGAATTATTTAAAATGATTTTAATACTTTAAAATCATTTGAAAATATATTAAAGTGTTAGAACATATTATAAGTTATTTTGAATGCCTTTTAATATTTTGAGATGAATTTTATTAATAATTTAATATTAATGATAATTAATTTATTTAATAAATGTATTAAATAAATTATGGGAAAATGGTTTTAATGTTTTAAAAATCATATACAAATGATTTAAGGGTTTTATAAATGTTTTAAGTTATAAAACATCACTTTTAATATTTTGTCATGAAATACATTAATATTTTAATATTAATGGCGAGTTATGTATTAATGGTTTTAAATATTTTAAAATCATTTAAATGTGATAATAAGGTATTAAAAATACTTTGAGATATTATAAATATTTTATAATAATATGTTGTGTATTTCATTAATATTTGAAATTAATTAAATATTAATGATAATGGAATATTATGGTATATACATTATATAAATATGATATTAATGATTGAAAAATCATGATAAATGGTAATAATTATCTGAAAATTATTATAAGCCTTTGAAAAATATTTTGACTGATTAATAAATTATCTAAGATAATGTTAAAGCATTTAAGTGGAGTCTTGTTGATATTAGGCTCAATAATTATCCGATTAAGGAATCGGGATGTCGAAATAGTATCGAACTCAACTTAGACTGTAATAGTTTGACTTGTTATCAGGTCTTATGTGTTTTATTGACTATTAGGATTATGTGGTAATGTGTTTAGGTTATTTTATAATTGTAATTAACAATAGTAATTGTGATGATATTATTCTAATTTGGAGATCGATATTATTAATATTAGGTCTTCAGATGAAGCTATATAGACTGTGTAGCAGTAGTCAACGATACAGGCAAGTTCCTTAACTGTACTCACTTATTGTGCAAGTTTCTCTAACTCAAACTCGAGTTGTATTTTTATAAAATATGCTAGTGATTAATCATTGTTGATTACATCACGTCTATGATTTGTTGATTCGCACGTTGTGCATGTTGCATATATTCATCAGGTATGAAAGGCTGATCACCTTCATTACCATTTGGTCCAGTTGATTTATTCATGTTCATTATTGACCATTCATATTTATTGTCTCGGTCGTTCAGTTATGAAAATTGATTCATGCTATTTCACAATATTTATATTGTTGAAAGTCATCCAGCTTATTGTTTATTCTTTTAATCATGATATGTCTTTTCTTTGAACATAAAATTACTGGGTAAATTTGTTGCTCACCCTTGCTATATCATGACTAACATTGCAGATTATGATGAATACTTTGGATACAGGCGAAGGAAAATGACATTGTATGTTAGATAGGATTTTGAATTCAGGTATAAGTTAAGGTTATCGACCTTGGGAATAATGTGTAAAGTTTAATGTATAAACAATTTATATTTATATCTTCCGCAATAGTTATAGAATTAGTATACCAGATTTGTGGTGATTAGTACCAGGATCTAGGGATGTTACACTTGGTATCACAGCTATAAGTTGGGGATGCTACACTTGGTATTAGAGTTGTAGGGTTACCTTAGGCTAATAACCGCAGTGATAAGGATAAAAACTAACTCAAATAGAGTTAGTGCGTCAAAAAGATTCAAAGACGAATCTCGGCGAGTTATAAAGATATGGAGTTACCTAACTCTGATAATAAAGGTGAACATTAGTGATGAATAGATAGAGTCTAAAAGACTAAAATTACATGGAAAGGAGACCGTAAAACAAAACGATCATGATATATAAATGAATCATAATATAATACGATGAGATCACCTCGTGATCTGATAAAGTCATAGTAGGGAGGAGGACCAATCTAATGATTGAAGATTTTATGGAAAAATTGATGAGTATTAGTTATACTATGAATTGGTATGATGCAAATTCAGGAAAGAATTGTAGATGCGGATTAAACAAAATTCGTATTGATTATGGAGCTAGGATTAAGTGGGATTTCAATTGAGGACTCATGTTAGCAGCTGAGTTTTATGATTCCTTGTATAGGCGGGGAATTTGTACTTGGTTTTAGAACCACTTAGCTTCCTAGTTGATATAGTGATTAAGTTGAACAATTATTTGTATGGGCGGGGAATTGTCCTTGGTGTAACAACCGTTTAGCTTCCTATATTGATTAGTGGCTGGGTTGAACAATTCTTTGTATAGGAAGGGGATTGTGTTTGGTTCGACGACCACTTAGCTTCTGGTATTGATAATCATTGAAATGTCTGTGTCGCGCTGTTTGCTATATACATGTTGAGAATGTGATTCTTTTCTCATGAATATAACACATAGGTAGACAATAAAAGATTATGTGCGAGTTCTTAAAACTCATACTTATGGTAAGTTCGTGACTCATAATTATATGGTATGTTTTTGAACCCCTCAGCGAATGGACGCCTATGGTCTGACTAGGATAAGTTCTTAAACTCATATTATTGTGGCAAGTTACTGAACTCATAACGTGTGGTAAGTTTGACGAACTGGGGTATAGCTAAGTGTGAATGGAGAATTAAGGATGATAGTAATAGATAGACTGATTAAGCAATGGATCATTAGTGGAAGCATAGGTATTCCAAATCTTCTAGCTATGCTAGACTTTGAAATTTTTGACATCAAGCTAAATACGCACTATGTGCCTTTTAAAAATGAATTTTTATTCTCAACACATGGTGACCATTGTGTATGTGTGGTCTTCGGGACACTGACACATCATTACCTGTTGAGATGATAAAATTGATTTGCAAAGGTTTTTGAACTGTTTAAAGGATAGTCTATGCTAATTTTTTTGGCTAGATGAAAATGATTTGAAATATTAAAATATATTTTATTTATCATTAATGTATCATGTAACCTGGTGCAAAGATGATACTAAAATGGAGTTGGAAAAATAGAAGTACTTAGTGTTGAATTCGATTTGAAAAATCGTTGCCCCACTATTGTATGATATGTTTTGACAAAGTCACTCAATGACGGAATCCTCAAATGGGCTGTTAACACAGTACGGTATCATGACGTCATTTTCAAAATATTTTTAGATAATTAATTGCCAACGGGGTTTAGCCATACATAAATGTTTCGATTGAAATTGAATTATTGGTATGAGTCTAAGCTATTTGATTCAGCTAGACCAACGTTTATGAAATTCAAAGCGTTCTTTGAAATTTTCCCGAACCAAATTTTTTTGCTACAAAATCCTATAAAGACTGAGGTAAACATCCCAAAATTGGGAAATTTGTGCGCCCAAGGCGGATAAGAGGAACGGGAAAAATTATTCCGACCAGCAGTACTTGATCAAGTACAGGGAATAATGGGCTAATCACAAACTATGTCCGTAAGACATGACGGTTTGCGGATGAATTTTTGTATAACCTTTTCAAAAATGAAAGTTCATAGTCTATATGACTCCTCAGCATGATTTGAAAAGTTTAACTCTTGAGAGTAATGTTTTGGGTAGCATGTGATGATATCAATGAATGGTGTAAGGTGTAAGGTATAAGGTGAATTTCGGGGATAAAATTCTTAGAAGAAAGGGTGAATGTGACAATCCGAGAATATAGACAATTTATAAAATCTTAAAAGATTAAATAAAGGTTCAATAATAAAACCTAGACTGGGGAAATAGAGTATTGAATAAGAATTCTGTGAAGGATTTTAATGGATTTAAAAATTTTTGTGGAGACTTACATGGTTAAGTGTATAAGTGTATATGGCTTTTGTATGTGATTATATGTGTTCAGTTTGTGGTTAAGGATTGAGGATTTATCAGATAAGTAGTAACATTAGCAAACCCTAATGTTATTTTAAGAACTTTGATGTTTAGTGAGAAAACCCTAATGATTGGTTAGAAACCCTAACGATTTGTTTGGAAACCCTAATTTTAGTTCCGAGAATCCAAAACCCTAACTAGGAATTTTAAAACCCTAAATTAGGAGCTCAAATGCTAAGTATAAAACCCTAAGGGGTAATATTTATGGGATATATATGAAATGAATATATTTCCCTTCAAATTGTAGGGGGAATGACCGAAATAACCTTAGTGTTGGGCTTGACGCGAACGCATAAATGAAATTAAAATTTTAAAGCAATTTCCAAAACCTAAAATAGGATCCATGCGAAAAAAAAATTAATTCAGAGGTTTAGAGATTATACCAGATATAAAAAAAGCGAGAATCAAACCGATCATACGCTCGAATCTCAACACAATACAAACCGATTAAGCCTCTACGGATTCATCATCTAACGCCGCATACGAACCATCGAATGATTACTGCAATAAGAAGGACTTCATGATACTAGCCACCAAAAGGAATGGATTTTCCGAAGCTGTTTTCTCTCTAGTCTCTCTCTAAGCGGCTAGGGTTTTTCAATTATGATATCTCACCCTAAGTAGTCTGCTATATATCATATATATAGTAGTTAAAAGGAATTAATCAAATCAAAACCTAATTTCATAAAATCCTAATTTATATATATATATATATATATATATATATATATATATATCTTAATTAAGTCTTACTTAATTAATATACATATATACAAATTATCCTTTTAATTTAAATTCTGATTTAAATACTATTAATCATATTAATATATTTAAATCCTTAAAATTTAAATTAATTCCCTTTTAAATAACGTTACATGTGTGTGACCTATAGGTTATTATTACATTGGCAATAATTTTAAAATCATATTATAAAATTATAAACAGTGAGCGGCATCTAGTAATGCATCACTGCTACCCAAGTAATAATAAGATCGATGATTCGATGCAACCTTTTCGTGACCAATGTTTCAATGTAATTTAATCCTTTTAACCTTAATATCCTAGATTAAACTCGAGTCATGGAATGTGTCATACTCTTCATAATTTAATCTGAGTTTTCTTGATCAATGAGTAGACTATATGAAACAAATCACTATTTGAGCATGGCCATGCATTTCATAGTCCTACTCAATCAAGAGGCCTATGGATATCACCCATAATATATAGGATGGTTAAATTCCATCTAGATCACTCATATTTCTCACACGATTAATGATGAACCCAATAATCACATTTATAGTCCACCCTATTAAAGGTGACATTTGATGATATCAAAGTACATAAATTCTCGTGTAGTAATATAGCGATTTCGTGCTCGGAGGACCATTACATCATTGTCACTATGAGAATTGCTAATGACACTTCGCATAATGCTCCATATAGAATTCTCATGGTGGGTCCGCCCAAAGATATCGTTCTCTCAACATGTACCTATGCATTGACTTAATATCTCATATATTTATGACCAATGAGATTTGGTCATCAATCAATCCACATACTAGTCTCTCAATGCATCATTGTTGTCCCATCAACAATGATACTCGATAAGGACATTTAAGAACAACGATACTAATGGTAATATATAATCTCATGTTCAAGTCACATACTTGAAACTATATAATTTGTATCACTATTCTAAGGAATTTTATTATGTTAACAATTATATTACGCAGTAAATAAAACCATAATAAAATCATATATTTATTCAATCAAATATAATATCAAAACATTAAGCAATTATATCAAATAATTGGCCTCTAGGGCATAAACTCTAACACTTAGTAGGTGCAAAATAACTAAAATACCCTTTTACTTAGTTTTTAAGTAAAAGATATCACAGAATCTTGGTGAGTCATCACTTGGATATTTCCATGTGCTTCAAATCATTTTATATCAGCCAACAAGTGCCACCTTGTAACACTTAGGTGCATTGAATCAAAAGATTAAAGATTAAAGTAAGAAAATATCTCACTTTACTTCTCATTCTAACCAAGCCATTCTCTCTCTTCAATCTTGAAATATTGAGAGGAGCTAAGTTATAAAGTTAAGCCCATATCATCTCATACACCATCCAATATCAAATCATAAGGGCAGAATCAAGATTGGGCACTAAAGAGGTATAAACCCTAAATTTTCTAAATTCTTATGATTTATGTTATATGATGTTATTATGTGTTTAGAGTTATGTTATATGATGTTATATAGTGATCTAAGATATTACATCAAGGATCCATAACAACTAGATGGAAGAAAATAGAATTTTTAAAACTGACTTAGAACCCTAATTTTAAGGCCTAACAGCCATATATCAGAGCCTCTAGATCTTTGTGTGTTAGATGTTATGTGTGTTTGGTGTTATAAATTTGTTCTATGCCATGAGAAGAGTAGAATGGAAGTGGAATCAAATTCATACCATGTCTAGATCTCAAGTTATAAGTGGTCAAACATGGTTGACCAACCATGGGAACTGATTTGTAGAAAACCCAGAAACCCAGATAGCTCTGACAAGCTTTTTAAGGCCTTTGATCTTGCAACTGTTAAGTAGTTAGGTTATGTTGATGTTTAGGATTTGTAGTCTGACATATGGACTATACAATCATTCCATTAAAACACCTAGATTAGAAATAAAATGAAAGATAATCATGGTCAAACAAGGGTTGACCAACTGTCCGGATGAATTTTTGGAAAACCTAGATTCATGAAGAACAAATGCTCTGACATGGTTTGACTAGCCTAGATCTCTCACATGTGATGTTGTTAAGCTACAAAAGTGTGTTACTTTTGTACCTTGACATCTCTACTACAAGATTGTATCATTTAAACACATTGAGTAAACTCAGAATCAAAGTTACAAAGCTTCAAAGTATGACCCTTGACACTGCTTGAGTTTCTAGGCAACTCAGAAACTCAAGAACATGTCTGACAGCCATTTGAAAGGCTTATATCTACTTGTTATGGTGTAGTTTGACACTGTTATTGGTTTGTGATTATAGTATTACATCAATATTACAACACTAATGCACTTTGAAGCCCAGAAACATGACGATCAAAGAATTATGAGTGGTCAAAGTGAGTACCGTGGTGACTGACTTAGCATGTTCTTGGTTGCTCAAGAACACCTATAGCGACAATTTTGTCGCTATAGCAACCTTTAGCGACAATTTATTTATAAAATGAATTTTTATTAAATAATTAGAATTAAATGATTCATAATTAATTTGTAAAAATTATTTTAAAGCCTGAAAATAGATTTTTAATAATCTGGAATATATTTCATTAATATTTTAATATTTTAAATATTAATGATATTTAATTTATTTAATAATTATATTAAATAAATTACTTTAAAATAATTTTAATACTTAAAAAACATTTGAAATTATATTAAAGTGTTGGAAAATATTATAAGTTATTTTGAATGACTTTTAATATTTTGAGATGAATTTCATTAATAATTTAATATTAATGGTAATTAATTTATTTAATAAATGTATTAAATAAATTATGGAAAATGACTTTAATGTTTTAAAAATCATATAAAAATGATTTTAGGGTTTTTAAATTGTTTTAAGTTATAAAACATAAATTTTAATATTTTGTCATGAAATACATTAATATTTTAATATTAATGGCAATTATGTATTAATGGTTTTAAATATTTTAAAATCATTTAAATGTAATAATAAGGTATTAAAAATACTTTGAGATATTATAAATAATTTATAATAGTATGTTGTGTATTTCATTAATATTTGAAATTAGTTAAATATTAATGATAATGGAATATTGTGGTATTTAAATCATATAAATATGATATTAATGATTGAAAAATCATGATAAATGGTAATAATTATCTGAAAATTATTATGAGTCTTTGAAAAATATTTTGACTGATTAATAAATTATCTAAGATAATGTTAAAGCGTTTAAGTGGAGTCTTGTTGATATTAGGCTCGATAATTATCCGATTAGACAATCGGGATGTATAAATAGTATCGAACTCAACTTAGACTGTAATAGTTTGACTTGATATCAGGTCTTATGCGTTTTATTGACTGTTAGGATTATGTGGTAATGTGTTTAGGTTATTTTATAATTGTAATTAATAATAGTAATTGTGATGATATTATTCTAATTTGGAGATCGATATTATTAATATTAGGTCTTCATATGAAGCTATATAGACTGCGTAGCAGTAGTCGACGATACATGCAAGTTCCTTAACTGTACTCACTTATTGTGCAAGTTTCTCTAACTCAAAATCGAGTTGTATTTTTATAAATATGCTAGTGATTAATTATTGTTGATTACATCACGTCTATGATTTGTTGATTCGCACGTTGTGCATGTTGCATATGTTCATCAGGTATGAAAGGCTAATCACCTTCATTACCATTTGCTCCAGTTGATTTATTCATGTTCATTATTGGCCATTAATTTTTATTATCTCGGTCGTTCAGTTATGAAAATTGATTCATGTTATTTCACAATATTTATATTGTTGAAAGTCAGCCGGCTTATTATTGTTTCTTTCAATCATGATATATCTTTTCTTTGAACTTAAACTTGCTGGGCAAACTTGTTGCTCACCCTTGCTATATTATGATAAACATTGTAGATTAGGACGAATACTTCGGATACAGGCGAAGGCAAAAGACATTGTATGTCGGAAATGATATTGAATTCAGGTATAAGTTAAGGTAATCGACCTTGGGGATAATGTGTAAAGTTTAATGTATAAACAATTTATGTTTACATTTTCCTTAATAGTTATAGAATTAGTATACCAGATTCATGGTGATTAGTACCAAGATCTAGGGATGCTGCACTTGGTATCAAAGCTGTAGGTTGGGGATGCTACAATAGCGCTAATTAACATCAATAATATTTCAAAGATTTAATATGAAATAATTAAAATATTTAAACATTTGTTTAGTCAAAATAAATAACATCGAAACTTCCTTAAATAATCAAACAATATACTCGTCAAGTTATTAAATTAACTTTGCTTCTCGAAGTTTATACGTGTGACGCCCCCAAAATAGGTCCAATCCACCCAACCTATTCTGAGTCGCCAAATACATGGTACAAAAACAACAACAACTTCATTAATATAATTGTCGTACAAAATATGACAACACATAAACTGTGAGTTTAAATACAAATATTGTCTTCTAGACAATATCTACACTCATAAAGTCCTTATTACAATTATTGATACACTATTTTACAAAATAGTGAGGACTAACTATCTTGAACCATCAATCCACACTCCGACTAGTTCCTGCTATATTCTCGCCTCCTAAGAAGAAAAATGGAACAAAAAGGAAAAGGGTGAGCTCAACTAGCCCAGTAAAGAATATTATGACTAAGATAATGTACAAGAAATTATCCTTCGTCTTCAATAGGGAAAAATCTGATAGAATACAATAGACAACAAATTTTAGATTAACAACTACAACGAAAACAATAATTCATTAGAAGAGTTAAGTAGAGAATGAAATCTACTATCATCTATGAATTTAAAAGTCCATCATCGATATTTTATTCCTGTAACATCAATCAATATACATCTTGAATTAAATAGTCATCTTTGCACTATAGGCCAAAGATATTAATCAGTCGGTCATGTTCATCTCAACACCTGTTCATCTTTGCACTACGGGCCAAAGATATTCATCAATAAATCATTCATCTTTGTACTACAGGCCAAAGATATTTAGTTATATCATCATTTAGGACTGAGGATGATAAAAAATATTTTAAAGAAAATGAATATAGTGAGACAAAAGAACAAATATTAATGATTCGTATTTTAGACAATCCAAGTTCAAAAATACTCAATAATAAACTATTGTGGAGCAGAATTCAAAAATGAAGATCAAAACATAGATCCAATAAAAGATAGGAACCATAACAAACAATCTTGGACATAGAAATGAAAATTTAATTTTTCTGTGAATAGTGTCGTATTCGTGAATAGTATCGTATACGTGAATAATAACTCCGACACTAAAAGGTAGAAATTCTACAAGAAAAATCTTACCAATATTCCGGCATAATGATATTGAAAGAAATAATATCATTAAAAAAATAACATCCCTTACCACAAAAAGATAGTACTTCTGATTTGAATACTGGATATAGTGTTGAAGGAACTTGTGCCGTATAGCAACACTCAAAGTATCTAAATACTCACAAAAATACGTTCGATAATATAGAGAGAGAAAACTTCAGTTTCTGGTGTGATTTTTAATTCTAACCTAAGCACCCTATTTATAGAAAAATACTTAGAACACCAAAACAGAAAATTTAATAAAACAATATTATTTATTAAAAATTATACACATACTTTGAAAATCAAAATTCAGCACATTACACATGCAAGTGGGGACCTCCAACATGAAAAACATGTTTTTATCATTTAATGCAACAAAATTAATTCAGACCCAATATGCCGAAACTTCAATAATTCATAATAAATAACCCTTTTATCAGAAAAATTCAAATCTTATGTCCATTCCATAGAAAATTTAATTCTCTACAACTTTGTAGAAGAAAGTTTTTTCAAATTCCAAACGAAAAATGACCGAAATCCATATACGGGCTATTTTGCAAGCTATAATCAAATTTCAGTCAAAAATAGGGTCCACCAACACACAAAACATGTGTTAAATATTTTTTGTAACAAAATTACCCTTCCTCCTCATTTATTAATATATCACACATTCATTGTAAAAATATCATCATTATTATATTATTTTAATATAATAATATATTTTATCAGAAAAGATAAAATATCAATTTTCAACAATTATCACTTTTCTAAAAATTGCTCCATTTATATCCACATAAATAAATATTTTCCTTATCATATAAATCAATAATTAATTATTCACAAATAATATTACAGAATCACAATAATGACAACATGGCCGTTCCCAGGAAAGAGGGGGCTTTTCAATAAGGATTTCTCCTTACTGGTGCACAATTAGGTGACCAAACCTCTCCTTAGACAGAACTTTCTAGACATTGCCAATAATGCTATCTCAAATAATATGAATTATTGATCTGATAATGAAAAATACTGTGTAGTGACAATTATTGAAACAACAATAATATAAAATAACAACGCAACAATTATTGAATCAATAAAATAAAATATTGAACAGTAATTACTGTAATAATTATTGAGTAGTGTCTTCTTACGTAAGAATCAATAATTTGTGCAATACCGTGTAATACTATATTTTAACCACCGGGTATTCCACCAGTGTTAACGGTAACAACTACGCCGTTATTTATAAAAGAACTTATACTTATCGTTTTTTCATCTAATCTCTTTCCGTTATGGGGCCCACACAAGGCTGCGCTGTCGTACGAATATTCCCTGACAGTAAGAATATTCCATGACCAAACGAATATTCCCCGACAATAATGAATATTTTATAACCACTTGCTTATATGAGATATTTGCGCATTTTACCCATAACTAACCATATTAATCAAATCAACCCTTACTATTTCAAAATAATAAATAGAGGAAATTCAATTTCATTTATAATAAGTTGGGGTCTTACAACCTCCCCTCCTTATGAAATTTTGTCCTCGAAATTGACGTACGTGCCTGGTATTTCTAAAAGGTGAGGATACCTCGCTTTCATTTCCGTTTCTAACTCCCAGGTCATTTCCTCAATAACATGGTTCCTCCACAAAACTTTGACTTGTGGTATGACCTTTGTACGTAAGACATCCTCCTTCCTATCCAAGATCTTGACAGGTACCTCATCGTACGTTAAATCTTCGGTTATCTCGTCTGGTTCTAAATCAATAACGTGGTTCGGGTCGTCCACATATTAACGTCACATCTATACGTGAAAAACGTTATAAACACGCGACATACTTGGCAGTAAAGCGAGTCTATAGGCCACAGTTCCTACTCGATCGAGGATTTCAAATGGACTAATAAATCGAAGGTTTGAGCTTTCTTCTCTTCACCGACTCTTACTTCTAGAATAATGCTTTCTTGCACCTTCTTCTTTATATTCATCAGCTCCGGTGTGTAGCTTGAGCGATTTTAACTTTATCGATTAAAGTTAATTCTACTCGTATATCATGACGTCGGTCCCTAGAGTCTTTAACTCTATCTCTATCATTTGTAAGTTATACGAAATGGGTCTTTAACAATATCGCACTCGTACTCGTATACGATCTTCTACTCAACACGTCAGCTACCACATTCATTTTTCCAGGATGGTATGGTCAGAACATGTGCCGAAATGAGTCTCCTCTTGAGTTCTTCGAAGCTCTTCCCACATTCCTTGCTCCATTCAAACTTTGTATCTTTTTGAGTCAGCTGAGTTAATGGAGTAGCGATTCGAGAAAATCTTTCCACGAATCTCCGATAATAACTAAGTAAGCCTAGAAAGCTACGTATTTCGATTACTGACTTAGGTTGCTCTCAACTGTGACTCATATCCTAATCTTGGATAGCACATCATAATGGCACCTATCAGTTTACTACTACACAAATATGGCATCCCCTACAGAGAGTCTGGCTTCGATGCATTCCACAAAGGAAGCCATCAGTTAGAGGCTCGGTTATCAACTTCTATAGTTGGGTTTTTAACTCCTGAAGTTCAATAGGAGTCATTCAATATGAGATTTTAGAAATGGGTTTTGTACCGGCTTCAAACTCGATACAAAATTCAATATCACGTTCTGGGGGTAGGCCAGGAAATTCTTCAGAAAATACGTCAGGAAATTTACTAACAACAGAAATATCATTCAAATCTGACGTATTTTTGTTCAAGTCCATGACATGGGCTAAGAAAACTTGACATCCATTTTTCAATAAACGAATGACTTTATGGCTTGATATGAAAGTTTTTGACTTCAATGGTTTGGTTGCTTGAATTCGAATAACAGGTTGCTTAGGAATATGAAAACTAACAACCTTACCAAAGCAATCAATTTTGGCAGGATGAGTAGTTAACCAATCAATCCCTAAAATCACATCAAAAGTAAGTATCTTTAAAGATATAGGATCAACAGGTAGGGTGATGGTACCAATTTGAATCAAGCAAAATTTATAAGCAGTGGATGTAACAAAAATTTCTCCTAATGGAGTTTCAATAAATAAGTCAAAGTCTAATTTCTCAGCAGTCAAGTTCAAATGTTGAGTACAAGCAGGAGAAATAAAAGAATGGGTAGAACCGGTATCTAGTAAGGTATAAACTTCGCAAGAATTTATAATTAACTAATCCATGATACCTTCATTCGGGTTCCTTGTATTTTGGGTAGTCACGACAAACGCTCTTCCAGGAATTGTTGACTTTGACTTTTCTGGGACAGCCTTTTTAGTCAACATCCCCACTGGACTTGGTTTTGCTACAGTACAATCTCGAGCGATATGTCCTTCCTTTCCACAATTATAACATACCTTGAACTGTTGTGGACAGTTTGGGCTGATGTGTCCCTCTTTTCCACATTTATAGCATGTGACCGGTGGTCATTCTCCTCCCTTAGGAACAGTTGATGCTGGTGTTGACGTCTTTGCATTATCATTGTTGTACCTTCTCTTTTTAAAATCTCCTCCCGACTCGCTTCTTCTATTATCATGGCCACGATTACCACCAGAGTGGTTATCACTTTTGTCTGTATTTTTTCCTCCCCTTTGGTTGGCATTGCTCCGATGATTTATCCACCCGTATGACCACAGTTGTGGTCCTTGATTGAGCGTGCTCGTTATCTCGCTCTAATAATTGAGCCCTGTTGATAACATCTGAATATAGAGAAAATTTATGAGAAATTAGATATTGACGTATGTCAGGTTTCAAACCTCTCAAAAATATCCATGTCATACGCTCCTCATTCTCCACTAAATGAAGTACAAACCTGGATAACTCCGTGAACTTCGCCTCGTACTAGGATACCGTCATGTTGTTCTGTTCTAATAAACTCTACCTCCTTCATATGACGAATACTTTGAGGAAAGTACTTGTCATTGAACAGTTTCTGAAATGTTTCCCAAGACATATTGAGTAGGGCTGGCTGGGTACACTTCAAAGATTCCCACCAGTAATCTACCTTATTATGGAACATAAAAGTGGCGAATGGAACCTTTTGTTCCTCCGTGCATCCCAAGACATAGAATATCTTGGTAATTTGCTTGACCCACGTCTCCGCTTTAATCGGATCCGGCTTTCCCCAGAATTCTGGTGGTCCCAACTCTTTGAACTGTTTGGCTGTAACAAACCGTGCGTTGCTATCATTTCTACCTATATTTTGTACACGAGTCTCCCTCGTCCGATTTTGCATGAACTGCAAAAAGATTCTAAACATCTCGTCGTTCATCGTCTGATCAGTGATGTTATTTACAGGAGGAACATTGTCGTCCTGTTGCACGTTCTCCTGATTGGTGAGTAAAGGTGTCTCCACGGTTTCATTTACTCCACTGTTAACATTCTCAGTTGCCATTCTCAAATACTGCCATAAAACAAGGGTTAATTAAAGAAATTGACATGCACCATAATAACCCTATACTCTGACCAACCAACAATAAGCTTAGGTAGGACATACTAGCGAAGGATTTACTCGTCTCTCCCCTCCTAGTTCTATTCCTCGATCTCTACCAGAGATCATATCCCTAAGCTCTGATACCAACTGTGACGCCCCCAAAATAGGTCCAATCCACCCAACCTATTCTGAGTCGCCAAATACATGGTACAGAAACAACTACAACTTCATTAATACAATTGTCGTGCAAAATACGACAACACATAAACTGTGAGTTTAAATACAAATATTGTCTTCTAGACAATATCCACACTCAAATAAAGTCCTCATTACAATTATTGAATTTTACAAAATAGTGAGGACTACTAAAACAACTATCTTGAACCATCACTCCATACCCCGACTAGTTCCCGCTATATTGTCGCCTCCTGAGAAGAAAAATGGAACAAAAAGGAAAAGGGTGAGCTCAACTAGCCCAGTAAAGAATATTATGACTAAGATAATGTACAACAAATTATCCTTAGTCTTCAACAGGAAAAAATGATAGAATACAATAGACAACAAGTTTTCGATCAACAACTGTAGTGGAAACAACAATTCATTAGAAGAGTTAAGTAGAGAATGAAATCTACTATCATCTATGAATTTAAAAGTCCATCATCGATATTTTATCCCTGTAAAAACAATCAATATACATCTTGAATCAAATAGTCATCTTTGCACTACAGGCCAAAGATATTAATCAGTCGGTCATGTTCATCTCAAAACCTGTTCATCTTTGCACTACGAGCCAAAGATATTCATCAGTAAATCATTCATCTTTGTACTATAGGCCAAAGATATTCAGTTATATCATCATTTAGGACTTAGGATGATGAAAAATATTTCAAAGAAAACGAATCTAGTGAGACAAAAGAACAAATATTAATGATTCGTATTTTAGACAATCCAAGTTCAAAAATACTCAATAATAAACTATTGTGGAGTAGAATTCAAAAATGAAGATCAAAACATAGATCCAATCAAAGATAGAAACCATAACAGACAATCTTGGACACAGAAAAGAAATTTTAATTTTCTATGAATACTGTCGTATTCGTGAATAGTGTCATATACATGAATAGTAATTCTGACACTAAAAGGTAAAAATTCCACAAGAAAAATCTTACCAATATTCCGGCATAATGATATTGAAAGAAATAATATCATAAAAAAATAACATCCTTTACCTCAAAAAGATAGTACTTCTGATTGGAATCTTCGATATAGTCTTTGAAGGAACTTGCAATCAGATAGCAACACTCAAAAGTATCTAAATACTCACAAAAATACGCTCGATAATATAGAGAGAGAAAACTTCAGTTTCTAGTGTAATTTTCAATTCTAACATAAGCACCCTATTTATAGGAAAATGCTTAGAACACCAAAACAAAAAATTTAATAAAATAATATTATTTATTAAAAATTATACACATACTTTGAAAATCAAAATTCAGCACATTACACTTGCAAGTGGGGACCTCCAACATGAAAAACATATTTTTGTCATTTAATGCAACAAAATCAATTCATACTCAATATTTTGGAACTTCAATAATTCATAATAAATAACCCTTTTATCAGAAAAATTCAAATCTTATGTCCATTTCATAGAAAATTTAGTTCTCTACAACTTTATAGAAAAAAGTTTTTTCAAATTCCAAATGAAAAATGACCGAAATCCGCATACAGGCGATTTTGCAGACTATAATCAAATTTCAGTCAAGAATAGGGTCCACCAACACACAAAACATGTGTTAAACATTTCTTGTAACAAAAATACCCTTCCTCCTCATTTATTCATATATCACACATTCATTGTAAAAATATCATCATTATTATATTATTGTAATATAATAATATATTTTATCAGAAAAGGTAAAATATTAATTTTCAATAATTATCACTTTTCTAAAAATTCCTCTATTTATATCCACATAAATAAATATTTTCCTTATCATATAAATCAATAATTAATTATTCACAAATAATATTACAGAATCACAATAATGACAACCAGGCCATTCCCAAGAAAGAGGGGGCTTTCCAATTAGGATTTCTTCTTACTGGTGCACAATTAGGTGACCAAACCTCTCCTTAGACAGAACTTTCTAGACATTGCCAATAATGCTATCTAATAATATTATTCAAATAATATGAATTATTGTTCTGATAATGAAAAATACTATGTAGTGACAATTATTGAAACACCAATAATATAAAATATCAACACAACAATTATTGAATCAATAAAATAAAATATCGAACAGTAATTACTGTAACAATTATTGAGTAGTGCCTTCTTACGTAAGAATCAATAATTTGTGCAATCTGCGTATCGTGTGTTTTAACCAAAAGTATTCTAACGATTGTTAACTTGATAACAACTTCTGTTTGTTATTTATAAAAGAACTTATACTTATCGTTTTTTTTCATCAATCGCTTTTCGTTATGGGGCCCACACAAGGCTGCACCGTCGTACGAATATTCCCCGACAGTAAGAATATTCCACGACCAAATGAATATTCCTCGACGACAATGAATATTTTATAACCACTTGCTTATTAGAGATATTTGCGCATTTTACCCATAACTAACCACATTAATCAAATTAAACCTTACCTATTTCAAAATAATAAATAGAGGAAATTCAATTTTATTTATAATAAGTTGGGGTCTTACAATACGTCATTCAAAAACTTCGTTACTCTATAATTAAACCATATACTCATGTATATGCTTAATCACATTCATTTGATGCGTACATTAAATATCTTCATCTGTTTAAGTGTGTTACACTTACGTTGTTCATCTTTTAAACTCACATTCAACCTTTACTTAAGGTTTGAATCAGTCATTCTATTGATACATTAAGTGAAATTTACGTTCATAATCATTCAGTACATTTTCCCAATGCCTTTAGAATTTAAAAGCTCTCTCAGGTTTTCCCCTTTTGACGTTGATGCACCGGATGCGAAAAAAAAAGCGGTCTTCTGGCCCACTAACATAACCTCTTAGGCGAGCCGTGGCGCCTCTTAAAACTTAAGCCCGGTGCTTTGGCGCTAGGCCCAATCCTTTGAAAGTTTTTAAAGTTTTTTAACTTAATTGCAATGCTAATTTCAAATAATTTTCTCGTGTTTCTAACAAGCCTTAATCTTGGCTCAAAAGTCCTCCCTAACTCAGTTTTTTAACTTTGCGGTTATCATTCATTTGTTCGTAACTTACTCATCCAAACTCGGAATGAGTTCGTTCTTGAGTCCACAACTCACGTTCTCAATGTTTTCTAACATTCTTATGAAACCCTAATTATTTAGGTTCATTATCTGGCATTACAATTTAATCCGAAAATCATAACGAACTATGATTTCAACTATTAATGGCTTTTACTAAAATTTTCATCATAACTTCGTTATAACATATTTTTACTTCGTTCCAAAGGCAACATTTCCAACACATTCCCAAGTCTAATATATCCTAACAAAAAATATAGCAACTGACTTATACACGATGATTTTAAACTTATCCATCAACAATAAGCTCTAAGATGGTTTTAAATTTGTCCATCAACAACTCATTCTTTGTTCGTTCTTCGTGTTCTTCGTTTGTTCTTCGTTTTAAATCGTTATTTTAATTACCATTCACTTTAAACATGAATATTAATATTTTAAGTCCACTTAATCTTCTTTATTTCACCAGAACATTCATATAATTCATATAAATCCTCAAACTATCAAATCACTTCATATAACATATGAAAGCTTAAAAGAAATAGATGAAAATAAGATTTAAGTTTTTATTACTTCCATTTTATATGGTTAAACTATATTAATAATCATTTATAACATCTTATACTTCCATTTTATTAAGTTATATGATTTTACATATGAAACCTAAAGAAAATGGATTAAATGCTAGGTTTTGGTATTACCTTTCTTCTTTATTCTTCTTTCTTATTGACAAAGCTTGCAAGATTGCTAGCTTTTCTTTTTCCTTTCCTCCTTCCATCCAAATTCTCTCTCTTTCTCTCTCAATATATGAGTTTTCTCTTTAATATGGTGGTGTAAAATAAACTAACACTTGAAGAGAAAGTGTCTTGTTATTTATCAAATTTCAAAGCTTAGGGTATAATGTTCATTTTTCATCTTAGGGGAATTTTGGTCATTTGGTAAATAATATCTTGGCATTTTACCATTTTACCCTAGCATATTCTTGGAATATCCTTTTCTTAACTCTTAAGTTTCCTTAACTTAACCACACCTAACTAACCATTGTTAAATATTAACTCATTTGTGGTTAATTGGTGGGAAAGTAGAAAAAATATCTAGCCACTTTTGTTGACCACGAAATTTGACTTTTGTATTTATACCATATAATTTTTATATTTTACGCATTTTACTCCGTATTATTATTATATTATACGTTGTATTATTATCATTTTCTACTTCTATAATAATTCGTATTATTCTTCGTATTATACTCGAATAATAATTCATATTATACAAGTATTCTTTTCATTAATCTTCTTAAATTTAATACACAGTCGAAAAACTACATTTTCTGTTCGTTAAATTTTATTTGATAGTCTGTCTTTCCTCGTCATTCTTACATTAGCTCGTTCTTCAAAAAATCAAAAAACAGAAAAACATTTTTCGGTGAATAATGTTTTCGGTGACATTATCCCAAAACATGGTTAAACAATCTAAAAATCAATAAAAATATTTTTCGTCGCTTTTATTTCATCTGATTTTTTTACGTTTTTGAGAAAAACTTTTATTTGATAATACAAATTTTCACAACATATTATGAGCAGATCTTAAATAGAATGTTATTACCACATACTAATCTATCTAAAAAGCCTAGGGATTAGCCCTACTCATATCGTTCTTCGGGTGAATATTATTTTTACACAAACTTTCTCAGAAATTTTTTATTTTCATCTTCAAAATTCTTACTCGTTTATTCTTGCACATAACCAAAATCCTAACGTTTAATAATCATTCTAAGTCATAAAATGACCTTTAAACATATAACACATAATATTATTAATAAAAACTTACTTTATTCAATAATATTTCTTAAGTTTAATAATTATCGACGTCGGGATTTTTATTTGTCCCTTTCTATTCTTGTCTTTTGGTGTTCTCATTTTTAGGTGAGATTTGTTTGAAAAAACAAGTTTTAAAAGGTTCGATATGTATATGTTAATAATTTGACTGTTAGAGTCGCCAGTTGGTAATTTTAAATGGTTGCACCAACTCAATCGAGAAAAGGTTTGCACAAAGACCCAATGATTTGACACTGTTTAACTGGTCTGGGAAACCAAAAATTCGTTAGTGTCCGGGGGCTTGATAGAGCAGAGGGAAGGTGATAGGCACCCCCCGACTTCCATGATATCACGGTTACTGCCACTTTTCATTAACTTTTATCTGTAAATATGTGTGTGTAGGGCCTATGTACAATTATCTGGAAGTAGTATTATGCCTTGTTTGCACATATATACAAAGGGTTTGAATTTTGCATAAAAGTTCAATTTTAACAAGATATAACAATGACGGTTTGGAAAATAGGTTTTTCAAACCCTTATACTCAATAGTAATTGAGGCCTTTGATACTTCCATTTTATTATGTGTTCAGCTTGATTACTTTTATTTTCGAGATGCGTGGCATCTTCGAGAAAATAAGATACATAGCAGTGTCGAACTCCTTATATTCTCATTTCCTGAAGAGAACAGTGAAGGAAAGGGTGAGCTCAACTAGCCTAGTAAGAAATATTATGACTAAGATAATGCAGAATAAGTTATCATTAGTCTTTAACAATGTTAAACTGATAAAATACAATAAACTTCAAGTTTAACTGCAACGGAACAAGCAATCCATTAAAAGAGTCAAGTAGAGAATAAAATCTACTATCTTTTATGATTTAAAAAGGTTTTTCATCATTTTTATCGCTGAGACTCAGCTTAATAAATAATCCACATCATCCTCACTTACTTCTGACGAGGATATTCATTAGTATCACGACCATAAATTATCCATGCACTATGGGCCAAGGATATTCGTGTATTCATCAATGGTCATGATCATGCCAACAACTGTCCATCAATGCACTATGGGCCAATGAGGACTTTTACCATATTATTTATAACATTACGGTCATGATTATACCAAATAATCCCTAGTCATAATCATACCAAGTCCATCTATGCACTACAGGCCACATATAACTTTCAACATAATATAAACGTGAGGATGATGACAATGATATAAGAATTCAAGAAAACAAGTTCAAGAATTAATTTATCCAGGAACTAATAACGTCCAAATTGTCAACATGATACTTCTTTATAGAGTAAAATTCAAGAATGCTCAGAAGAAAATTTCCATAAAAAGATACTGGATGAAGCGCAAATATCAAGAATATTCCACTAATTTCATGGATTATAGAAGTTAAAACTTTAACCAACTGAGTATAATAAAGAATGGAATAACAAAAAAAATCACCAGGCATGCGATAGATCGCCACAAACAAAGTTATTCAACGAAATAATAAATAAATGAACCAGGTCGTGCGTAAAGCCTGAAAAGCAGGATATTCAATGAATAATAAATAAATAAACCGGTCGAGGCGAAATTAAATGCAAGCGGGATGTTCCAACAGAATAATAAATAACGGAACCAGGTCGCGTAAATGCACAGACAGGATGTTCCAACGGAATAATAAAGAATGGAATAACAGAAGAATTTCACCATGTATGCGGTACTTCGCATAGACAGGTTATTCCAACATAATAATAAAGAATGGAATAACATAAGAATTTCACCATGTATGTGGTACTTCGCATAGACAGGTAATTCCAACATAATAATAAAGAATGGAATAACAGAAGAATTTCACCATGTATGCGGTATTTCGCATATACAGGTTATTCCAACAGAATGGAATAACAGAAGAATTTGACCAAGTATAGGGTAGTCCGCGTATACAGGTTATTCCAACAGAATAATAAAGAATAGAATAACAGAAGTTCTCTTCATGAATATGAAAGAAATAATACCACTTACTTTAGAACAAACTGGATATTGGAGTAGTAAAGTAGTAGAATACTTTTCTTCTTTCTCTCTAGAGTTTCAATGAATTCGTAAGAAATAATGAAGGAATGAGCTTCTATTTATAGGAGAATGGACTGAATAGTAACTAATTCCTAAACGGTCCTGATTGATTTACTATAAAATAATCTAATAAAACAAAATCTTTGAAATAAAATATAATATATTCTATTTATAATCTAATAAAACAAATAACTTTATAAAAGTATTCTATTTTATATAAAAAGATTTTACTATGCAAATACTATGCGAACACTATAAAACACTATGCATAATAAAATATAATATATTCTAATTATTGTCTAATAAAACAAATAACTTTATAAAAGTATTACATTTTATATAAAATATTTTTACTATGTAAAACACTATGCATAATAGAATATAATATATTTTATTTATAATCTAATAAAACGAATAACTTTATAAAAGTATTACATTTTATATAAAAGTTTTTACATTTTTATTACATTAATAATACTAATAAAACAAAACTTCATCATCATTATTATAATTCACACTATTAATCGACCAGTCGTTCCCGAGAAAGAGGGGCTTTCCAATAAGGATTTCACCCCTATTGATGCTAAATTAAAGCGACCAAACCTCTCCTTGGCGTAACTTCTGAACATCGTTAATATTGCAAATAATAATATTAATAACTATGTCATCTCAATTATTGATTTAATAATATATAAAATATCGACAATAATTGAATCAAATAACGTGAGATACTATGCAACAATTCTTCAAGCAATAATTGAACAAAACCGAGTTACTTCTCACGTAAGCATCAATAATCAATACTGGTGTGCTACTTATGCAACCACAGCGTATTCAGTACTTTCTTTACCGAAAGTAGTTCAACAAAGATTAACAGTAAAACTTCCACCGTTATTTTCATAAAAATATTTTGTCATTTTCTCAATCGATAATAATTCCGTTGTAGGGTCCACCAATAATTGTGTCGTCGTCATCGAATATTCCCTGTTAAAAGCGAATATTCCCAGACCAATCGAATATTATATAACAACTTGCATACTTTGCAAAATTTATAAATACTACCCACAACTATAACATTATCTCAAATTCACACCATAATATTAAAAAATATTTTGAGAAATTTAAATCTTTATTCATAAAATTTGGGATTTTACAATCTCCCTCCTTATGAAATTTTGCCCTCGAAATTTACATACGTTACACGTATATCTTAGAATGTATGAGGATACCTCGTTAGATTCTAACTCTTGAGGTATAACCTTTGAGTGTCGAATATGATCCTTCTTATCCAAGATTTTAACAGGTACATCTTCATATGTTAAATTATCCCATATCTCGTCCGGTTCTAAATCAATAATGTGGTTCGGGTCGTCCACATATTTACGTAACATCGATACGTTAAAAATGTTATGAACACGCGACATACTTGACGGTAAAACGAGTCTATAAGCCACAGTTCCTACTTAATCTAGGATTTCAAATGGACCAATTAAATCGAGGGTTGACATTTCCTCTCTTCATCAGTTCTTGCTTCTAGAATAACGCCCTCTTGAACCTTCTTTTTTTCACATTCATCAGCTTCGGGTGTGTAGTTTGAGCGGCTTTAACTTTATCGATTAAAGTCAATTTTACCCGTATATTCTTTATCTTCACGTAGGTTTGTATATTCACACTCATAAACGTATACGATCTTCTACTCAATGCGTCAGCTACCACGTTCGCTTTTCCACGATGGTATTGAATGGTACGATCATAATCTTCAACAGCTCGAGTCAACGTCTTTGGCGCATGTTACGTTCGTTTTAGTTGAAGAAATATTTAAGGTTTTAGAAATGGGGTTTTATGTCTTTGGGGTTAGTACAAAATTCGATTTCACGCCTCTGGGTAAGCGAAGTCTTCTTAAATACGTCAAGAAATTTATTAACAATAGAAATATCATTCAAAACTGTGACTCTCATCTAAGACTTGGATAGTACGTCACATTGATACATATCAACTTGCCATCGTCATTCACAACGTCGCCTACAGAAAGTCTGGCTTCGGTGCATTCCACACAAGGAAGTCAACAATGAAGGGATCGGGGCTCTTTACTTATAGCTTGATATGATAATGATTGACTTTAGTGGTTTGGTTGCTTGAATTCGCAAAACAGGTTGATTAGGAATATGAAAGCTAACAACCTTACAAAAAGCATGATGAGTAGTTAACCAATCGATTCCTAAAATTACATCAAAGGCAAGTATTTTCAAAGAGATAAGATCGACAGGTAACGTGAAAGTGTCAATTTGAATAAACAAGATTTATAAACAGTAGAGGTAACAAAGGTTTCTACTATCGAAGTTTCAACCAATAAGTCAAAGTCTAATTTCTCCGAAGTCAAATTTAAATGTTGAGCGCAAGCAAGAGAGATAAAAGAATGGGTAGAACCGGTATCTAATAAGGTATAGACTATACAAGAATTTATAATTAACTAACCCGTGCTAACTTCGTTCGGGTCACTCGCTTTTTGAGAAGTCACGAAAAACGCTCTTCCTGAAAGCACCGACTTTATTTTGTCTGTATCCGCCTTTGCTGCCTCCATCCTAGCTGAACTTGTCTTCGGTGAATGACAAAATCGGGCTAGGTGACCTTCTCTTCCACAATTATAACATGCTTTGGACGGCATCAGGCAGTTTGGACTGATGTGTCCCTCCCCTCCGCATTTGAAACATATGATAGGTGGTCGTTCTCCATCCTTAACAACAGGTGATGGTGCTGACGTCTTTCCATCATTGTTGAATCTCCTCTTCTAGAAATTTCCATTCTTATTGTTTTGGCCATGATTACCACCGAAGTGGTTACCATTTCTGGCATGCTTATTCCCTCCACGCTTAATGCCACTGCTTCGATGACTACTACCACTGGTATTATCATTTTGTCGGCTGCTCTCTTTTGGTTGGGTTGACTTATTATCGCGCTCCAATAACTGAGCCCTATTAACAATATCTGAATACAAACACAGTTTATGAGATATAAGATATTGAAGTATCTCAGGTTTCAAACCTCTTAGAAACATTCGTGTCATTCTCTCCTCATTATCAACCAAATGGGACGTAAATAGGGACAACTCGGCAAACTTGGCTTCGTACTGCGACACGGTCATGTGGTTTTGCTCTAGTTTGATGAATTCCACCTCCTTCATGTGACGAATACTTTCAGGAAAGTACTTGTCGTTGAATAATTCTTGAAACTTCTCCCAAGACATCTTGAGTGCGTCAAGCTGGGTACGTTTTATAGATTCCCACCAATGATCTGCTTCTTCACGCAACATAAAGGTGGCGAATGGAACCTTTTGCTCCTCTAAGCATTCCAAGACATCAAATATCTTGGTGATCTACTTTATCCACGTGTCCGCCTTAAGTGGTTCTGGCTTTCCCAAAAACTTCGGTGGTCCTAGCTCCTTGAACTGCTTAGCGGTGACCGACCGTGGGTTGCCATTATTTCCACCTATATTTTGAACAGGAGTCTCTCTTACCTGATGTTGCATGAATTGCATAAAGCCTCTGAACATCGCATCGTTCATCATTTGATCGGTGTTGCTATTTACCTGAGGAATATTGTCTTCTTGTTGCACATTATCCTGGGTATTGATCGTTGGTGACTCAACGGTCTCATGTGCTTCATTGCTGATCTCAACATTTTCAGATGCCATTTTCAAACACTGTCACAAAACAAGGGTTAATTAACATATAACATATTATCCCTATACTCTGACCGACCAATTAAATACCAAATAAACTTAGGTAGGTCATACTAGCGAAGGAATTCCCCGTCTCTCCCCTCCTAGTTCTTGTCTCACATCTCAGCTAGGGATCATATCCCTAAGCTTTGATACAAACTGTGATGCCCCCAAAATAGGTATACATCACCCATCTTGAGTCGCCAAATACATGGTACAAAATACAAATACAATTTATTATACAAACGTCGTGTAAACAATACGACAAAACATAGCTGAGAGTTTAAACAAGAATATTGTCTTCTAGACAATATCCACTCTCAATGGAGTCCTCATAGACAATATAAAAACTCAAATTCAGTCCTCATTACATTTATTATCACACTATTTAACAGAATAGTGAGGACTACTAATGCTATCATCTGGACTGTAAATCTGTTCCCCAACTCGTCTCAACTATATTCTCATTTTCTGAAGAGAACAGTGAAGGAAAGGGTGAGCTCAACTAGCCCCATAAGAAATATTATGACTAAGATAATGCAGAATAAGTTATCATTAGTCTTTAACAATGTTAAACTGATAAAATATAATAGACATCAAGTTTAACTGCAACGGAACAAGCAATCCATTAAAAGAGTCAAGTAGAGAAAGAGACTCAGCTTAATAAATAATCCACATCATCCCTACACTACGGCCAAGGATATTCCTTAGTATCACGACCACAAATTATCCATGCACTACGGGCCAATGATATTCGTGTATTCATCAATGGTCATGGTCATGCCAACAACTGTCCATCAATGCACTATGGGCCAATGATGACTTTTACCACATCATTTGTAACATTACGGTCATGATTATATCGAATAATCCCTGGTCATAATCATACCAAGTCCATCTATGCACTACAGGCCACAGATGACTTTCAACATAATATAAAAGTGAGGATGATGACAATGATATAAGAATTCAATAAAACAAGTTCAAGAATTAATTTATCCAGGAACTAATAACGTCCAAATTGTCAACATGATACTTCTTTGTAGAGTAAAATTCAAGAATGCTTAGAAGAAAAATTCCATGAAAAGATACTGGATGAAGCGCAAATATCAAGAATATTCCACTAATTTCATGGAGTATAGATGTCAAAACTTTAACCAACTGAGTATAATAAAGAATGGAATAACAAAAGAAATCACCAGGCATGCGATAGACCGCATGATGAGTTATTCCAACGAGAATAATAAATAACGGAACGAGTCAAAGTAAAATTACATGCCGACGGGATGTTCCAACAGAATAATAAATAACGGAACCAGGTCATGCTTAAACGCACGATAGGATGTTCCAACCAAATAATAAAGAATGGAATAACGAAGAATTTCACCATGTATGTGGTACTCTGTGCATACACAGGTTATTCCAACATAATAATAAAGAATGGAATAATAGAAGAATTTCACCATGTATGCAAGTGCTTGCATAAAAGTTATTCAACATAATAATAAAGAATGGAATAACAGAAGAATTTCACCATGTATGCGGTATTTCATATAGATAGGTTATTCCAACATAATAATAAAGAATGGAATAACAGAAGAATTTCACCAAGTATAGGGTAGTCCGCGTATACAGGTTATTCCAACAGAATAATAAAGAATGGAATAACATAAGTTTATCTTCATGAATACGAAAGAAATAATACCCCTTACTTTAGAAAAAACTGGATATAGGAGTAGTGAAGTAACAAAATACTTTTCTTCTTTCCCTCAATAGTTTCTCTCTCCAGAGTTTCAGTGAATTCCTAAAAAATAATGAAGGAATGAACTTCTATTTATAGTTGAATGGTCTGAATAGTAACTAATTCCTAAACGGTCCAGATTGATTTACTATAAAATATTCTAATAAAACAAAATATTTTAAATAAAATATAATATATTCTATTTATAATCTAATAAAACGAATAACTTTATAAAAGTATTTTGTTTTATATAAAAAGATTTTACTATGCAAACACTACGCAGACACTATGCAAATACTATGCATAATAAAATATAATATATTCTAATTATTGTCTAATAAAACAAATAACTTTATAAAAGTAATCTGTTTTATATAAAATTTTACTATGCAAAATACTATATATAATAGAATATAATATATTCTATTTATAGTCTAATAAAACGAATAACTTTATAAAAGTATTCTGTTTTATATAAAAAGCTTTTCTATTTTATTACATTAATAATACTAATAAAACAAAACTTCATCATCATTATTATAATTCACACTATTAATCGACCAGGTCATTCCCAAGAAAGAGGGGACTTTCCAATAAAGATTTCTTCCTATTGGCGCGCAATTAGGTGACCAAACCTCTCCTTAGCAGAACTTCTAGACATCGTTAATATTGCAAATAATAATATTAATAACTCTGTCATCTTAATTATTGATTTAATAATATATAAAATATCGACAATAATTGAATCAAATAACGTGAGATACTATGCAACAATTACTAAAGCAATAATTAAACAAAACTAAGTTACTTTTCACGTAAGCATCAATAATCAATACCGTATGCTACTATGCAACCACGCGTATTACTGTACTTTTACTACCGAGTAGTTTAACAGTATTAACGGTAAAACTTCCGCCATTATTTTTATAAAAATATTTTTGTTATTTTCTCAATCCAACAATAATTCCTTTGTGGGGTCCACCAATGATTGTGCCGTCGTACGAATATTCCCTGTTAAAACGAATATTCCCCGACCAATCGAATATTATATAACAACTTGCATACTTTGCAAAATTTATAAATACTACCCACAGCTATAACATTAACTCAAATTCACACCATAATATTAAAAAAAATATTTTAAGAAATTTAAATCTTTATTCATAAAATTTGGGATTTTACAATCTACATTATGAAAACAATTAAAGCAGATATTTATATAAAAGTGATAAATATATATAAGTATATATAGCTGCCTACGTACTCTCGTGTATTGGGGAGATCAGGTTTGCGTAGTTCGTCCCTGGTGGGACAAACTGATGTGGTACCAAAATTGAATGATGGATTTGATGATCTAGAACCAGGATGCTGGTTTGTAGGTAACTTCAGACATAATATTGTTTCACAGTGTCCGAGTTGATAAGTTGGGGAAATTCCTCGCCATCCATTTCTTGCAATCTGAGGGCTCCTCCTGTCAATACCTCCTTGACAATGAATGAGCCTTCCCAATTTGGGGTGAATTTTCATTTAGATTGATCTTGGTTGTCAAGGACTTTTGTGACGCCCCCAAAACAGGTATACATCACCCATCTTGAGTCACCAAATACATGGTACAAAATACAAATAAAAACTTAATTATACAACTGTCGTGTAAAATATGATAAAATATATGTTGTGAGTTTTAATACAAATATTGTCATCTAGACAATATCCACACTCAATGGAGTCCTCATTACATTTATTATCACACTTATTTTATAGAATAGTGAGGACTACTATGACACCATCTCGGACCATCACTTCGTTTTCCGACTAGTCCCGGCTACATTCTCATTTCCTGAAGAGAACAATGAAAGCAAAAGAATGAGCTCAACTTGCCCAGTAAGAAATATTATGACTAAGATAATGCAGGATAAATTATCATTAGCCTTCAAAAATGTTAAACTGATAAAATACAATAGACATCAAGTTTAACTGCAGCGGAATAAGCAATCCAGAGTCAAGTATAGCATGATATCTACTATCTTCTATGATTTAAAATGTTTTCATCAATTTTTATCGCTGAGACTCGGCTTAATAAATAAACCACATCATTGAATCATCCCTGCACTACGGGCCAAGGATATTCATTAAATCATCAATGGTCATGACTATACCGAATAATCCCTAGTCATAATCATACCAAAAACTGTCCATCAATGCACTACAGGCCACTGAGAACTTTTTCCACATCGTTTATAACATTACAGGTCATGATTATACCGAATGATCCCTGGTCATAATCATACCAAGTCCATCTCTGTACGTAAGCCAAAGATATACAACTATAAAACCAATAATCAACAGTCCATCTTTGCACGTAAACCAAAGATAACTTTCATCACCATATGAGCATGAGGATGATGACAATGATATAAGCATTAACCAAACGAAAACAAGGATAAATATTAAAGACTTTAAATTTATCCAAATATTATCAACCACTTAATAAACTCATAATCTAATATTATTAATATTATAATAATATTTTAATCACTTCTTAAACTTATAAACAATTTATTTCAATTGTTTACACTTTACCAAATAATACATTTAATCATTCAAAAATGCCATACTCATAAGATTTCATCACCAATGATCAAATCCCTTATCAAAAATCTGCATATACCCTATATAGGATTCCCAAGCCATAAAATCCTATTTTTCAATTTTGTTGCTTCACATAACATATTTAATTCATTTACTCATAACTAGTTCATTTTCATAAAAAATACCAAATCAGTCTCAAAAATATTTCTTTTCTGGGATTTAGCAGAATATAGTCCTATATTGAACATATATTTTTCTCGGAATTTTTAAAATTCATTTACTATTTTTCATATGGCCAAAACTGCGGAATATTTAGACATTTATCATAAATTGTACTTTTGTCCATAAATTCCGAAATTTAAAGGGTATACTCCTGTTATATACATGTATTCCCAATAAAAATTTCACCAATTTTGGAGTTAACCATAAAGAGTTATAAGGGTTTACTTTTAAAATAGTATTTTCTCATAAAATCCATAACTCTTAATCTATACATCCAAAAATCGCCATCTTTGGACACAATATAGAAAACTCATCAAATTATCATTTCAAATTTTTCCAAAATTTTTGAGGGTCCGAAAAATTACGAAACTGTAAATGGATTTTCACTCGCCATGCGGTAATCCACGTAGACAGATCATTTCCACAATTTAATAAGGAATGAATACGAAGGATCATTCACCATGCATGTGGTAATCCATATAGACAGGTTATTCCAACAGAATAATAAAGAATAGAATAACAGAAGCATTCACCAGGCATGCGATAGACCGCACAGACAGGTTATTCCCAAAAAAATAATAAAGAATGGAACTAGGTCATGCGTAATCCGCACAAACAGGATATTCTAACAAAATAATAAAGAATGGAACCAGGTCATGCGTAAAATGCACAGACAGGATATTCCAACAGAATAATAAAGAATGGAACCAGGTCATGCGTAAAACGTACAGACAGGATATTCCAACAAAATAATAAAGAATGGAATAACAACAGAATTCACCATGCATGCGATAGACCGCACATGAAGGTTATTCCAACAGAATAATAATGGAATAACAGAAGAATTTTACCATGTATCTACGGTTACTTGATATCGAGTTATTCAACGAATAATAAGGAATGGAATAACAATATCTCTCTTCATGAATACGAAAGAAATAATACCCCTTACCTTAGAAGGAACTGGATATTGGAACAGTGAGGCAGCAGACTTCTCTTCTTCTTTCTCTCTATAATTTCTCTCTATAATAATTGCTCTAAAGATTTAGTGAATTGGTGAGAAATAAAGGAAGAATGAGCTTCTATTTATAAGAAAATATAGTTTCGATAATTGCACGTTTTGGGACTCGAAATATTACAGTACAATACCTTCAACTTGTCTTTCATTTTTAATTTAGTCATGCAAGTATTATCAAACTTGCACCACCTCCCCTAATAGTAAATAATGTGAACCAATAGTTCAATCATGTGAATCAATAGTTATAATCATGTGAAAATACGAATTACAGTATAGTACCTCCATCTATACCTCCATTTTTAACTTAGTCATGCAAGTATTATCAATCTTGCACCAACTCCCCTAATAGTAAGTGAATGTGACTCAATAGTACACACATGTGAACAAATAGTTATACAAGCATGTGAATTAGTAGCAATTAATTGCTCATTTATCCGATTAATTACCCGATTTATTAATATAACCCCCAGACATCAATTATCATCGGAATAGATGTCGATTTCCATTAACACTAATAATCCCAACACAATGGAACTATCAATTTCATCTTTAATCAACACGAACTTATTCATCATTAATATTATAATTCACAATATTTAACAACCAGGTCGTTCCCGGAAAGGGGCTTTTCGATAAAATTTCTCTTTATTGGTAGCATGATTAGATGACCAAACCTCTCCTTGATGTAACTTCTAGACATTGTAAATATTGCAATTTAATAATATGAATAACTTTGTCGTCTCAATTATTGATTTAATAATATATAAAATATCAACAATAATTGAATCAAATAACGTGAGATACTATGCAACAATTACTGTAGAAATAATTGAACAAAACTGAGTGACTTCTCACATAAGCATCAATAACCAATACCGTGTCAAGAGCCCAACCTCCCCCGAGGGGAGACGAGCAAAGCTCGGAGGGGGCAACGGTCCGCTCTATCTACTTCCCGACTATTTCCTCTGAGGAAATAGAGTAAGGAAGCCCGCTCTTCTTTGCTCTTGAGCCGCTTTTCTTTGTTGCAGCTTTCTCCGTTGCCCACCTCTTGCCTTGCGTTATAATGGCTACTCTCTTCTTACTATGAGTCGCCTCAGCCCCAGATCTGCTCCCAAAGGGGCGCCTCTGGGCTTGACAAATTAAACTAGTAGCCCTTTTTAGACAACAATACAATTTGAGCAATAGGAGCCGATAAACGCACCTTATTGAGCCTTGTATTGCTTGTAAGACTTTAGTTGCTAGGCCGCCTCTCTGGCGCCTTAACAACACAAAACACAAACGAGCACACATACTTGACACATCTGAGGCGATAAACCTCTTAGGTTCACCTCAAACGGGGAGCTCCTATTACTTTGAGCGTGCACCCCAAAAGGGCTAAATTCAAGATTTCAGAGGTCCCAATCCCATCGTATGGAGCCACCTATCGAATCTGCTTTTGAACGAGAGGTCCCCACAGCTACTATATGCAACCACGCGTATTCTGTACTTTTACTACCGAGTAGTTCAACAGTTTTAACGGTAACACTTTCGCCGTTATTTTTATAAAATGATAATTCTTCGTTTTTCTTACTACGACAATACTTCCGTTGTGGGTTCACCAATGATTGTGCCGTCGTACGGATATTCCTGACAAAAAAAATATTCCCCGACCAAACGAATATTTTATAACAACTTGCATACTTTACAAAATTTATAAATACTACCCACAACTATAACATTATATCAAATCCACACCATAATATTAAAAAAAAAATTGAGAAATTTAAATCTTTATTCATAAAATTTGGGGTCTCACAACTTTCTTCAAGATCAAGTCATTTTCATTAAACTGCCTTAGCTGGACTTTCTTGTTGTAGGATCGAGCGATCCTCTATTGGTATAATTGACCATGGAAGATGGATGTGGCCTGCCTTTCATCTATCAGAGATAATTGTTGGTACCGATCATCATTGGTCTTCATCCATCTAAGCATCTATCAATACTCTCTGGGATTCCATTTCCACCTCTATGGGGAGCACTGCTTTCATGCCATAGGTTAATGAGAAATGGGTTGCCCTAGTAGAAGTGCGCATTGACGTTCTGTAGACTAATAGAGTCAGAGGCAACAAGTCAAGCCATCCTTTGTGATTGGCGGAAATCTTTTGCATGATCTTTTTGATATTCTTAATAGCCGCTTCAATAGCACCATTCATCTTTGGACGATAGATGACGAAGTTGAGATGCTTGATGTGGAATTTACTGCATAATTCTTCCATCATGTGGTTATTGATGTTTTTGGCATTGTCTGATACAATTACCTTTGGTTGCCCGTATCGATAAATAATATTATTTCTTATGAAACCAATGATCACCTCTTTAGTAACTCTGGGGGAAGAGGATGCTTCCACCCACTTGGTGAGGCTTTGGGCTCGATTGGCCCGATCATGTCCATCCCCCACATTGAGAAGGGCCAAGGTGAACTCATATTATGAAACTCTCGTAGAGGGGCGTGGATAACATTCCCATGAATTTGGCATTGATGACATCTCTTAACGTGGTCATCAAAGTTAGCTTTGAGAGAGAGCCAGTAATGCCTTGTTCTTAAGATTTTCTTGACAAGTAGAGGGCCGCTCATGTGTGGGCTGCATACTCCAACATGGATTTCATCCATGAGTCTCTAAGCTTGGTCTTTGTCTAGGCATCTTAGAAGGCCTAGTCCTGCATCTCTTTTTAGAGTGCGTCTCCACTCGGATAGAATTTCATGGCCATTCTATAGATCCACTTTCTTTCAGCCTGACTCTCCCCAGTGGGCGTAGATCCTTCTCATATATACTCCTTGATAGACTGATACCAAGGGTGTTGGATGGGAGGCCGCTCATTCAATACTTCTCTGATGTAATTCCCATAGGCTGGGGCCTTTGGCGGGCAGATACGATATGTTGATCAAGGAGGCCAAAGTTGCTAGTGCGTCAGCAAAGTCATTCCTATTTTGAGGAATGTGGAGGAAAGATATTTTTTCAAACTCCGAAGCCATCTAGATAACTTGTCGATGGTAAGGCAACAAATGTAATTCCTTTGCATGATAGACCCTAGTGGTTTTTCTGATTACCAGTTCAGAATTTCCAAAGATAGTTAACCATTTGACACCCATGGATTGGGCTAGCTTCAACCCCATTATACAGCCTTCATACTCAGCTGTGTTGTTGGTGTTGACAAACTGCAATTTATTGGCAATGAGATACTGCTCTACTGAAATAGATACGAAAACTTCTCCAACTCCGGCACCTTCCACGTTTACAGCTCCATCAAAATACATCCTCCACGATTGGGCTGTATTATCGTGATGGTGTTGTTAAATTGTCATTACCCCTTCATCAGGGAAATATGTTTCCAAGGGTTTGAAATCCCCAGATGGTGTTGCGGCCAGTTGATCCACAATTCCTTGACTATTGATAGACTTTTGAGTCACGTAGATGATGTCAAATTGCTAGAGGATCAACTGCCATTTGAACAGTCGACAATTCAACTTGGGTTTGCTGAATACGTACTTGAGAGGATTCGTGCGGGATATAAGATGGGTTGTGTGACCATGGACATAATGTTGTAATCTCATGGAATCCCATGCTATTACACAACAAGTCTTCTCACTCAAGGTATACTTGTGCTCACTAATGCTGAATCTTTTGCTGAGGTAATAGATAACTCTTTCCTGGCCTCTATCATCTTTTATTGAGGTAATAGATAGCTCATTCTTGACCTCTAAAAATACCCATGGCATTGCCATTGATTGATAGGTACATAAAAAGGGGAATGTCATCCCTGGGAGGTACCAAGACTGGAGCTTTGACTAATTGCTCTTTGATGGAAAAGAAGGCATTTTAACACTCTTCGTTCTATTTCTTGGAGGATTTTTTCCTTATCAACTTGAAGACGGGCTCACAAGTTGCTGTGAGTTGGGAGATGAATCGACTGATGAAGTTGATTCTTCCCAAAAATCCCTGTATTTCCCTCTCTATCTGGGGCACGGGCATCTCAGTAATGGCCTGAATTTTTGCAAAATCCAGTTTAATGCCTTTGTGGCTTACTAGGAATCCCAACAACTTGCTTGACTTGACACCGAAGGCGCACTTGGCTGGATTTAGCTTCAAGTTTTACTTACTCAATCGGTTGAAGAGCTTTTTGAGATGGTCTATGTGGTCTTCTTCCCTTTGGGACTTGACAATGATGTCATCCACATAGACTTCTATCTCTTTGTGCATTAAATCATGGAAAAGAGACACCATGGCTCACCGATAGGTTGCTCCGGGATTGATGAGGCCAAATGACAACCGTCTGTAGCAAAAGGTTCCTAAAGGAGTGATGAATGCTATTTTCTCCCGCTCCTCTTCAGCAACCATGATTTGGTGATACCCAATAAAGTAGTCAACAAAGGAGTACATGTCATACTGGGATGTATTGTCAATGAGTATGTGGATAAATGGCATTGGGAAGTTGTCATTGAGACAAGCTTTGTTTAAATCCCTATAATCCAGGCATACTGGCACCTTCCCTCTGGTTTAAGGTACTTGAACTATGTTTGATAGCCACTCAGGGTATGTTGATACCATGATGACGCTGGCTTGAAATTGTTTCACAATTTCTTCCTTGACTTTAAAACTCCACTCAAGTTTTAATTGCCTGAGCTTTTGCTTGACTGGCTTGAATCCCTCTTTAATGGGTAGGCGATGTCAGCGGATAAACTGATCATGTCTTCATGAGACCATGCAAACACATCTTAGAATTGGGTCAATAAGGTAACCATGTCATTCCTTTATCTTGGGGTATGCTCCATACCAATCTGGATCTGTTTGGGGTTTTCTGAGGTTCCACGGTTGAAAGAGGTGGTTTGATCAAGGTTTGGCTTGGGCTTATCTTCGACCCATTCCTTAATCTCCTCAGACACCTCATAGTCCTCTTGTTCAATCTCTATCAAGCCAAAGTCCAACTTTACATCAAAGTTGCAGTCCTTGTGAGGAATTGGCACTCCATCAACAAGTTTAGGCAAATCTAACTCTGGAGTCCTGAAACAAAATGCTTTTACTTAATATATTAAATTGTTTGATCATACAGAGTGTTAGTGTGACACCCCCAAAATAGGTATACATCACCCATTCTGAGTCGCCAAATACATGATACGAAATTCAAATACAACTTATGTGACGCCCCCAAAATTGGTATACATCACCCATCTTGAGTCGCCAAATACATGGTACATAAATCAAATACAACTTAATTATACAACTGTCGTGTAAAATACGACAAAACATAAACTGAGAGTTTAAACAAGAATATTGCCTTCTAGACAATATCCACTCTCAATGGAGTCCTCATAGACAGTATACAAACTCAAATTCAGTCCTCATTACAATTATTATCACACTATTTAACAGAATAGTGAGGACTACTAATGCTATCATCTGGACTGTCAATCCGTTCCCCGACTCCTTCCAACTATATTCTCATTTCCTGAAGAGAACAATGAAAGTAAAAGGGTGAGCTCAACTAGCCCAGTAAGAAATATTATGACTAAGATAATGCAGAATAAATTATCATTAGTCTTCAACAATGTTAAACTGATAAAATACAATAGACATCAAGTTTAACTACAGAGGAACAAGCAATCCATTAAAAGAGACAAGTAGAGAATCAAATCTACTATCTTTTATGATTTAAAAAGGTTTTTCATTATTTTTATCACTGAGACTCAGCTTAATAAATAATCCACATCATCCCTGCACTACGGCCAAGGATATTCATTAGTATCACGACCACAAATTATACATGCACTATGGGCCAAGGATATTCGTGTATTCATCAATGGTCATGATCATGCCATAAAACAATTCATCTTTGCACCCTTGGGCGAAGAGAATTCATAGCCATAATCATACAAAAAACTGTCCATCAATGCACTACGGGCTAATGAGGACTTTTTCCACATCATTTGTAACATTATGGTTATGATTATATCGAATAATCCCTGGTCATAATCATACCAAGTCCATCTATGCACTACAGGCCACAGATGACTTTCAACATAATATAAACATGAGGATGATGACAATGATATAAGAAGTCAATAAAAACAAGTTAAAGAATTAATTTATCCAGTAACTAATAACGTCCAAATTGTCAACATGATACTTCTTTGTAGAGTAAAATTCAAGAATGCTCAGAAGAATATTTTCATAAAAAGATACTAGATGAAGCTCAAATATCAAGGATATTCCACTAATTTCATGGAGTATAGAAGTCAAAACTTTAACCAACTGAGTATAATAAAGAATGGAATAACAAAAGAAATCATCAGGCATGCGATAGACCGCATGACGTGAGTTATTCCAATAGAATAATAAATAACGGAACCGGTCATGCGTAACGCATACGATAGGATATTCCAACAGAATAATAAATAATGGAATCAGGTCATGCGTCAACGCACAGACAGGATGTTCCAACAGAATAATAAAGAATGGAATAACAGAAGAATTTCACCATGTATGCGGTACTTCACATAGACAGGTTATTCCAACATAATATTAAAGAATGGAATAACAGAAGAATTTCACCATGTATGCGGTACTTCCCATAGACAGGTTATTCCAACATAATAATAAAGAATGGAATAACCGAAGTTCTCTTCATGAATACGAAAAAAATAATACCCCTTACCTTAGAACAAACTTGATATAGGAGTAGTGAAGTAGCAGAACACTTTTCTTCTTTCTCTCTATAGTTTCTCTCTCTAGAGTTTCAGTGAATTCGTAAGAAATAATGAAGAAATGAGCTTCTATTTATATAAGAATGGACTGAAAAATATTCTAATAAAACAAATTTTTTTAAATAAAATATAATATATTCTATTTACAATCTAATAAAACGAATAACTTTATAAAAGTATTTTATTTTATATAAAAATATTTTTAATATGCAAACACTATGTAGGCACTATGCAAACATTATGCATAATAAAATATAATATATTCTAATTATTACCTAATAAAACAAATAACTTTATAAAAGTATTTTATTTTATATAAAAAGATTTTACTATGCAAAATACTATGCATAATAGAATATAATATATTCTATTTATAGTCTAATAAAACGAATAACTTTATAAAAGTATTACATTTTATATAAAAAGTTTTTCGTTTTATTACATTAATAATACTAATAAAACAAAACTTCATCATCATTATTATAATTCACACTATTAATCGACCGTGTCGCTCCTCAGGAAGAGGGGCTTTCCAATAAGGAATTCTCCTATTAAAAGCGCGCAATTAGGTGACCAAACCTCTCCTTGGCGTAACTTACTGACATCGTTAATATTGCAAATAATAATATTAATAACTCATCTCATCTCAATTATTGATTTAATAATATATAAAATATCGACAATAATTGAATCAAATAACGTGAGATACTATGTAACAATTACTGAAGAAATAATTAAACAAAACTAAGTGACTTCTCACATAAGCATCAATAATCAATACCGTGTGCTACTATGCAACCACGCGTATTACTGTACTTTTACTACCGAGTAGTTCAACAGTATTAACGGTAAAACTTCCGCCGTTATTTTCATAAAAATATTTTTGTCGTTTTCTCAATCTAATAATAATTCTGTTGTGGGGTCCATCAATGATTGTGCCGTAGTACGAATATTCCCTGTTAAAACGAATATTCTCCGACCAATCGAATACTATATAACAACTTGCATACTTTGCAAAATTTATAAATATTACCCACAACTATAACATTATATCAAATCCACACCATAATATTAAAAAAAAATATTTCTAGAAATTTAAATCTTTATTCATAGAATTTGGGGTCTCACAATCTCCCCTCCTTATTAAATTTCGCCCTCGAAATTTACGTACGTACCTGGTATGCCAAAGAGATGAGAATACCTCGTTAGATTCTAACTCTTGAGTTATAACCTTTGAGTGTCGAATATGATCCTTCTTATCCAAGATTTTAACAGGTACATCTTCATATGTTAAATTATCCGTTATCTCGTCCGGTTCTAAATCAATAATGTGGTTCGGGTCATCCACATATTTACGTAACATCGATACGTTAAAAATGTTATGAACATGCGACATACTTGGCGGTAAAACGAGTCTATAAGACACAATTCCTACTTAATCGAGGATTTCAAATGGACCAATTAAATCAAGGGTTGACATTTCCTCTCTTCATCAATTCTTGCTTCTAGAATAACTCCCTCTTGTACCTTCTTTTTTTCACATTCATCAGCTTCGGGTGTGTAGTTTGAGCGGCTTTAACTTTATCGATTAAAGTCGATTCTACTCGTTTATTCGTTATCTTAACGTAGGTTCGTATATTCACACTCATAAACGCATACGATCTTCTACTCAATGCGTCAGCTATCATGTTCGCTTTTCCACGATGGTATTGAATGGTATGATCGTAATCTTCAATAGCTCGAGTCAACGTCTTTGGCGCATGTTACGTTCGTTTTAGTTGGAGAAATATTTAAGGGTTTTAGAAACGGGGTTTTGTACTAGGGTCAGTACAAAATTCGATTTCACGCTCTGGGGTAGGCCAAGAATTCTTCAGAAATACATCAAGAAATTTATTAACGATAGAAATATCATTCAAAACTGTCACCCTCATCCAAGACTTGGATAACACGTCACATTGATACCTATCAACTTGCCACCGTTATTCATGACATCCCCTATGGATAGTCTGGCTTCGGTGCATTCCACACAAGGAAGTCAACAATGAAAGGATCGGGGCTCTTTACTTATGGCTTGATATAAAAGTGATTGACTTTAGTGGTTTGGTTGCTTGAATTCGCATAACAGGTTGGTTAGGAATATAAAAGCTAATAACCTTATAAAAAGCATGATGAGTAGTTAACCAATCGATTCCAAAAATCACATCAAAGGCAAGTATTTTCAAAGAGTTAAGATCGACAGGTTACGTGAAAGTGTCGATTTGAATCAAACAAGATTTATAAATAATGGATGTAATGAAGGTTTCTCCTAACAGAGTTTTAACAGATAAGTCAAAGTCTAATTTCTCAATAGTCAAGTTCAAACATTGAACACAACTAGGTGAAATACAAGAGTGGGTAGAACTGGTATCAAATAAGGTATAAACTTCGCAAGAGTTTATGATTAACTTACCCGTGATAACTTTGTTTCGGTTCCTCGACAAACACTCTCACTTAAACTACCGACTTTGACTTGTCTGGAACATCCTTTGGCGTCACCATCCCAGCTGGACTTGACTTCACTACACCACAAAATCGAGCTAGGTGACCTTCTCTTCCGCAATTGAAACACACTTTGGATTGTTAAATCACGGTTTGAACGGATGTGTCCTCTGTCGCATTTGAAACATACGACCGGTGGTTGTTTTTCTTCCTTTGAAACGGGTGCTGATGCTGCTGTCTTTCCATCATTATTGAACCTTCTCTTCTTGAAATTTCCACTTCTATTATCTTAGCCATGATTACCACCGAAGTCGTTACTATTCTTGGCATGATAATTTCCCCCACGATGGTTATCATTGTTCCGATGGTCGTTGTCACCGGTACAATTATTATCGTGTTGTTGGTTGTTGCCTTTTGGTTGTGCTGACACATTATCGCGCTCCAATAACTGAGCCCTATTCACAACATCTGAATATAAACAAAGTTTGTGAGAAATGAGGTATTGATGTATATCGGGTTTCAAACCTCGCAGAAACATTCGCGTCATTTGTTCCTCATTATCGACCAAATGGGATGCAAACCGGGATAATTCTGCAAACTTAGCCTCGTACTGCGACACGGTCATATTATTTTACTCCAGCTTGATAAATTCCACCTCCTCCAGGTGACGAATACTTTCAGGAAAGTACTTGTCGTTAAACAATTTTTGAAATTTCTCCCAAGACATCTTGAGTGCGTCAGGCTGGGTACATTTTACAGATTCCCACCAATGATCTGCTTCTTCACGCAACATAAATGTGGCCAATAGAACTTTTTGCTCCTCTGAGCATTCCAAGATATAAAATATCTTGGTGATCTCCTTAATCCACATCTCTGCCTTAAGTGGGTCTGGCTTTCCCAAAAACTCTGGTGGTCCCAGCTCCTTGAACTGCTTAGCGGTGACCAACCGTGGGTTGCCATTGTTTCCACCTACATTATGAACATGAGTCAATGAATGAAAGTAAAAGGGTGAGCTTAACTAGCCCAGTAAGAAATATTATGACTAAGATAATGCAGAATAAATTATCATTAGTCTTCAACAATGTTAAACCGATAAAATACAATAGACATCAAGTTTAAGCTGCGGTGAACAAGCAATCCATTAAAAGAGTCAAGTAGAGAATCAAATCTACTATCTTTTATGATTTAAAAGGTTTTTCATCATTTTTATCGTTGAGACTCGACAATAAATAATCCACATCATCCCCGCTTTACTGACCAAGGATATTCATTAATATCACGACCACAAATTATACATGCACTACGGGCCAAGGATATTCGTGTTTTCATCAATGGTCATGATCATGCCATAAAACAATTCATCTTTGCACCCTTGGTCGAAGAGAATTCATAGCCATAATCATACCAAAAACTGTCCATCAATGCACTACGGGCCAATAAGGACTTTTTCCACATCATTTGTAACATTACGGTCATGATTATATCGAATAATCCCTGGTCATAATCATACCTAGTCCATCTATGCACTACAGGCCACAGATGACTTTCAACATAATATAAACATGAGGATGATGACAATGATATAAGAATTCAATAAAAACAAGTTAAAGAATTAATTTATCCAAGAACTAATAACGTTCAAATTGTCAACATGATACTTCTTTGTAGAGTAAAATTCAAGAATGCTCAGAAGAATATTACTGGATAAAGCGCAAATATCAAGGATATTCCACTAATTTCATGGAGTATAGAAGTCAAAACTTTAACCAACTGAGTATAATAAAGAATGGAATAACAAAAGAAATCATCAAGCATGCGATAGACCGCACAGATAGGATATTCCAATATCATAATAAATAACGGAACTAGGTCAGGCGAAATTCGCACCGACAGGATGTTCCAACAGAATAATACATAACGGAACCAGCTCATGCGTAAACACATAGACAGGATGTTTCAACAGAATAATAAAGAATATAATAACAGAAGAATTTCATCACATATGCGGTACTTCGCATAGACAGGTTATTCCAACATAATAATAAAGAATGGAATAACAGAAGAATTTCACCATGTATGCGGTACTTCGCATAGATAGGTTATTCCAACATAATAATAAATAATGGAATAACAGAAGAATTTCACCATGTATGCGGTACTTCGCATAGACAGGTTATTCCAACATAATAATAAAGAATAGAATAATAGAAGTTCTTTTCATGAATACGAAAGAAATAATACCCCTTACCTTAAAACAAACTGGATATAGGAGTAGTGAAGTAGCAGAACACTTTTCTTCTTTCTCTCTATAGTTTCTCTCTCTAGAGTTTCAGTGAATTCGTAAGAAATAATGAAGGAATTAGCTTCTATATATAAGAGAATGGACCTAATAGTAACTAATTCTGAACTAGTCCGATTGATTTACTTTAAAAGCAGACGGTCAGTTTGGTTTTACTATAAAATATTCTAATAAAACAAAATCTTTTAAATAAAATATAATATATTCTATTTACAATCTAATAAAATGAATAACTTTATAAAAAGTATTTTATTTTATATAAAAATATTTTTACTATCTGAAACACTATGCAGCAGCACTATGCAAACACTATACATAATAAAATATAATATATTCTAATTATTATCTAATAAAACAAATAATTTTATAAAAGTATTCTATTTTATATAAAAAATTTACTATACAAAACACTATGCATAATAGAATATAATATATTCTATTTATAGTCTAATAAAAACGAATAACTTTATAAAAGTATTACATTTTATATATAAAAAGCTTTTACATTTTATTACATTAATAATACTAATAAAACAAAACTTCATCATCATTATTATAATTCACACTATTAATCGACCAGGTCGTTCCCAGGAAAGAGGGGGCTTTCCAATAAGGATTTCTCCATATTGACGCGCAATTAGGTGATCAAACCTCTCCTTGGCAGAACTTCTAGACATCGTTAATATTGCAAATAATAATATTAATAACTCTGTCATCTCAATTATTGATTTAATAATATATAAAATATCGACAATAATTTAATCAAATAACGTGAGATACTATGCAACAATTACTGAAGCAATAATTAAACAAAACTAAGTGACTTCTCACGTAAGCATCAATAATCAATACTGTGTGCTACTATACAACCACGCGTATTACTGTACTTTTACTACTAAGTAGTTCAACAGTATTAACGGTAAAACTTCTGCCGTTATTTTCATAAAAATATTTTTATCGTTTTCTCAATCCAACAATAATTCCATTGTGGGGTCCACCAATGATTGTGTCGTCGTACAAATATTCCCTGTTAAAACGAATATTCCCCGGCCAATCGAATACTATATAATAACTTGCATACTTTGCAAAATTTATAAATACTACTCACAACTATAACATTATATCAAATCCACACCATAATATTAAAAAAAATATTTTGAGAAATTTAAATCTTTAATCATAAAATTTGGGGTCTCACAACTTAATTATACAACTGTCGTGTAACGTACGACAAAACATAAATTAGGAGTTTCAGCACGAATATTGTCTTCTAGACAATATCCAATCTCAAATTCAATATTATTACATTTATTTTCCCACTATTTCACAAAATAGTGAGGACTACTAGTGCAAATATCTGGACCGTCACTCCGTTCCCTGACTAGTCCCAGCTATATTCTCATTTCCTTAAGAGAACAATGAAATCAAAGGGTGAGCTCAACTAGCCCAGTAAGAAATATTATGACTAAGATAATGCAGAATAATTTATCGTTAGCCTTCAACAGTGTTAAACTGATAAAATACAATAGACATCAAGTTTAAGCAGCGGGGAACAAGCAATCCATTAGAAGAGTCAAGTAGAGCATGATATCTACTATCTTTTATGATTTAAAAAGTTTATCATCAATTTTATCGCTGAGACTTAGCTTAATAAATAAGCCACATCATTAAATCATCCCTACACTACGGTCAAGGATATTCATTAGTATCACGACCACGAATTATCCGTGCACTACGGCCCAAGGATATTCGTGTTTTCATTAATGGTCATGATCATGCCAACAACTGTCCATCAATGCACTACGGGCCAATGAGGACTTTTACCACATCATTTGTAACATTACGGTCATGATTATACCGAATAATCGTTGGTCATAATCATACCAAGTCCATTTATGCACTACGGGTCATAGTTGACTTTCATCATAATATAAGCATGAGGATGATGATAATGATATAATAATTCAATTAAAAAAAAGCAAAGGATAAATTTTAAAGATTCATAATTAAATTTATCCAGAATTCAATAATGTCTAAATTGTCAACATGATACTACTTTGTGGAGTAAAATTCAAGAATAATATTGTATCAAAAATGATTTGGACCAAAAATAAATAAATTTTTGTCATGAATAGTACCCAGGTGAATAGTAACCGAGTGAATAGTACCCCGTGAATAGTACTCCAGCATAAAAAAGTTAAAACTTATCAAGAATGCTCAGAATAATATTTTCATAAAAAGATACTGGATGTAGCACAAATATCAATGATATTCTAATAATTTCATGGAGTATAGAAGGCAAAACTTAACAAAATGAGTGCAGAATTCGAAATCTGAAACAAAATAATATTACTTACATACTACATAGTATGAAAGAAAATATTATTTCATATTAATACTGAACAAAAATAATATCCCTTACCTTGAAAAGAAGAGTATTCCAACTGGTATAGCGGGGATATTCTTGAAGAAAACTTTCACTGTTTTCTATGCTCAAAGCTTCCTAAAACTCGAAAGAAATACACTCAATATTATAGAAGAAGAATTCTCTAATTCTGGTGTAATTTTCAATTCTAACTAAGCATCCTATTTATAGGAGAATGGAAGGGATACTATTTGGATTTAATTTCTCATGGATCAACAGAATGGTTCACGGGCAACTTCGTTGTATTCACGTGAATTTTCTAATTTTTACTATGCAATCACTATGCAGACACTATGCATAATAAAATATAATATATTCTATTTTTCATAAAAAAAAATAAAACTTATTATACTAATAATAGAATAGTAACTCCCACGTGACCAACTTTTCCACCTCCCTGACAAAATTTTGTATATATATATATAAATGTGATAACTTTCTACCGATAATTTTGAAAAATGGGTAAGTGGGAATCCAAATAATAAACAAAAATTTACATCAAATACTTCATAAAAATCTCCTCAATATTTTTAACAACATGCATCATTATTATAACTCGCAATATTTAACAACTAGATCGTTCCCAGGAAAGAGGGGGATTTTTGATAAGGATTTCTCCCTACTGGCGAGCAATTTGGTGACCAAACCTCTCCTCGACAGAACTTTCTAGACATCGTCAATATTGCAAATCATAATATGAATAACTGTATCATCTCAATTATTGACTTAATAATATATAAAATATCGACAATAATTGAATCAAGTAACGTGAGATACTATGCAGCAATTACTGTAGCAATAATTGAACAAAACTGAGTGACTTCTCACATAAGCATCAATAATCATTATCATGTGCTACTATGCAACCACGTGTATTACTATACTTTTAACATCGGGTATTTCAACAGTTAACGGTATAACTTCTGCCATTATTTTCATAAAAAATTATTTCTATCATTTTCTCATTCTGACAATAATTCCATTGTGGGGTCCATCAATGATTCTGCTATCGCACGAATATTTCCTGTTAAAACGAATGTTCCCCGACCAATTGAATATTATATAACAACTTGCTTACTTTGCAAAATTTATAAATATTACCTACAACTATAATATTATAACAAATCCACACCATAATTATTCAAAAATGATATTTATAGAAAAATTATCTTTATTCATAAAAGTTGGGGTCTTACAGTTATCATGATATGACAAAAATAACTATTAATACTATGCAACAAAAGTAAGCAGTTATTGCTATCTACAGGCAGAGGGATTTTCTGCCCTTTTTACCCTTTTCGGCAAATGCAAGGAGTGCTGCTCTAATTTCCAGGGGTCAAGTTTTGGTGGGCAGCTATGATGAAGGAGCGGTTATTGTCCTCCTCCTCTTGAATAATGACCATGACATCTGGACAATCATCATCTGGGATGTCCCTGTTCATACCCTCTGTATGTATCAGGACGCGTATCTTTTATAATTATCTCTTTATGTCTTGTTTGCGCCTTTGATTCATTTCCTCAATGTCTGGGTCTGGAATTAGGACTTCTTTTTCGTTAGCCAATCTTGGCTTAAGAAATAGCATACCCGCCACAGAGACATGAATTTTCCTTAAAGGCCATGCAGAATCTGTATCTGTAGGTTTAGGAAATAACATTATAGATGAAGGAACTGGTGTATACTTGTGCAGGTTCCTGTGACTTGACCCAGAGGAGTAGCCTAATCCGGCCTTCCCCTTCTGGCTGGGAACTTAAATTGGACATTTTATTCCTTGATGATTCTTTCCTAACCCTTGTCCTGGTTGGAAACCCAAGGATATCATCTCTTGACTGGCCGACATTACCTCGGCAGAAACTCTGGGTTTCAGAGCTGGAGCCCCAATGGGTTGATAGTGAGTGTTGTTCACCTCAAGGGCTTGGAAGCTGACAAGCTCAACTTTTTCATTAAAACTGATTAGAGGTATATCACTTTGGACAAGATACTCTGGTTCAGCATAGACAGTGACCAGATTATTGTTGATGATATACTTGAGCTGTTGATGAAGAGTGGATGGGATAGCTCCCTCCATATGAATCTAAGGTCTTCCCAATAGTAAATTATATCTTGTAGTGATTTTGAGCACTTGAAAAGATATGTAGAAGGTATGTGGACCGATTTCCACTGGTAATTCAATCTCTCCGATAACATTTCACCGAGATCCATCAAAAGCTTTGATGATTGTGTGGCTGCTTCAGATCCAGTTGAGATTGATCTTCATTTTTTCTAATGTGGCATAGGGGCAGATGTTTAGGGATGATCCTCCATCTATTAGCACTCCTCCGACCACATATCCGGAAGACATCACTGCTATGTGTAGTGGTTTGCAATGACCCATCCCTTTAGGAGGTATGTCATCATCGGTGAAAGATATCACATTGCTATTGAATATGTGATCTCTACTAGATGATGAAACTTTTCCACATCCACTGTCTTTGGCAAGTTGGCTTCTTCTAACGTCTTCATTAAGACCTTCTGATGATCTTCTGAAGAGAATACCAAGTCCAGAATAGATATCTATTGAGTTGCTTCTTTCAAACTTTGCACCACCTTGGCTTTATTATGTCCCATCTTGAAGAGGAATTCTTTGATTTTCTCCTTGGGCACTTTCCCCTTAGATCTGATGACTGGCTTCATCACTCGTTGAGGGAGATATAGCGGATTTTCTTTGGATACCGCAGCAATTATGTTAGACGTTGATCCTTTAGCCTCTCCATCGTTCCATAGGACTTTCTTAAGGTCGATGATAGGATATTGTGGCCTAAATGGCAATATGATTGGAATTGGTGCAGCCACCTTTAAAGGGTTTTCAACTCCTTTGAGCTTAATTAGTTGAATTATAAGGGGTGTGGCAGCCAGGTCTCCCTTAGAGGATATGACTATTATGACTTCCCTCCATCTTTGTGGTCCTGGAGGAAATGTATGTCAACTCTCAAGTGATAAGTGTCATCGTCTGCCATTTGCAGGTTACCATTGTCATTCATTTTTTGGATAAGATGACAAAGTGCCCATCATTCTTTAGTGTTGTGACCACGAGAATGGGAGTGGTATTGACATACTCCAGTAGCATCAAATCTTTTTAAGTGCTAATTGACTAGAGGTAGCAGTGTTGTAATCTTTCCCTCATTGATCAGCATCTGCAAGATTTCTTCCATCGGTTGGCCTAAATAGGTGAACTCCCTTTTGTTGGCAAATTCCTGATGGACTTGGGCTCTTGTTTTTCTTGCAAACGTTTCCTCCAAGGTTTCGCTCTCTTGGGTCTGTGATGGAGTTTTTGAAATAAGGGAGAGGAGACTTGTATGCTCTTGACTGAACAACTGCCATGTGACTTGGTGTTGATATATCACCAGTTCTGCTGGTTGATTGAATTATTCGTCAATAGACTTTAATTCCCGTTCCATCATGAACTGGAACTCCAAATAATCCCACTTGTCAGAATTATCCTTCCTGGTTTGGGGAGAACCACCCACGTATTTGAGGTACTAAAAGCTCTCTCCACTGCCCATGTTGATCATGTTAACATCCTCTTCCTTGTGTTGAGGGAGAGGATTATCTTAAACGTGTGGTTGTTCAGGCTTTGTCACCACGATCTCACCACTATCTATTAAGTCCAGAATCATATGCTTAAGGGCCTAACAATCCTGAGTGTCATGGCCTGGAGCTCCAGAATGGTAAGCACACTTTTTACTTATTGAAACCTTTTCCACTTAGATTGGCTAGTGGAAGGAGATGAGTGATTTTCTTCTGAGCTATCAGAAGTTTGAAAATATTTTTGAGTGAGTCCCCAAAGGGTGTGAACACTCTTGAGCATCTGACTTCTCCACTCTTTGGCAAGGGAGGATTTGATGATTGTGTTTGAAAAGGGGAATAGTTTCTCTTTTGAATAGGCAAGCTTTGATTGCCTTTTTGAGTTTTCCCTTACAGTATCAAGGAGACATCATCTTCTCTCTTCTTATGAACCCTCCTGGGGGTTGTTCAAATAACTTCTAGATTGGATATGCTCATCCATGGCTTTTAAAGCTGTAAGGTCTTGAATCTTCCCAGATTTTAAACTTATTTCTGCCATTTCTCCGTGATTAATCATTTCTGAGAATGGTTTTCCTATTTCAGCTAGGACCCTCTCATAAAATGGAGCTTTTTGAATATCTGTAAAGGTCATCACCATCTTAGTCTCTGTCATGGATGGGATTACTTGAGTAGACAGACGCCTCCATCTTTGGGCATACTCTCTAAATGACTCATTGACTTACTTCTTGACTTTGGTAATTTGATACCTGCCTGGAGCCATCTGAGTTTGAAAGCTGTATTGACTAAGGAAATCATGGGCTAACTCCTCCTAGCTGTGATTTTTGGAGTTATCCAATCTAGTGTACCATGCCCTGGCTTCTCCACTCAGACTTTTCTGAAAGAGCTGCATTCTCATCTTTTTATTCTTGACATAGGATTCAAGCTCTCTAATGAACAATTTTAAGTGGGTGTAAGGATCTCCCAATCCATTATATTTCTCAAAATCAGGAGTCTTAAATTTTTCCAGATAATGAACCTCAGGGAAGATGCAAAGGTCTGAATAGGAGACACTTCCGTGTGTTCTAATCCATTTGATGGACCGAATGGTCTCTTCCATTTATAGAACCTTCTTCTGAATATCATCGGTGTCTTGATCTTCTTTTAGATGGGTGATTTCAAGGGTTTTGTTGGACTTCTCAGTTTGAGACTCAGGTATTGGGACTTCTCTGTTCAGACCCTGGATTCCTCCATGTGTAGAGGGTTCTGTTTGCATGGGTATTTGTAGACCCTGAGTTGATTTGTTTAGTACGTTGAGAAGAATAGCCAACTATGTTATTTGATTCCTTAATCCTTCGAACTCCTCACGAGAGACAGGAGTAGGATCAGGTGGGGCACTTGTAGCCATGTCTGACTGTGGGCTTATTGCCTTTTTGGACTTTGAACGGGTAACAGGATTAATCGTTTCCCTATAAAAAGACTATGTAGTTTAGTCTGGGAAAACGGGGAAATGTTACGTGCTATGTAATGTGTCCATTTTTTAAAAGTGTTTTAATGTTCACCTGCAAAATGGATGTCAGTCGTTTTGATGATTGGATAGAATGACATGTCTTGATAAAAAAAGGAATGCATATTTTACATACTCCTTTATATTTTCTATTACATGTAGATTGACATGGAATTGACATTATAAGTAATTAAAATTACAGGTAATTGAAAGGGGAAAGCATGAAGAGTCTTCCCTCCGCGTTTGGTTTATCAGAGGCTGACCTATCTTAGGCTCCTCTCGCGACTTTTTAGCATGAAGGTCCCCAGATCATCGCAATTTACTAGATGGGAAGTTAATCCGATCTTTCAACTAGAGCGAATTTGGGTTGTGCCTTTCCTGAGCCTCGCGAAATTAGTCTTCCTTGATCCAGTAATCAAACACCGACGGGTTAGCCTCCTGGTGGAGTAATCACACAACATACATTCACATACATCGCGTCTCACTGTATGAAAATGATGACATGTGCAAAGCACTAATATCACAGGCAGATATGGTGCAAAGCACTAAATTATAGTAAATAAAGTATTAGTATACATCCATTCAATGTAAATGCAGTATTCACACATAAGCGGGTAAAAGTTTTTGAAAAGCTTGAATAACAGCTTAAGCCCTCTTACTGGAGTCCCCAGCAGAGTTGCCATCTGTCGACGTCGGGACTTTTATTTATCCCTTTTCTGTTCTTGTCTTTTGGTGTTCTCATTTTTAGGTGAGATTTGTTTGAAAAAACAAGTTTAAAAAGGTCCCAAATGTATATGTCGACGATTTGACTATTAGAGTCGCCAGTTGGTAACTTTAAATGGTTGCACCAACTCAACCGAGAAAAAGTTTGCATAAAGACCCAATGATTTGACACTGTTTAACAGGTCTAGGAAACCAAATATTCGTTAGGGTCCGGGGGCTTGATAAAGCGGAGGGAAGGTGTTAAGCACCCCCCAACTTCCGTGATAACACGGTTACAACCACTTTTCATTAACTTTTATCTGTAAATGTGTGTGTAGGGCCTATGTGCAATTATCTGGAAGTAGTGTTATGCCTTGTTTGCACATATATACAAAGGGTTTGAATTTTGCATAAAAGTTCAATTTTAACAAGATATAACAGTGATGGGTTGGAAAACAGGTTTGTCAAACCCTTATGCTCAATAGTAATTGAGGCCTTTGATACTTCCATTTTATTATATGTTCAGCTTTATTACTTTTATTTTTGAGATGTGAGGCATCTTTGAGAAAACAAGATACATAGTAGTGTCGAACTCCTTGTGGGCATGAGAGTCATCTAAGGATATTCAGACACCGTAGATAATTTACAAAGTTGTTGCAGCTGCAAAATGTCCATCATAGGAACCAAATCTAGATTCAGAAGCTGAATCTATGATCACATGATTTCTAGGCTCACATGAAAAGGCAGTATGTACAAAAGCTAGAAAAAGAACTAAATTGGAGTAAATCTAAACCATTCCGGCTTCAACGATTCCAGTTTAGTCACTTTGAACCGATTAAAGTTAGAAGTAGCCAGATTGAGGCAAATCTAGCCCGCATGCTGAAAGATTAAATATCTACTTTACAAAAGCAATTAAAGCAGATATTTATATAAAAACGATAAATATTTATATAAGTGTGTATATATATATATATAAGTAGTAGAAAGCTTAAAAATCTGAAAAATCTTATAGTGGGCTGCAAAAAAGACTTCTGATAGCTTTTGACACCTAAAAACTCTGTTTCCACCGGTTAAACGTCAGTATGTTACAAAAAACGAGCTTACAAGTGTTTAAAAAGAAGAATCACTCAATTTAGAGCACTCTAGTAGGGGTTACGGGCTTAAATAAACTGAGTTTTCTCTCATTTTCTCTTTTTTTTTTCAAATGAGCTGTCAAGAGCTCATATTTATAAACCAAGGAGCTGCAGGTCAACTCGTGGCAGGCGTGGGTCTACCTATGACTGCCCGGGTTGCCCCGGGCTCTGTGGGTCCTATCGTCTCGAAGTACGTGCACTTGGGCTACGCGTTATATGCTCGAACCTTTATAACTTTCAATCTGGGCTTCTGATAAAGGAGTGTTGTACCTTTTCGGGAAGCTAATGTTGAGAGCTACACAATGACATGGGATTAGAGGTTACGAAGCCGGGAAGATTGGTCCATGACCAGATTTCCAAGTCTTTAAAGTCTATTCAGTGTATTGTCTTGTGCAGATATCACTCGAAATTTGAGTTATCATTCTTCTGGAACACCTTGGTACGCAGTATGGATTGAATTGTGTTGAGATGACGTGAATGTGAAGTTGAGGTGGAAAAATGATGTTTTTCCCCCACCGGGGTTATCTCCAACTTTTGCGCAGATGTAGCTATTGTTTCTCAGGGTTATCTTTGAGATTGGGTTGTTGTTGATGCTGAACGTCCTCAAGGTTATCTCTGAGGTTGGCTTTACCTCCCGGGGTTATCTCCGGGGTTGAACTGAGTATCTCAGGGTTGTCTCCAGGGTTAAAACTAAGTCTCTCGGGGTTATCTCCGATGTTGGAATTGAATCTCCCGGGGTTGTCTCCGGGGTTAAAACTAATTTGACTTCCAGGGTTATCTCTGGAAGACAATTCTGCCCTCCTACAGGGTTAATAATATGAATGAAAAATTTCAAGTCTCTACAATAACAAGACTATTCGATTTCTCGGGTACATTTTTCCCTCCTTATAAGGTTTCCGTCCCCAGAATCACTATCACAAAACTTATGTTATAAAATCAATGACTTTTCTTACAACCTTTATTAAAGGTATTATTCTACTTATACACATATTTAGTGAGTGTTAATATCCATTCATAACTCATCAACTTCCTTTTTTTAAAGATCATCGTCTGACACAATCGTCATAAGTTAAACATCATGATTAACTATACTTCTAATCATTCAGGATATCACATTCACCCCTTCTTCTAAAAATTTTGTCCTCAAAATTTTAACGTACTTATCTTCTCAATCAATTGAGTTTCTTACTCATTTCTCCTTTGAGAATTTCTTCTATCATCACATCTTACCACAACTTCTCTTTGAAGGAGAATATGAAATAAAAATATTCCTTTAAAACCTTTCATGTAATGTTAAGGGTTCATAAAGACCATGAACACTTAGCTAGGTTTAACAGTATTCCACCGCAACCATATTTAAAATATTTTTTAATTAACCGGTACGTTTCTAATCACAAAGAAGGTAAACTACCTCTTCAAGTACGTTAGTTGATCAGCTGATCGTATAACGACTAGATGCATTAATAGGTTGCCCTTTTTTTCTAGGGTTTCCCACCTCATACTTAGCATAAGATTCCGCACCAAAATAATTTGGTTTGGTATAATTTCTCGAAGAAGACTCGATTTTCATAAACATGATTTCATATTCGTCTAGCCAAATCAAATAGCTTAGACTATACCAATAATTTGGACATGAATCGAAACATTTTTCTGGCCAATTCATTTGGCATTGACTAATCTTTCAAGAGTTTAAAATAATACAAATCGTTTTATAAGGTTATGATACCGCACTATCTTAACAGTATGTTGAGAATTTTGTAATTTTGTGACTTTGTCATACTATATCACACCATAGTGGGTTGATAATCCTATGATCACATCCAACACTAGGTTAGATTATTGAAGACTCCATCTTTTATAATCTTTGCATCAAAGGCATTAATGATATAGAAAATACTTTTGATATTTTAAATCAATTTCATTTAGCTGAAACGATTAGCATAAACCTACAAATAATAGATCTTTTAAAACTCATTGGCTCAATAATTTGATCCAACATTTTTCTTTTTAAAAATGTAAATATTAGCACAAGGTCAATAAATTTCAAAATCTAGCATAGCTAGAAGATTTGAAATATACATTTTTCTTCATCTTTCTTCATTATTCCATTATGTAACAATTCTATCTTTCTCTAGCACTATCAATGCTTAATATACTAAAAATGATTAGTTCTCAGTCTAAAACATTCATATACCCAGTATAGTTCATCAAAATTACCACAATTTATGTGTTCAGGAACTTTCCACAATAATATGAGTTTAGGAACTTATCTTAATAATATGTAATCCAAGAACTAATCAAGGATTGTCCATACACTTAGGGATCAAAAACATACAATATAATTATGAGTCACAAATTTACCATAAGCATGAGTTTCAAAAATTCGCACCTAATCTTAGTACTTTCTAACTATCCAATATACACATAAGAAAAAACTCACCTTTTCAACATATACATATTGATAGTGTGACATTAATATTTTAGTGATTATCAATGTAATAAACTAAGTAGTCATTAAACCAAGCACATATCTCTGCCCATAAAGGTTTTTACAACTCAGCTATCAAATGAGTCCTCAATTGAAATCCCCTAAAATTCTAATTTTTTTCTTTACTTAATATGAATTTTCTTTAATTCGTATTTCATCCTTTATAACTCTTCTAAGTTTTTTTGTACTATTTCATAGTATCATCTCTTTATAGCGTCAGGCTATATCTTTATAATTGTTTAACATATTATATGTCATTCTACAATTCAATCTGATCACACAATGATCTTATTTTATGATCTTTTAACATTACGATCTTCCATACTCTATGATTGCTTCATTCTATGATTTTCTTACCTTTCTTTTTAATCATTTATTTATCATCAACTTTCATTTTTATTACTGGACTCAGGAAACTCCTAATTCTCATCTTTTATACCCTTCAAGATTCTTCTTTGAATCTTCTTATGTATATCTTACTCTATTTGAGTTTATCTCATAACTATCTTCCATAACTTCTCTCAGATTATAGCCTAAGGTTCCCAACCTAAGTTTTATAACCTATGAGCTCTAATACCAACTATAACATCCCCAAACTCGGTCTATCTGCAAACCCGAGTTTAGTGCGTCACGAGTGCTTCTCATTCCATACATATATCCTTATATCCTTAAGATATAATTAAAAACTCCAAAATATAACAATATATTTATTCAACTCCTAGATTCTATTATATTAAAATCTTCGTTACAATATAAATAATGATAATTATATTATTCTTTAATTATAAGTGTGACTTTTATTCGCCACAACAGATACATAAAAGTTCTAATAATAAATTACAAGTCTCGGTTTGATCTTCTCTCTAGTTTTCACTAGATCCTTCAGTTCTTCCTATCTTCGCTGAAAATGTTTTTATTTTAAAAGAAACTGTAAGCATTTGATTGCTCAGCAAGTTCTAGCAGTTAAATAACATTAAAATCAAGAATCAAATATTCTTTTCTTATATAACTTTAATAACTGAGAAAAGTTATGAAGCAACATGAATAACAGGAAATAATTCTGATTCTTATCATTTTATATCATTAATAACATTTATCTTCACATAAAATCATTTATTATAACATCAATAACATCTATCTGCACATAACATCATTTATTATAACATTTATAGGAATTAACTCATCCTACACAACTACATATGTGGAAAGAATCACCATTTCAACATACGTATACACAAACATAACACATAGCAAACATCGAGTTCTCAACAATTATCAATATAGTAGGTTGAATGGCTCCCCACCAAAAATTAATGAATTAGTTTTCCGTCTCATCTACACTATCTTTCACATCGAGTTAGATCGGTTACTAGTTCAACTTCAACCTTTTCCCATAACAAAGGAGTTGTTTAACTCAGATATTGCACATCAATGATTGAAAAATACGATTGTACAAACAAATTAACCAAACTTACCATCTTTACCTTTGTCTTGCTGAAATATTTAATACAGACTCATTCATTATACAGTTCATGTCAAAATAGAACTCTTACAACTTGAACAGTTCAATCATAGAATAATTCATCTTAAAAGCACATAAGTGCAAACAATTTCCACGTAACACAATTCATGATACACATCTTGCACAAATATAACACATTTGCACATACACTACTAGAAATTTGACCTATAGCGACGACCTATAGCGACGGTCGAGACGGAACCCTCGCAATAGGGTATATATAGCGACGGTCGGGACGGAACCCTCGCTATAGGGTATTATATAGCGACGGTCAATATCTGGCCGTCGGTGTAGGGAGTTTTTTTTGGCTGAGTCATTATTCAAATACAACGTTTGAGTAAGTTAAAGAAATTAGCATTCAAATCAGAATATGAATGAAGTTAGAAAATTTTCCTTAAACACTGCTTATAGTTTACGCTATAATGATCTTCGAAATCCCTATATACCACATAAGGATATTACATCAATTAGTTACATAATTTTGTTAAGTATCAGCTTACATTAACCTTATACATTTACTTTTATGTGTGTGTTATTAAACCCGGATCCCTTTCATTATTCATTATGTTCGTTATCATTCATTATGAATTTCTTGTCTTTTCAACGTTACGACATTCGGAGATGTCATAACCCTTATTATCATCTTCCATAATAATTTATATTATCCTCTCCTTCTTTCTAGCATAACTTGTTCGAATCATTAAAATTATAATGTTTGTTAAGTTAATTATTGTTTATACGGCTATCCAATAATTAAATGTCATACCTCATTATCATTTCTAGATGTCTAGGTCATACAATCTTTTGTATGTTGAGAACAATCATCCGACGCGAATACTATGCATTCATAGCTTTTAGGCGCTTTACATTGCTTTTAGTTCATATCTTACAATGTCCGATTTATTTTACTTGGAACACTTTACAATTTAAATTAACTTGGCTTCTTAACGTGTATATGTCTTTCAATAACTTCGTTACTCTACGATTAAACCATACACTCGTGTGTATACTTAATCACGTTCATCTGATGCATACATTAAACATCTTTGTATGTTTAAGTGTGTTACACTTATGTTGTTCATCTTTTAAACTCACATTCAAGCTTTACTTAAGGTTTGAATCACTCATTCTAGTGATACATTAAATGAACTTTACATTCATAATCGTTCTGTACATTTTCCCCACCCTTTAGGCAATTAAAAGCTACTCTCTGGGTTCTCCCCTACACCAACGTTGTGGCGTCCGAATGCAGCACAAAAGTCAGCGTTACGACACCCACAAACAGGAACGCCTAGTCAAACTTTGAGGCGCCAGGCCTAATCCTTTGAAAAATTTTGTAGTTTTTCAGCTTAATTGCAATGCTACTTTTGAAATTAATCCGTTCTTACTCGGAATTAATCATTTTTCAGCTTAATCATTTCTACTCAAAATTAATTCGTTCTTAAGGCTTTGGAAATCTTACTGCGTCCTCTTCAAATTCCCTCAGGCAGAATAATTTTCCTGAGTTTCTAACAAGACTTAATCATGGCTCAAAAGTCCTCCATCACTCAATTTTTCAACTTTGCGTTTATCGTTCATTCGTCTGTAACTTACTTATCCGAACCTGAAATGAGTTCGTTCTTGAGTCCACGACTCATATTTTCAATATTTTCTAACATTCTTCTAAAAACCTAAGTATTTAGGTTCATTATCTGGCAGTACAATTTCTTCCAAAATTATAACGAACTATGATTTCAACTATTAACGTTTTTTACTAAAATTTTCACTGTAACATCATTATATCATATTTTTACTCCATCCAAAGGGAACATTTCTAACACTTTCCCAAGTCTAATATCTCCTAACCAAACATATAGAAACTAGATTATACACGATGGTTTTAAACTTTTCCATCAACAACAAGTTCTAACATGATTTTAAATTTGTCCATCAACAACTCGTTCTTTGTTCATTTTTCATGTTCTTCGTTCGTTCTTTCTTTTAAACCATTATTTTAATTACGATTCACTTTAAACATGCATATTAATTACCAAAGCACTTCATATAACATATGAAAGCTTAAATGAAATAGATGAAAATAAGATTTAAGTTCTTATTACTTCCATTTTCCTATGGTTAAACAATATTAATCATCATTTATAACATCTTATACTTCCATTTTATTAAGCTATATGATTTTACATATGAAATCTAAAGAAAATGGATTAAAACCTATGTTTTGGCATTACATTTCTTCTTTATTCTTCTTCCTTATTGACAAAGCTTGCAAGATTTCTAGCTTTTCTTCTTCCTTTCCTCTTTCCATCCGAATTATCTCTCTTTTTCTCTTAATATATGAGCTTTCTCTTCAATGTGTTGGTGTAAAATAAACTAACACTTAAAGAGAAAGTGTCTTGCTATTTATCAAATTTCAAAGCTTAGGGTATAATGGCCATTTTTCATCTTAGGGGCATTTTGGCCACTTGGTAAATAATATCTTGGCTTTTTACCATTTTACCCTAGCATATTCTTGGAACATTCTTTTCTTAACTCCTAAGTTTCCGTATAATTTTCATATTATAAGAGTATTGTACTCCATATTATTCTTGTATTATACGTTGTATTGTTAGTGTATTCTACTCGTATAATAATTCGTATTATACTCGAATAATAATTCATATTATACAAGTATTCTTTTCTTTAATCGTCTTAAATTCAATACACAGTCGAAAAACTGTATTTCCCATTCTTCAAATTTTATTTGATATTCCGTCTTTCCTCGTTATTTTTACATTAGCGCGTTCTTCAAAAAATTGAAAATTTGAAAAATATTTTTCGGTATATAGTTTTTCGGCGACATTTTCCCAAAACATGGTCAAACGATTAAAAAGGCAATAAAAATATTTTTCGTCGTTTTTATTTCGTCCGATTTCTGTACGTTTTTCGTGAAAAACTTTTATTTTATAATACAACTTTTCACAACATATTACCAGTAGATTTTGAAAAAGAATATCATTACGACATACCAATCTCTCTAAAAAGCCTAGGGTTTAACCCTAGCTCGTATTGTTCTTTGGGTGAATAGTATTTTTACACAAACTTTCTCATAAATTTTTTATTTTTGTCTTTGAAATGTTTACTCGTTTATTCTTTCACATAACTAAAATCCTAACATTTAATAATCATTCTAAGTCATAAAATGACCTTTAAACATATAACACAAAATATTATTAATAAAAAACTTACTTTATTAAATAATATTTCTTAAGTCTAATAACAAGACCATCCGATTTTTTGGGACATTACACACCTTCTCACCATATATATATATATATATATATATATATATATATATATATATATATATATATATATATATATATATATATATGATGTGATAACTAAGTAGTCGTTAAACCTAGCACAAAACATCTGCCCATACAAAGGTTTGTACAACCCAGTAACCACATTAGTCATCAATTGAAAACCCACCGAGTACTATTTCATATTACACTTTCTTTATAGCATCAAGCTATATCCTTTCAATTATTTAATAGATAATATGTCTTTTCATAACTTAACTTAATCACGTCGTGATCTCATTTCACAATCATTTTATATGATGATTTCATTTACACTTTTCACCTTATGTCTTAAAACTATTTATATAGTTTCCTCTTCTAATTCAGGTACTACTGTACCTTAGTCCTTCACTTACATGTTAACATTACTACTTTATTGAGTTAAACTTAACTCTTTTCTATACGAAATTTTTTTTCCTTAATCTTTACGTCTCTTATTAGATTTGTGTCTCTAATATTCTGTCCATTATAAATGAACGAGTCCCCAGTACAATTACCTTTCATTCGAGTCCTTCTCCTTACTCTTAACCCCACTTTATTCATTTCTATTAATAACTCAACTTGAGTCGTTAACACTACTAACTTTTCCCAAACCTTTTAATCTTCAGGTGTCGGTCATTTACCCTTATCTTTCTTGTGATATAAATTTTTTTTTATAATATTACTCTTTAATTAGTTCTAGCTTATTTCTTAGCTTTTCAATTGTCTTCTTCTAAGCAAACATAACCTTTGTTAACTCCAACTCACAAATAGAGCATCATCTTTCATAATCCTTAACTACTAAGGTGCATACACAATGACCCTGTCATATTGTATAAGCACTCAACCCAATTCCTTATGTGTTACATTACTATATGCAAAAAAATTCTCCAACATCATCACATAATGACAATACTGGAAACTCACTCAATCTATTCATTAACTCTAAAAAATATTCTCTTTCCACTTCTTTGAATATAAATTAAATATTCTCTTTGCGGTCATACAACTCATCATACACCTTAATACTGATAGAGTTAGGTGAAAACTCTTCAGGATCCTCATCCTCTTCCTCATCTTGTAACTCCTCCAGCTCAAAATCAGTTTCATACTCCTGACCAACAACTATGAATAACAGGGATGGTTCCCTCGACACTAGCTGCTCCCAAACTACCTGGATGTCTCAGGGCTCCTCATCTCTAGGCACTCGGGGTTCCTCCTCCTCAGTCTGGCTAGATCCTCCAACATTAGTCATCCTGACAAAAAAGTTTTAAGTTTTAATTACTAATTCATACTACTCGGTACTCGCGAGCACATAGATTATTAAGACATAAGCACATAAAGTTTTTTATTGTTTATCTTTAATAAATTCCATAATTCATTCCTTAGAACTCGATAAGAGTTTATCACCACTATGTTTTCAATCTCCTATAAGGCTACTTCCTAAGGTTTTCCCACCTAAGATTCATAACCTAAACTTTGATACCAACTTGTGACACCCCCAAATCCAGGTACTTCATTCCCACAGAATTTGGTGTTCACTGTACAAAACAATTACATCTAACTACCCAAAATAAAGAATAATAACAATATGTAAACTTAGATAACTTAAATAATAATCCTCCCCATTAAAAGGTTGCATAATCTCAAACAAATCCCAGGTTCTCTAACCTTTATTTCATCATCATATTCGGAAATAAAACATAACAATTAAGTCTTATTACAAAGCTTTTGTCAAATAAAATTAAACAAATCTTCATCACTTGTTCATCTTACCCATGCTAGAGGGTGGCTCGTCAGACTTTTCAACTTTAGTTGCAATGTTTTGCTTTATGCAAGAGTGACCAAAAAAAATGCTCACTGGAATAACAATGAATACTAACAATATATGAATCATAATGAATAAACTCAACTGCATAACATAACTTCTCCTGTCAATGATAATCAAGAACAGAAAGCTCAATAAGAAATTCGAATTTTGAACCAAAAATAGAAAATAAGATCAAAAGTATATCTGAGGGTCACGAGACCATGAACTACGTCCTAGGTTATCAAGTATGTAAAATCCTGAATTTTATGAAATAAAAGTATTCAATTTTTCTTATAATTATTATTCTATTCAGTAAATGATTAAATTGATAAAAGGTTAAAGTTAAGGGTGATATGTGAAAATTTTACAAAGTAAGCAAGTTGTCATAAAATATTCGTTGTGTCGGAGAATATTTGTTTGGTCGGAGAATATTCTTTTTGTCAGGAAATATTTGTACGACAGCACAATCATTGGTGGACCACATAACGGAATAATTGTCAGATATAGAAAGCGACAGAAATAACTTTTTTTATAAAAATAACAGTAAAATTGTTACCGTTAAACTGCTGAAATACCCGATGATAAAAATACATTAATACGCGTGGTTGCACAGTAGAACACGGTATTGCACAATATCTCTGATTATTGATGCTTATGTAAAAAGTCACTTATTGTTTGATTCAATAATTGCTATAGTGATAATTGTATAATATCTCATATTATTGATTCAATTATTATCACAGTATCATCTGCACAATATTTTATATTATTAAATTAGTAATTGATACGACACAGTTATTCATATTATTATTTGCATTATTGACAATGTCTAAATGATTTTATCGAGGAAAGGGGTTAGGTTATTTAATTATGCGCTAATAAGGAGAAATCCTTATCTGAAAGCATCATTTTTCCTAAGAACGATATGGTTGTCAATATTGGAAATCTATAATATTAATTAGGAATAATTATTAAAATATTGAAGAGTTGTAAATAATTGATGAATAAAAATTATGGATAAATATGACAAATAAATATTTATTCAATTTTAATATAAATGGAGGAATTTTAGCATGAGACAATTATTTAAAGTTTGACATATTTTTCTATGGAACCATAATTATCTTCTTCAATAAAATATTCATTCAGATATATTATTATAATATATTATAATAGTATAATTTTATAAATTATAATTGTTTAAATAGTAAAACATGTGAAGAAATGGTAGAAGTGAGAAACTTGGTTTTGAAAACCTTATTTTCAAAATAAGTATGCTGCTAAATCATCCGCATGTATATTTTGTCAGAAGTGGTGTGCTAGCACTTTCCTATAAATAGGTTTCTTAGTTAAACAATGAAACTCACACCTGAATCAGAAAATTCTTTTTCTATAATATTGAGCGTATTTATTGTGAGTATAAGGATATTTTGAGTGTTGATTACAGTGCAAGATTTTCTCAACATAATCTTCGTTATTCCAGTCAGAACTGTGACACCCCCAAACCCAAGGTACTTCATTCCCACGGGATTTGGTATTCACTTAATCAAACATTCATATCTAACTACCCAATCACAATAAAACTGGATAAATAAAATCTTTCCCATTAAAGGGTTACATAATAAAATCTCCCAGGTTGTCTAACCTTTAAATACAATCATTCAAATGCGGAATTAAAATTATTACATAACATCATTATGAAGAAGTCTATGATCATCACAATAAATAAAAGTACAAATCAACATCACTTGTAAAATTTTCTCTTTCCTTTTCTAGTTGAAGGTTCATCTACCTTCTCCACTTTAGCTGCAATGAGTTTATAAATATGCAAGAGTGAGCAAAACAATTGCTCACTGGATAAAATAATGAATCACAAAAGAATAACAATAATAACTGCCAATGAGTAGGCTCATCAAAACTAGATAGTATTCTAACAATGATAATTAGGAACTGAAATCCAAAGTATAGAATAAACATAACCGAAGGTCATAAGATCATGAACTATGTCCACAGTTGCGAGTAATCTTTCAACTCTAACTTTAACAGTCATAAGACTATAAGGACTCCTCGTACTTAGGGGGATTAGCCCTTCGTACCATGTATTGTTCACAAACATGTAACGCTACGCGTAAGTTACCCCCTAATAATAGCGTTGTTTATCTCAGTATTTAGAGTACAAGTCCGCACCAAAGAGAGTTTGGTTTGGATAAGCTTTCAAGGGTTATTTGAAGTTCAACGATCATCAACTAGAGGACTAGTTGAATTAATACTAATAACATCATATTATAGAATACTCATAATTGAATCGTCATGGTAAATTAAAATCATGCTTTAGGAATAATCTATTAGCATACAACTTGAATAACTATAACACACCTTGCTTGAACAATATTAAGCCAAGGTTATTTAGAATTAAATACTAAGCATGCATGGCAATATGAATGATAAACTATTCAAATATATCTGGGCATGCTAAACAACAAGTTAAATATAAGAATAACTTGTTCAATATCAAAAACAAAGTTTAGAAACCTTGCATTATTATATTAGAAACCATAATTAGTTCAAGCAAGATAAAGGATTAGAAAACTTGCCTTGCTCATAGGCTAAATCGAATCAATTCGGATCACAATACCCTATATGTACATATATATATATATGTCATCATGACATAGCTAGTCACTACTACTTTACAAATTTAACTAACTACATACATCATATAGGTTTGATTATTTAATCAAATAATCAAGTTATAACACAAGTTAATTGTTAATAACATACTTATTCATAGTATAGAAATACTAACATCAACATTTTACACGATCTACTATCATCACATAACAATTTCTTAACATTTGAGTACAAAAGTACATTGTCGAGACCATTACGCTTTAACTTTCATTGCTGCATTTCCACGATTTATCTTGTAGTGCGGCTGACTATGACGTACGTATAATTATGATTAGCGGCATGAGATTAATAATGCTAAGCCTCATTGCGGTCTGAAGCTATGATTTTAGCTAACGACTTGACAACGATGTAAAGAAAAAAAAGCCAATTTTGGCCTAAAAGTTCCTTTCTAACAGCCTAATTCACATGCAAATCATACAAAGACTTCATGTAAACCTAATTCAAGAATTCCTAACATGTTTTTATCCATACAACAACATAAACAACAAGTTTAAAACTTCCAATTTCACTATTTTTGATAAAAATTCACTTTTTGATATTTTTGATGAAAATCAATACTGTAATTTTGTTTTTCAACCAACATAGTTAATTTAAAGCATTTTATCAAAGTATATACATACTCTAACAAATTGAATAGCTAATTTATCAATAAAACAACTAAACAACCCATAATTTCTATTTTAAATTAACCCATATTCATTCATATAAACTCTCTGTAAAAAGGTTTTCTTCACAAACTACATACATAACAACAATTCATTGATTATAATCATATAAAACTTATGAAAATAACTTTACAACACTAGTTAATCATATGAATACCCATAAAATCAACATTTTACCCTATCATAAGAATTTTACAGAGAAATAGGAGAAGAGAAAACTAAAACTTTAAAACTTAAAAAAAAGGGTAGGAGAATACCTTGAGTGTAGAAGATGATGGCTATCCCTTTTGATTATCAAACTTCTTTTCTCCAATTCTTTTCTCAAAATCTCTAGCCTTTCTTCCTCTCTTCTTTTCTCTCTCACTTTTCTTCTTCCTCTGAGTCTTTCTTTTCTTCCTAACTCTATCTAGCGTACTAGATTAACGTATGATAATAATAATAATAAGAAGAAATATATAATATAATACTAACTTAACTGACATTAGTTATGTTTATTTGAAAATCAAAAGCCATAAGGCTTGTTTGGCTAACCACTAAAAAAAATCAATTAACCCTTATGCCTTGTTTGGTAAAACACAATTAGAATAAAGACTTAATAAGCAATAGGCCTTGTTTGGTAAAACTGAATTAAAATTCCTTTAAGTTATTTTAATAACTCCTTTGTAAAAGGTTATTTGCCACCTTTTTATTAAATTATTACAACACATAAATCAATACCACAAAATTAGAATTACAAATTCAAATAAAAGGATAATAATTCAACTAATAAAAACTTTCCAACTTAATAATTAAATTAAATTTAAATAAAATAATTAATTTCCTTAATTATTTATTTAACAAATAATTAACCAAATCGAATCAAATTTGAACAATTACAAATTCAACCATAAACACATCCATTAAATATTTATCTAATTCAACAAATATTTAATATAACAATTAAAATTCTGGAATGTTACATCATTCCCTCCTTACAAGGATTCTGTCCCCAGAATCATAACTCAAACAATTCATTCGTCACATTCTCCCCTACTTACAAAGATTCATCCCCGAATCGAAGACACGAATTAAACAAATAACTCGTGATAATTCTTCATCATTTCAAATTTCTAGTTCCCACGTAGCCTCTTCGACATTGTGGTTCCTCCATATTACCTTCACAGAAGGTATCACTTTATTTCTGGGCACTTGTTCTTTCCTGTCAACAATCTGGATAGGAATCTCTTCATAGACAAGTCTTTCTCAAATCTGTAATGGTTCGTACTCGATCACGTGCTTATGTCAGAATCGATATATATGTCGTAACATCAAACATGAAAAAACATTATGAATGTTTTGCACTTACGGAGGTAGAGCTACCTAAGTAAGCCACCTCCCCAACTTTTCGCAGCACTTCGAAGGGTCCAATAAACCTCGGGCTTAGTTTTCCCTTTTTACCAAATCGTATTTTTCCCTTCCAAGGTGAAACTTTTAGGAAAACGTAACTTCCTACGTCGAATTCATGATCTTGTCTGTGTTGATCGGCATATTTCTTTTGTCTATCTTGAGCCGCTATCAATCTTGTTCTGATAAGTTTGACAACCTCAGCAGTTTGTTGTACCAGTTCTGGTCCTAACAGTTAATGTTCACCGACTTCATCCCAAAGACAATGGAGTTCTCGCACCTCCCTGCATAATGCTTCAGTAGGCAAGATGCCGACACTAACGTGGTAACTGTTATTGTAGGCAAATTCCACCAACGGTAATTGTTCATCCCAACTTCCTTTGAAATCCATGACGCATGCTCTCAGCATATCTTCCAATGTCTGAATCGTTCGTTCGCTTTGGCCATCTGTTTGCGGATGATATGCCGTACTCATTCGTAATTATGTTCCCATACATTCCTGTAGTCTCTTCCAGAAGTTTGATGTGAACCTCGGATCTCTATCTGACATAATTGACACTGGAACTCCATGTCTTGCAACGATCTCTTTAACATATAACCTTTCCAGCTGATCAAGATTGAATCTAATCTTTATTGGCAAAAAGTGTGCAGATTTTGTCAATATGTCCACTATCACCCAAATAGCATCGTATCCTTTCTGAGTCGTTGGGAGACCTACCACAAAATCCATTGTGATATGTTCCCATTTCCATTCCGATATCTCTAACGGTTGAAGTAACCCGCTTGGTCTTTGATGCTCGGCCTTGACTCTCTGACATGTCAAGCACTTTGCAATGCATTCTGCAACGTCTCTCTTCATATTTGGCCACCAAAAATGTCGCCGCAAATCATTATACATCTTCGTACTTCCCGGATGAATCGAATATCTCGAGTTATGAGCTTCTATCAAGATGTCCTCTTTAATATCTAGTACTGCTGGAACCCATATTCGTCCCTCGAATCTCAGCATTCCATTAGTATCAACCTTGTATTTTACTTCTTTTCCCTCGACCACACTTTCTCTTATTTTTCTGCATTCCTCATCTTGCAGTTGAGCGTTCTTCAATTTGTCCACCAAAGTTAGACTGGCTTCCATCTGGTATAATTTTCCATCAGATTCTTTTGGAAATTTGATTTCCAACTCTATCCTTGACATTGCTGTAATAAGCTCCTCCTTATCAGTTAAAAGCATCAACTTTTCTCTGCCTTTCCTACTCAAGGCATCTGCAACCACATTTGCCTTTCCTGGATGATAAAAGATCTCACAATCATAATCCTTTATCAATTCCATCCATCTCCTTTGACGCATGTTCTGGTCCTTCTGAGTGAAAATGTACTTCAGACTTTTATGGTCTGTGTAGATCTCATATTTTTCTCCATAGAGATAGTGTCTCCATATTTTTAAAGTAAACACAACCGCCGCCAACTCTAAATCATGAGTCGGATACCCTTTTTCGTAGTCTTTCAATTGCCTTGATGCATACGTGATAACTTTTCTGTTCTGCATAAGGACACATCCTAATCCCTTGTGTGAAGCATCACTGTACACCACAAAATTTCTTGTACTATCTAGTAATGACAACACATGTGCCATACTTAGCTTCTTTTTTAATTCCTAAAAACTTCCTTCACATTTCTCCGTCCAAACAAATTTTACAGATTTCCTCGTCAAATTAGTCAACGGAGTGGCAATCTTGGAGAAATCCTGGATAAACCTTCTGTAATACCCTGCCAATCCCAAGAAACTTCTTACTTCTGACGGAGTTCTTGGTTGTTCCCAATTTATCACAGCTTCAACCTTTGATGGATCCACTGAGATTCCATCCTTGTCAATTACGTGCCCAAGAAATTGTACACATTCTAACCAGAATTCACATTTAGAGAATTTCGCGTACAACTTTTCCTTTCTTAGCGTCTCCAAATTAGGCGTAAGTGTTCCACGTGTTCTTCTTGAGTTCTAGAGTACACCAGAATATCGTCAATAAACACCACCACAAACTTGTCTAAAAATGGTTTAAACAACCTATTCATCAAATCCATGAATGCTGCAGGGGCGTTTGTCAAACCAAAAGACATCACCAAAAACTCGTAATGTCCATACCGAGTTCGGAATGTCGTCTTCGGTACATCCTCCTTCCTTACTTTCAGTTGGTGATACCCATTTCTCAAATCTATTTTTGAGAAATATCTAGCACCCTTCAATTGATCAAACAAGTCATCTATTCTCGATAATGGATACTTATTCTTAATAGTGACTTTGTTTAACTCCCTATAATCAATGCAAAGACGCATTGACCCATCCTTCTTCTTTACGAATAACACCGGTGCTCCCTACGGTGACACACTCGGTTGAATGTATTTCTTGTTCAATAACTCCTGCAGTTGTACCATCAGTTCCTTCATCTCTACCGGAGCCATTTTGTACAGGGCTTTCAATATCGGTGCGGTTCCAGGCACTAAGTAGATCACGAACTCGATTTCTCTATCAAGCTAAAGTCCTGGCAAATCCTCCGGAAATACGTCCACAAATTCCCTAACTACTGGTATTTCTTCTTGTTTCGCACCCTCCCTCTGAGTATCAACTATGTAAGCTAAATAACCCATACAGCCTTGACTCAATAACTTCCTGGCCTACATAATTCAGACATCTCATTTGTCTAGGCGATTTGCTACCATTAAAAACTACCTTTGACGGAGTCATAATGTTTACACATTTCTTTTGGCAGTTAATTATTGCTCCACAATTGAACAACCAATCCATTCCCAAAATAACATCAAACTCTCCAAGCCTAATCGGAATTAAATCTACCATCAAAATATTTCCATTAATGTTCACCCTGCAATTCTTGTATATGAACCTAACAGGAATTACTTCTTATTCGCAATTTCTATGTTCAGAGGGAAATTCAATTCTTCACTAGGCAATCCTAATCTCATAGCAAATTCATCAGATATAAATGAGCAAGTAGCACCCGAATCAAATAATACATAAGCATCAATATCATTGATTGGGATAATACCTGACACCACATCCTTTGATTGCACAACATCTTGCACAGTCATGTTGAAGGTTCTGGCTGTGGGTTTGGTTGATGCCGTCGGTCCAGTAATGGCCCATGTACCTCCACTTCTACCTCCCTTGTTTCCCGTTGCTTCTTCAGCTTTCTTCTTGGGGCACTCACGAGCAAAGTGATCCTTGGACCCGCAAGTATAGCAAACATTCTTCTTGGGTTGATTGCAATTTGGGGCGATATGACCCTCCTAGCCACAATTAAAGCATACACATTTCCCCATTAAGCATACACCCTTGTAAAACTTCCCGCATGTAGCACATGCTTCAAACTTCTTATTCTGCTGGCTACCTTGTTGATTCCCAGCACCCACATTTCCATTCCACTTTCTTTTCAGGTTATTATTACCATTTCCACTACCACCACCTCCATTCTTCACCTCCACTTCATTCTTCTTCTTTTTTTACATTCTCGATTGAACTTGGTTATGCTTCTCGCCTCCACCTTCCAATGAGAATGGCCTTTTCCATTACGGCTGGAAAAGTCTTCAACTGGAACAAGAAAACCCTACTAAACAACCAGGGCTTCAGTCTCTGTTCAAATCTTTTCGCCTTGCGTTCATCTGTGCTGACTTGGTATGGCGCAAACCTCACAAACTCATTGAATTTCACGGCATACTCCGACACCGTCATCATTCCCTGCTTCAGTTCTAAAAACTGTACTTCTAACTGGCTTTTCGAACTCTCTGGGAAATAGTTCTCGAAGAAAATCTCCTTAAACCTTTCCTAAGTCATAATTCCTGGTCCCTCCCGAGTTTTATTGGCCTGCCACCAATAACTAGCCTCTACTTTCAACATGAATGTTGCAAAAGTAGTCTTCTGGTTATCCTCTACCCTAGCCACATCAAAAACCTTCTCAATTTCCATGATCCAGGTCTGTGCTTCAACTAAATTCATAGATCCACGGAATTCTGGTGGTCCAACCGCCTTGAAGTCCTTAAACGTAGCACCTTGGTTCTGTGGTTGATTCTGCGATTGATTCTATAGTGCACCTGTCAGTAACGTCACCAGCTGCTGAACGGGGTTAGCTTTAGCATTATTGTTGTTGGTTCCTTCAGTAGTTCTCTGACGGGGTGGTTGACGTCTTGGAGGCATTTTCTGTTAAAAATACACTCATTAGATTATTACTCAACTCTTTCAAGTAATTTCTAATTAACTTGCCCCATAAAATTAATCACCACATAACACATAACACTTTGGATAAAAGAAGATAATAACTTTTATTCATACTTAATTCTTTGAAAAACATCATATCCATAGCATCACTGCTATTTACATTATTTTCCTGAACTACTAAAGTTTCAGGATATCATCATCATATCCCATAAGTTGCATAACACTAGGGATTTACATAATACTTATCATAACATAAATCATAAATCAAGTACACTTCCTAAGTTGTTGTATTAAGATACTGCAAAGCCTTACGACGCTCTTCTTCCATAATTCAGAATATGGTTCGACGATCTAGTATGTACGAGGGTAGCGTCTCGAACTGAATTGGGTAACCCATGACCCAATCCTGAGCTTGATTGATCGTGATGTTGAATACGTTATCCATTTCCTGCATCTTCATTCTCTTTGCTTGTGCGTCTCCCTCTGCTATTTCGGCCCGTTGATCAGCTTCCTCGTACGTGTTTTTGGTTCTTGCCCTTTTTGCAGACTCTTCTCTCAACTTGCTCTTCAACTCTACAATCTCTGCTCTCATTTGGTCGTTCTCTTCTTCAGTGTGAACTAACTTCTCTTCAACATTGTTCAATCGTTCTTCTCGATCCTGGATCTCGTCGTCCTTCTGTGCCATCGAGGTTTGTTGTTCAGCTACTATCTCTTGCAATTCCTCGACAGTATCTTGAAGTTCCACGTTACGGTCATGCACCTCATCGTATATACAGCCAGCTATCGAGTTAAGTGGAATCTTTTCCTCCTCGTCCTCTTCATCTGTTTGTGGTAGCTTCAAGGAATCCTCCTCGTCTGTCTCTATCTCATCATCCTCATCAGGTACTCTCTCCTGCTCAACTACTGTGACCAACGAAACTGTTTCCCGTGGCAGTAATTATTCCCAAGCTACCTGAATATCTCGAGGCTCCTCCTCCCTAGCTTGACTGGATCCTCCTATATTAGGCATCCTGTCAACCAAAGTTTAAGTTTTAATTACTAATCATTACTACTTGACTCTCACGAGCACATAAGTTATAAACACATAAGCACATAAGTGTTTTATTACTTCTTCCTTAAAACTCGATAAAAGTTTATCATTACTATCTTTTCGAAGGTTACTTCCTAAGGCTTTTCCCCCACCTAAGGTTCATAACCTAAGGCTCTAATACCAACTTGTGACACCCCCAAACCCAAGGTACTTCATTCCCACGGGATTTGGTGTTCATTTAATCAAACATTCATATCTAACTACCCAATCATAATAAAACTGGATAAATAAAATCTTTCCCATTAAAGGGTTACATAATAAAATCTCCCAGGTTGTCTAACCTTTAAATACAATCATTCAAATGCGGAATTAAAATTATTACATAACATCATTATTAAGAAGTATATGATCATCACAATAAATAAAAGTACAAATCAGCATCACTTGTACAATTTTCCCTTTCCTTTGCCAGTTGAAGGTTCATCTACCTTCTCCACTTTAGCTGCAATGAGTTTATAAATATGCAAGAGTGAGCAAAACAATTGCTCACTGGATAAAATAATGAATCACAAAAGAATAACAATAATAACTGCCAATGAGTAGGCTCATCATAACTAGATAGTATTCTAACAATGATAATCAGGAACTGAAATCCAAAGTATGGAATAAACATAACCGAGGGTCATAAGACCATGAACTATGTCCACAGTTGTGAGTAATCTTTCAACTCCAACTTTAACAGTCATAAGACTATAAGGACTCCTCGTACTTAGGGGGATCAGCCCTTCGTACCATGTATTATGCACAAACATTTAACGTTACACGTAAGTTACCCCCTAATAATAAGGTTGTTCATCTCAATATTTAGAGTACAAGTCCGCACCAAAGAGAGTTTGGTTTGGATAAGCTTTCAAGGGTAATTTGAAGTTCAACGATCATCAACTAGAGGACTAGTTGAATTAATACTAATAACATCATATTATAGAATACTCGTAATTGAATCGTCATGGTAAATTAAAATCATGCTTTAGGAATAATCTAATAGCATACAACTTGAATAACTATAACACACCTTGCTTGAATAATATTAAGCCAAGGTTATTTAGAATTGAATACTAAGCATGTATGGAAATATGAACGATAAACTATTCAAATATATTCGGGCATGCTAAACAACAAGTTAAATACAAGAATAACTTCTTTAATATCAAAAACAAAGTTTAAAAACCTTGCATTATTATATTGGAAACCATAATTAGTTCAGGCAAGATAAAGGATTAGAAAACTTGCCTTGCTCGTAGGCTAAACCGAATCAATTCGGATCACAATACCTTATATGTACATATATATATATATATATATATATATATATATATATATATATATATATATATATATATATATATATATATATATATATACATATATATATATATCATCATCATCATGACATAGTTAGTCACTACTACTTTACAAATTTAACTAACTACATACATCATATAGGTTTGATTATTTAATCATATAATCAAGTTATAACACAAGTTAATTGTTAATAACATACTTATTCATAGTATAGAAATACTAACATCAACATTTTACAGTCCTACTATCATCACATAACAATTTTTGATATTCACTTTTTGATAAAAATTTACTTTTTGATATTTTTGATGAAAATCAATATTGTAATTTTGTTTTTTAACCAAAATAGTTAATTTAAAGCATTTTATCAAAGTATATACATACTCTAACAAATTGAATAGCTAATTTATCAATAAAACAACTAAACAACCCATAATTTCTATTTTAAATTAACCCATATTCATTCACATAAACTCTCTGTAAAAAGGTTTTCTTCACAAACTACATACATAACAACAATTCATTGATTATAATCATATAAAACTTATGAAAATAACTTTAGAACACTAGTTAATCATATGAATACCCATTAAATCAACAATTTACCCTATCACAAGAATTTTACAGATTAATAGGAGAAGAGAAAACTAGAACTTTAAAACTTAAAAAAGGGTAGGAGAATACCTTGATTGTAGAAGATGATAGTTATCCCTTTTGATTATCAAACTTCTTTTTCCCAATTCTTTTCTCAAATTCTCTAGCCTTTCTTCCTCTCTTCTTTTCTCTCTCACTTTTCTTCTTCTCTTCTTCTTCTTCCTCTGAGTCTTTCTTTTCTTCCTAAATCTATCTAGCGTACTAGATATCTAACGTATGATAATAATAATAATAATAAATATAAATATATTATATAATACTAACTTAACTGACATCAGTTATCTTTATTTGAAAATCAAAAGCCATAAGGCTTGTTTGGCTAACCACTAAAAAATAAAAACCAATTAACCCTTATGCTTTGTTTGGTAAAACACAATTAGAATAAAGACTTAATAAGCAATAGGCCTTGTTTGGCAAAACTGAATTAAAACTCCTTTAAGTTATTTTAATAACTCCTTTGTAAAAGGTTATTTGCCACCTTTTTATTAAATTATTACAACACATAAATCAATACCACAAAATTAGAATTACAAATTCAAATAAAAGGATAATAATTCAATTAATCAAAACTTTCCAACTTAATAATTCAATTAAATTAGAATAAAATAATTAATTTCCTTAATTATTTATTTAACAAATAATTAACCAAATTGAATCAAATTTGAACAATTACAAATTCAACCATAAACACATCCATTAAATATTTATCTAATTCAACAAATATTTAATATAACAATTAAAATTCTAAAATGTTACAAGAAATATTTTTCTATTAAGGTAAAGGATATTATTTTTTTCGTAAAAGATATTATTTTTTCGTAAAAGATGTTATTTTCTTTCACTACTCGTAAGGTGTATCATTTTCTTTCATACTCCATATTATGTAAGTGATATTATTTCATTTCATATTACTATTCATACGGTACTATTCATGAGTACTATTCATAAAAGAATTGAATTTCCTTTTCTTTGTCTAAGTTATCTTTTATGAATTTTATTCTTGAAATTGAATCTATGTTATGATCTTCATGTTGACAATTTGGACAATCTTGAACTCTGGATAAATTGAATTAGAAATCTCTAATATTTATCTTTGATCTCACATGATTCATTCTTTATGTCATTGTCATAATTCTCAAACTTAAATTATGTTAAAAAATTTCTTTGGCTCGTAGTGCAAAGTTGAATGGTTGATTAATGAATATCTTTGGCCCGTAGTGCTAAGATGAACTGTTGATTAATATCTTTGGCCAGTAGTGCAAAGATAGATTATTGTTTGGAGTGATCATTGGTTTTACAGTTGAACATCTTTGGCCCGTAGTACAAAGATAGACAATTGATTGGTATGATCAAGTCCATTGTTGTTACATTTGAATATATTTGGTGTAGGGTATAAAGAAGATATGATTATTGAGTGTCTTTAGCCTTTGTGGCAAGGACATTGAGTGAAAGTTCTATTAAGCCTTTGTGGCAAGGAGAAACTGTTGATTTACATGATTATAAGCATGAATTATGAATTTAACTATAATCTTTGATGGTTCAGGTGAAGACAGGTGATGAAAGTTCTTTTTATCTTGGGTACAACAAAGAACTGTTGATGGATATTACAGGAATGAAATATTAATGATGGACTTTTAATGTAGAGGAGATAGTAGACATTATGTTCTACTCGACTCTCCTAATAGATTGTTGATTCCGCTAAAATTGTGCTTAAAAACTTTTATCATCTACCATATTTTCTAAGTATCTGATTTATTATGGATTAAGGTTATTGATAATTTAATTATCTTTAGTCATAATATTCTTTACTGGGCTATTTGTGCTCATCCTTTTACTTCATAATTCCTTTCAGGCAGTAAGAGCGTCGTTGGGTCGAGCGAGGATAACAGGGGAATAGTGTGATGGTCTGAGGCTATTAAAGTTTCTCAATACATTATAAAACAACATGACAATATATAATTGTATTGAGGACTTAAAATGTGTGTCGAATTTTATACGTCATTTAATAATTAATTTTAGTGAACAAGAATAGGGTGATGAGAAACCGACTTTAAAAGCGTAAAAAATGCACCCCACTATATTGAGGAGGACAGAATTTTACTGAGAGCTTAAAGGGTATGTTGACGCTATCATACACAATGTCTAACCACATACAAATTCGTGTTATCGTAAGATATGGTTGTGCACATCCACTTATTGATTATATCTATGAGTACTACCTATATAATCTTGGAGTATGGTTGGAATATAATCCTCAGTTTGAGATAATGGAGATAATTATATGGCAAGAAGATACACACCATTGGAATGAACATGATAGTAATCTTCTCATTCTTCTTTGGGGTCTATTGGGTCAACCAAGGTTAATTCTCAAGTCCTATGATATCTATTATAACTTAGATGCATGACCTCCCATGTATGAAGGCTTCCTTGAGCATTTTTCAAAAATTTTAATTACTAAAATAGTTATCGATTGTACCTTTATGTAAAGTATTATTGGTTTGGAGTGTGAGTACTATTATTTGTATTGAAACTCACAGCTTATGTGTTGTCGTATTTTACATGACAGTTCAATAGTTGTAAATAGGAAGTTTGTATTTGGATTCTGTGGTATGTATTTGTCCACTTAGAATGGGTTGTATGGACCTATTTTGGGGGGCATCACAATTGGTATTAAAGCTTAGGGATATGGTCTCTGACGGAGATCTGAGACTAGAACTAGGAGGGGAGAGACGAGTAATATCCTTCACTAGTGTGTGTCCTACCTAAGCTGAATTTTTTTACTTAATAAGTTAGCAAATTGTGATATGTCAATTAACCTTTGTTTTGAAGCAGTATCCCGGAATGATATCTGAATTCCAAGAGATAAGCAATAAAGAAATCATGGTACATAGAAAATGATCGGGAAGATACAAACTGAAATGAAAGCTAGGTATTCTCACTTCTTCGAATTACCAGGTACCTAAATTTCAGGGACGAAATTTCATAAGGAGTGGAGATTGTAAGACCCCGAATTTTATGAAATAAAAGTTTTTAATTTTTCTTATAATTATTATTATATTCAGTAAATGATGAAATTGATAAAAGGTTAAAGTTAAGGGTGATGTGAAAATTTTACAAAGTAAGCAAGTTGTCATAAAATATTCGTTGTGTCGGGGAATATTTGTTTGGTCAGAGAATATTCTTTTTATCGGGGAATATTCGTATAACGGCGCAATCATTGGTGGACCACATAACGGAATAACTGCCGGATATAAAAAGCGACAGAAATAACCTTTTTATAAAAATAATAGCAAAATTGTTACCGTTAAACTGTTGAAATACGTGATAATAAAAGTACAGTAATACACGTGGTTGCACAGTAGAACGTGATATTACACAGTATCTCTGATTATTGATGCTTATGTAAGAAGTCACTCAGTGTTTGATTTAATAATTGCTGTAGTGATAATTGTATAATATCTCATATTATTAATTCAATTATTGTCACAGTATCATCTGCACAATATTTTATATTATTAAATCAATAATTGACACGACACAGTTATTCATTGTATTATTTGCATTATTGACAATGTCTAGAACATTCTGTCGAGGAAAGAGGTTAGGTTATTTAATTGTGCTTCAATAAGGAGAAGTCCTTATCGTAAAGCACCCTCTTTCATGAGAACAATCTGGTTGTCAATATTGGAAATCTATAATATTAATTAGGAATAAGTATTGAAAGATTGAAGAGTTGTATATAATTGATGAATAAAAATTATGGATAAATATGACAAATAAATATTTGTTCAATTTTAATATAAATGGTGGAATTTTAGTATGAGACAATTGTTAAAAGTTTGACATATTTTTCTATGGAGCCATAATTATCTTCTCCAATAAAATATTCATTCAGATATATTATTATAATATATTATAATTGTAAGACCCCAACTTTTATGAATAAAAATTTAATTTTCTCAAAATATATTTTTGAATAATAAGGTGTGGATTTGATATAATATTATAGTTGTGGATAATATTTACAAATTTTGGAAAGTTAACAAGTTGTCATAAAATATTCATTTGGTAGAGGAATATTCATTTTATCAGGGAATATTCGTACAACAGTACAATCATTAGTGGACCCCGCAACGGACTTTCTGTCAGAGTTAGAAAACGACAGAAATAACTTTTAATAAAAATAACGGCAAAAGTTTTACCGTTAAACTGTTAAATTACCCTATGATAGAAGTACAGTATTACACGTGGTTGCACAGTAGCACACAGTATTGCACAATATCGTTGATTATTGATGCTTACGTGAGAAGTCACTCAGTTTTATTCAATTATTGCCACAGTAATTGCTGCATAGTATCTCACATTATTGATTCAAGTATTGTCACAATATTTTATATTATTAAATCAATAATTGAGACGACAAAGTTATTCATATTATTATTTATATTATTGACAATGTCTAGAAAGTTCTGTCTAGGAAAGGGGTTTGGTCACCTAATTACGCGCCAATAAATAGAATTCCTTATCAGAAAGCCCCCTCTTTCTTGGAATGATCTGGTTGTTAATATTATGAGTTATAATATTAATGATGAAAAAAATGTTATTAAAAAGTGTTTTATGAAGCCAAGTGAATTGAGATAAATAGATGAGATTTTTATGAAGTATTTGTTGTAAATTTAGCTTATTATATAGACCCCCACTTACCCATTTTTCAAAATCGTCGGTAGAAAGTTATCTCAGTTTTGTTTTATATATATATAGGTATTAAAGGGAAAAATGTATGTACACAGCTGTGTATTACACAGTAGACTATGACGACGGTTTTTTGGGCTATAGCGACGATTTCACCCGTCATCGTAGCTATTATGGGATATGGCGACAGTTTACCGTCGCTATAGCCCAAAAAATCTATCGGCATAGCCCTACTGTGTAATACACAGCTGTGTATATATATATAGCCTATATATATAATTATGTCACGGGGGGGGAGTCACGGGGGTTATTATTATTATTATTATTATTATTATTATTATTATTATTATTATTATTATTATTATTATTATTATTATTATTATTATTATTATATATTATATATAAGTTTTGTTTTTTATATAAAATAGAATATATTATATTTTATTATGCATAGTACTGCATAGTGTTGCTGTGACACATCCAAATCCAGGTACTCCATTCCCACAGGATTTGGTGTTCACTTACCAAAACCATTACATCTAACTACTCATCATAAAGGATAAAGACATAATTTAAATAACTTAAACAATAATCTTTCCCATTAAAGGGTTACATCATCATCTCAAAAATAATCCCAAGTAATCTAACCTTAAAATTATTACATAAGTTTGTGGAATACATCATAAAATAAAACAAGTCTTTAACATAATTCATTAAAATAAAATTATCATAAGTCTTCAACACTTGGACATTTTGCCCTTTCATTTGCTAGTAGATGGCTCATCGACTTTCTCTATTTTAGCTGCAATGTTAAATGCAAGAGTCTGATATAGGAAGCAGCAATGATAACAACATGAGAATGAACAACGAATACTGAACAATAATGAACTTGTTCTACGAATCAAAATAGAAAACAAGTTCGAGTTTAATATCTGAGGGTCTTAAGACCACAAACTATGTCTCCGGTATTTAGGTATTATTACCTCAACCTTAACAGTCATTAGACTATACAAACCCTTCTTAACGTACTTAGGGAGATCAGCCCTTTGTACCATGTATTGTGCACAAACATCTAAATGTTACACGTACAAAATCCCCTATATTAGGGTTATTCGTCTCAGTTTGAATTTAGAAATCCCGCTCTAAAGAAAGTTTAGCTCGGAACTAACTTATTAGTGTTTCTAGAATTTTAGAACACCATTCAATTATAGATTAATTCAATCAATAAATATTTGTTTACTACTTGAAGGTTTAATACAACAATAAAGCTTTGAACAAGGTTATCAAAGTCAAGGAACGAATAACAATAATGTATAATTGAATAACCATGATATACGTGCAAAGTGTTATATTCAAAAGAGTTAGAACAATCTCCTTTGAATCAATTGTATTAGAACAATATACGTTTCACATAATAATAAGGAAAGTAAAACTCGCTCGATGTAACAAATTAGGTTACAGGAGCTTGTACAATCATACACGAGATAGAATCAATAGGCTTGTTTAACTTTAATGCAAAATTTAGGAATAGATAGATTGCTTGACTTAAAGATAACATAGATATGAAACTTGCTCAATAATCACAAGGTAGAGTTAGAAAAATTGCCTCAAGCGTAAGCTATAATATTAAAACTCACGTTCACCTACACATTTTAATGGAATCACAATATCTATTAGACATGTTAACATCCACTTACAAAATAACACCAACTTCTAGTTAAACTTGTTAATTTAGTACAAATCTTACCTTACCATACATATTTCAAAATCACAAGTGTACATTCCATAACACTTATTCATTGATCAATAAGTTTCTTAAATCATACATATCATTTTCACAACTTACTAACTTTACATTTTAGGGTGACTAACCACATGATACGTTTCTGTTTTAACCTTGTTATTACACATTTGACACATTAACATAATCATTAAGCTAAGTTATAATGAATGTCAAAAGTCTGTAGAAATAGCAGACTTTCATTGTCATGAATGACTGATCTCTGGCGTGGCCGCCCCAGATACCTTAGGTTATTCTTGGCCATTCTTCTAACGTTGCCAAGAGGTAAGATGTGAGCATATGCTCTGCTACTGCTAGCAAGAGGTCATTATCTCATGCCAACCAATGCACCAGTTCCAATTTTTACAGAACGCGAAATTAGACTCTGTTATAGGCCAAAAATCCAAACTCCACAGAAATTCACCAAACTTCAACATCTAAAACTTTGTAATATCATAGTTACACATGCTAAACATCATTCTATATACAAAAACATTACATATACATCATTTTGAGGAATCAAAACCATAGTTTTTCCAAATTTCTTCATTTTTCACACTTTTAACGAATTTGATCACCACGAATTCGTTTCTTAATCAATTGACATGATTCGAACTACGCTGCTTTCGTTTCTTCACATATTAACACAATCCATCCTTAATTTATAGATTATAATATATATATAGGACATGAAATTTCATACTTAGACAAGCCATATTATATGAACATATCACTGTTATTTCAATTCCTTCCTCAAACCCAAATTTCATATATTTGGAAATCAAATAATGCTCACATATGATGACAACAAATTCTATAATATAACTCACATCATATGATCACGTTTGAAACAACAAATCAACAAAATCATTTACAGAGAACTAAATATTACAAAAAAATAAATATTAGAATTAAGGGTAAATTATACCTAAATCCTTGATTGTTGAGAAGAAGAATGATAAGGAATTACTTTCCCCCCTTGATACTCCAACTTTCTTAGCAAAATTTACAAATAGTTCTCTCCTACCAAGCTCTCTCCATACTTTGTTATTTCTCCTTCTCACTAAACCCTCTCAGAACTTAGCCTTAGAAAATAGACGCGTATAAAATAAATTAGCTTCCACTAACCCACGTTCACTTTTTCGCTTATAAAACCCAAAAGACGTCAGTTGAATAAGCCAAAAAGGCCACAAGGCCTTGTTTGGCTACCACTTAAACCCCAACTAGATTATTTTAATAATATTTATATTATATAGTTTCCACTTGTCACACTTTAATTTGATTAATTTAATTAACTTTAGTTTAGTTAATTTAAATAACTTATAATAATAATAAAATCTTATTATCATTATACTTATAATTAATAAATAATTATATATCTAATTTAATTAATAAATTAGAAACATCACTTTTTATTTAATTTATTTATTTCCTTTAAATATTAAGTAATTGATTTAATTTAATTATTTCCTTAAATTAAATTTTTTAGATAAAATTATCACTATTCAATTTAATTAACATTAATCAATTTAGTTACTAAATTAATTCACCATAAATCATCAATTATTTATTTATCTCAATAAATAAATAATTTAAAATATTTATTTAATTTAATAAACATTTAAATTAAATTACAAATTTCTCGATCGTTACATCCTTCCCTCCTTAAAAGGATTCTGTCCCCAGAATCACAACTCGAAAAATTTATTCGTTACATTCTTCCCTCCTTAACAAGATTATGTCCCCAGAATCGCTATACAAAATCAAGCAAACAACTGAGGATAATTTTTTATCATAACGCTTTCAAGTTCCCACGTAGCTTCCTCAGCATTGTGGTTCCTCCAGATTACCTTAACAGAAGGTATCACCTTATTCCTCAGTACTTGCTCTTTTCTGTCAACAATTTGAATAGGGACTTCTTCATATGACAAATCTTTCTCAAACTGTAAGGGCTCATATTCTATAACATGTTTATAGTCAGGCTTATATGGTCTCAATACTGATACATGGAAAATATTATGAATATGCTCCAACTCCGAAGGTAAAGCTACCTCATACACCACTTCACCAACTCATCGAAGCACTTCGAAAGGTCCTATAAAGCTAAGGCTTAATTTCCCCTTCTTGCCAAACCGAATTTTCCCCTTCCAGGGAGACACTTTCAAGAAAACATAACTATCGACATCGAATTCTCTATTTTGTCGATGCTGATCGGTATATTTCTTCTATCTATTTTGTGCAGTTATCAATCTCGCTCGAATAACCTTGATGATCTTGACAGTCTGTTGTACCAATTTTGGACCTAATAGCTGACGTTCACCTACCTCATCCCAACATAACAGAGTTCTGCATTTCCTGCCGTATAACGCTTCATAAGGTGGCATGCCAATACTCGCGTGATAACTATTATTATAGGCAAATTCTACCAACGGTAAATGATCATCCCAATTTCCCTTGAAATCCATGATACATGCTCTGAGCATATCCTTTAGTGTTTGGATGGTTCTCTCACTTTGTCCGTCGGTTTGAGGATGGTACGCTGTGCTCATTCTTAGCTGTGTTCCCAAGCATTCTTATAACCGTTTCCAAAAATTAGATGTGAAACGTGGATCTCTGTCTGATACAATGGACACAGGTACACCGTGTCTTGACACAATTTCCTTTACTTACAGTTTTGCTAACCGATCTAGGGTAAATCAAAGCTTGATTGGCAAAAAGTGTGCCGACTTCGTCAGTCGATCGACAATCACCCAAATGGCATCGTAACCTTGTTGGGTTGTTGTTAGACCTATCACAAAATCCATTGTGATATGCTCCCATTTCCATTCTGGTATCTCCAACGGTTGTAATAATTCGCTTGGCCTTTGATGTTCAGCTTTAACTTTCTGACACGTTAAACATTTCGCCACGCACTCAGCCACATCCTTTTTCATATTCGGCCACCGAAAATGATGTCTAAGATCCTGGTACATCTTTGTACTCCCAGGGTGAATCGAATATCTTGAGTTGTGAGCTTCATTCAAAATTTCTTCTTTAACCTCTGGTACTGGCGGAACCCAAATTCTCCCTTCGAATCGAAGTAACCCTTCTAGATCGATTTTGAATTTGTTTTCCTCATCTACAGATATTTTCTATTTTATCTTTTCGCAATCTTCATCCTGAAGTTGTGCATTCTTCACCTTATCTACCAACGTTGATCAGTTTCCTATCTGGAATAATTTTTCATCTGCTTCTGTCGGATATTTAATTTCCAACTCCATCTTAGCCATTTTCGACACTAGCTTCTCCTGAACAGTCAACAACATTAACTTCTCCCATCCCTTCCTACTTAGAGCATCAGCAACAATATTCGCTTTTCTGGGATGATAAAAAATTTCACAATCACAATCTTTGATCAGCTCCTCCAACCATCTTCGTTGTCTCATATTCAAATCTTTTTGTGTAAAGATATACTTTAGACTTTTATGGTCAATATATATCTCACACCTCTCTCCATAAAGATAATGTCTCCAAATTTTCAGGGCAAACACCACCACCGCCAACTCTAAGTCATGAGTCGATACCCTTTCTCGTAATCTTTCAACCGACGTGATGCATACGCATAACTCACTGCCGTTTGCATAAGCACACAACCTAGTCCTTTATGCGATGCGTCACTATATACCCACAAAATTTCTTGTATCATCGAGCAATGACAACACAGTGTTTGAACTCAACCTCTTCTTCAATTCTCGAAAACTCTCCTCGCACTTCTCTATCCAAACAAACTTAATCGCTTTCCTAGTTAAGTTCGTCAATGGAGTCGCAATCTTGGAGAAATCTTGAATAAAATGCCTGTAGTAACCTGTCAATCCTAAGAAACTCCTTACTTCAGACGGTGTCTTCGGTTGATCCCAGTTTATTACAACTTCAACTTTTGATGGATCCACCGAAATTCCGTCCTTATCAATAACGTGTCCAAGAAACTGTACACGTTCTAATCAAAATTCACATTTTGAGAACTTAGCATACAACTTCTCTTTTCTCAATGTCTCCAACGTCACTCTTAAGTGTTCCACATGTTCCTCTTTGGTTTTGGAATATACCAATATATCATCAGTAAACACCACCACAAATTTGTCTTAAAATGGTTTAAACACCCTGTTCATCAAATCTTTGAACGCTGCAGGTGTGTTGGTTAAACCAAAAGACATAACTAGAAACTCATAATGACCATACTGAGTTCTAAACGTTGTCTTCGATACATCTTCCGGCCTCACCTTCAACTGATGATAACCACTTCTCAAGTCTATCTTCGAGAAATATCTCGCTCCCTTCAACTGATCGAATAGGTCATCGATTCTAGGTAATGGATACTTATTTTTAATCGTGACCTTATTCAATTCTCGATAATCAATGCAGAGCCGCATCGATCCGTCTTTCTTCTTAACAAATAACACCGATGCTCCCCATGGTGACACACTCGGCTGAATATACTTCTTGTCGAGCAATTCTTGCAACTGCACCATAAACTCTTTCATCTCTACCGGAGCCATTCTGTATGGTGCCTTAGATATCATGGTCGTTCTTGGTAGTAAATCAATTAAGAACTTGATTTGTCGATCTGGCGGAAAACCCGGCAAATCATCTGGAAATACGTTTGCAAAATCTCTTATAATCAGTATTTCTTCTAGCTTCGCACTCTTCTTCTGTGTATCGACTATGTAGGCTAAATGTCCTACACATCCTTGTCTCAATAACTTCTTGGCTTGTATCACCGTCAGACAACTTACTTGTCGAGGTGACTTGCTACCAAAGAACACAACCTTTGACGGAGTCATAAGGTTAACACATTTCCTTTGGAAATCAATTACTACTCCGTAATTGAATAACCAATCCATTCCCAGTATAACATCAAACTCACCAAGTCTAATTGGTATCAAATCTACCATCATCTCGTGACCTTTTATATCCACTCTACAATTCCTATATATGAATTTAACAGGAATCACTTCCCTATTTGCAATCTCTATACTTAAGGGAAATTCTAATTCTTCCTGAGGAAAATCTAAATTCTGAGAAAATTCATCGGATATAAATGAAAAAGTAGCACCCGAATCAAATAGTACATAAGCATTAATACCATTAATCGGACTTAGACTGTACAACATCCTGCATGGTCATATTAAAAGTCCTCGCAGTAGGTCGGCTTAACTGTGCTGGTCCAGTGATAGTCAATGCACCACCACCGTTGTTGTTTCCTTTTCCACCACTTGCACTTCCCGTTGGCTTCTTAGGGCAATCATGAGCCATGTGATCTTTTGAACCGCAGGTAAAACATGCTCCTTTCTTCAGACTAAAATAGTTCGGTGCAATGTGTCCCTCCTGACCACAGTTGAAACACACTCGCTTTCCTTTCAAACATACCCCAGTATGGTTCTTCCCGCAAGTCGCACAAGCTTCAAACTTTTTTTTCTACTGATTTCCTTGTTGTCCTCCCGCAGTCGAATTCTTGCTCCATTTCCTCTTCTGATTGTTACTTCCACCAGCCTTATTTTCATTCTCAGACTTCCTTTTCTTCTGTTCTTGGTTGTACTTGGTCAAGGCATCGCTTCCACCTTCCACGATAATTGCCTTCTCTAGTACAGCTTCAGCTAGAACATTGAAACCTTGGTGTAAATCCAGGGCTTCAATCCTTGTTCGAACCTTCTCGCTTTACGCTCGTCGATATTGACTTGATATGTGGCAAACCTTGCCAACTCGTTAAACTTTGCAGCATATTCTGGCACCGTCATAGTTCCTTGTTTCAACTCCAGGAATTGTACTTCCAACTGATTCTGAGAACTCGCTGGAAAGTACATTTTGAAAAACATCTCCTTAAATTTATCCCACGCTATAACTCCTTGTCCCCACGAACCTTATTTGCCTGCCACCAGTAGCTAGCTACAGACTTTAGCATGAACGTTGCGAAACGCGGTCTTTTGATCCTCATTAACTCTAGCAACGTCAAACACCTTCTCCATTTCCATGATCCAGGTTTGGGCTTCCACTGGATTTATAGACCCTTGAAACTCTGGCGGTCCAACCGCTTTGAATTCCTTAAAGGTCGTGACTTGAGCTTGCGGTTGATTCGCAAGTGCACCCGTCAACAGAGTTACCAACTGCTGAACCGGATTAGCTTTGGCCTCGTTATTATTATTAGTAGACCCCTCAGGAGGTGCTTGCTGACGTGGTTGTCTTCTTCTAGGAGGCATTTTCTATTAAAATATACGCTTTATTAGTTCATTACTCAACTTCTTGATCATTTGAAGTTTAACTTAAACATTTTAAGATTAAAGCTATAACACATAACATTTCAAATAATCTTTGATATTTTATTCATTCATAACATTTTAAAACATATTAAGGATATCATAACCGCTATTAACATTCACTTTCCTGAACTAGACAAATTTTAGGATTACATACTCATACTATCCCTTTATTCCTCTCAAAATAAGGGATTCACAATTTATTTATTCACATCATTAACCACATATTATTATCACTCTTATTCTATCTAGGCATATTAAGATGTCGTAAGGCTTCTTGACGTTCCTCCTCCATAATTCGATACGCCATTCTACGATCCATCGCGAACCACGGCGAGTCTTCAAACTGAGGTGGGTAATAAAAGACTCGATCCTGGGCCCTATCAATCGCAGAATTAAAAGCGTAATCCATCTCATTCATCTTGGCCTTCTTCACTTAGACCTTAGCCTCAGCACAGTCTGCACATTGAGTTGCCTTCATCCAAGCATCCTCTGCTCTTGCACGCTTAGCTGATTCCTCTTTGAAGTCATCTTTTAATTTCTCCATATCAGTCTTCATCTTCTTGTTTACTGCCAACATGTCTTCATGTTGACCCTTGGTATGAACTAGGTCCCACTCCATGTTTCCAAGCCATGATTCAAGTTCCTGAATCTCCGCATCCTTCTGCTCCATCGAAGCGTGATGCATCTCAATCAACTCTTTCAGCTCCTCAACCTTGTCCTGTAATTCTATGTTACAGTCGTACAGAGCGTCATACATCTCAGCTGATATGGAGTTTGGTGGAAACTCCTCAGGATCCTCTTCCTCCTCATCCTCCTCTATCTCCTCAGAACTATCCTCCTCGGGATCGGTCACAGGCTCATCCTCTTGGATCAACTGCTCCCGCACTACGTGAATATCCCGGGGTTTGTCGTCTCTAGGTATCTGAGGTATCACTTCCCTAGCTGGACTGGATCCTCCTTCGTTAGACATCCTGACAACAAAATATTTTAAGTTTTACTTAACATTTTCGATACTCGCGAGCACATAAGTTATTAACACATAGCACATAGTGTCTTTTATTACTTAGCTTCAATGGATGCCTTAATCCATTCCTTAAAACTCGATAAGAGTTGGACACCTCTATGTTTTCTGTCTCCTTAAAGGTTACTTCTTAAGGTTTCCCCACCTAAGGTTCATAACCTAAAGCTTTGATACCAACCTGTGACACATCCAAATCCAGGTACTCCATTCTCACAGGATTTGGTGTTCACTTACCAAAACCATTACATCTAACTACCCATCATAAAGGATAAAGAAATAATTTAAATAACTTAAACAATAATCTTTCCCATTAAAGGGTTACATCATCATCTCAAAAATAATCCCAGGTAATCTAACCTTAAAATTATTACATAAGTTTGCGGAATACATCATAAAATAAAACAAGTCTTTAACATAATTCATTAAAATAAAATTCTCATAAGTCTTCAACACTTGGACATTTTGCCCTTTCCTTTGCTAGTTGATGGCTCATCGACTTTCTCTACTTTAGCTACAATGTTAAATGCAAGAGTGAGCAAACAATTGCTCACTAATATAGGAAGTAGCAATGATAACAACATGAGAATGAACAACGAATACTGAACAATAATGAACTTGTTCTACGAATCAAAATATAAAACAAGTTCGAGTTTAATATCTGAGGGTCTTAAGACCACGAACTATGTCTCCGGTATTTAGGTATTATTACATCAACCCTTCTTAACATACTTAGGGGGATCAACCCTTTGTACCATGTATTGTGTACAAACATCTAAACGTTACACGTACAAAATCTCCTATATTAGGGTTGTTGTCTCAGTTTGAATTTAGAATTCCCGCTCTAAAGAAAGTTTAGCTCAGAACTAACTTATTAGTGTTTCTATAATTTTAGAACACCATTCAATTATAGATTAATTCAATCAATAAAAATTTGCTTACTACTTAAAGGTTTAATACAACAATAAAGCTTTGAACTAGGTTATCAAAGTCAAGGACCGAATAACAACAATGTATAATTAAATAACCATGATATACGTGCAAAGTGCTATATTCAAAAGAGTTAGAACAATCTCCTTTGAATCAATTGTATTAGAACAATATACGCTTCGCATAATAATAAGGAAAGTAAAACTCGCTCGATGTAACAAATTAGGTTACAGGAGCTTGTACAATCATACACGAGATAGAATCAATAGGCTTGTTTACCTTTAATGCAAAATTTAGGAATAGATAGATTGCTTGACTTAAAGATAACATAGCTATGAAACTTGCTCAATAAACATAAGGTAGAGTTAGAAAACTTGCCTCAAGCGTAAGCTATAATATTAAAACTCACGTTCACCTACATATTTTAGTGGAATCACAATATCTATTAGACATGTTAACATCCACTTACAAAATAACACCAACTTCTAGTTAAACTTGTTAATTTAGTACAAATCATACCTTACCATACATATTTCAGAATCACAAGTGTACATTCCATAACACTTATTCATTGATCAATAAGTTTCTTAAATCATACATATCATTTTCACAACTTACTAACTTTACATTTTAGGGTGACTAACCACATGATACGTTTCTGTTTTAACCTTGTTATTACATATTTGACACATTAACATAATCATTAAGCTAAGTTATAATGAATGTCCAAAGTCTACAGAAATAGCAGACTTTACTATCTCATTATCGACTATCATTGCGCTACCAAGCCAAAGATATACCTTAGGTTATCACATTGGTCATTATGCGCCAGAGGAGGTGAAAGATCCATCATGATTGCTTGCTACCGCTACGCTAAGAGGTCAGAGGTCATACCAAGCTTAAGTTCGGTTTTTTTTCTGAGCACAAAATTAGACTCTGTTATAGGCCAAAAATCCCAACTCCACAAAATTCACCAAACTTCAACATCTAAAACTTTGTAATATCATAGTTACACATGCTAAATATCATTCTATATATAAAAACATTACATATACATCATTTTGAGGAATCAAAACCATAGTTTTTCATTTTTGTACACTTTTAACGAATTTGATCACCACGAATTCGTTTCTTAATCAATTGACATGATTCCTACTACGCCGCTTTCGTTTCTTCACATATTAACACAATCCAACCTCAATTTACAGATTATAATACATATTGGACATGAAATTTCATACTTAGACATATGAACATATCACTGTTATTTCAATTCCTTCTTCAAACCCAAATTTCATGTATTTGGAAATCAAATAATGCTCACATATAATGACAACAGATTCTACAATATAACCCACATCATATGATCACGTTTGAAACAACAAATCAACAAAATCATTTACAAAGAACTAAAAATTACAAAAACTAAATATTAGAACTAGGGGTAAATTATACCTAAATCCTTGATTGTTGAGAAGAAGAATGATAAGGAATTGCTTTTCCCCCTTGATACTCCAACTTTCTTAGCAAATTTTACCGATAGTTGTCTCCTACCAAGCTCTCTCCATACTCTGTTATTTCTCCTTCTCACTAAACCCTTTCAGAACTTAGCCTTAGAAAATAGACGCATAGAAAATAAATTGGCTTCGACTAACCCACGTACACTTCCGTTATAAAACCCAAACAGACGTCAATTGAATAAGCCAAAGGCCACAAGGCCTTGTTTGGCTACCACTTAAACCTCCAACTAGATTATTTTAATAATATTTATATTATATAGTTACTACTTGTCACACTTTAGTTAATTTAAATAACTTTAGTTTAGTTAATTTAAATAACTTGTAGTAATAATAAAAATCTTATTATCATTATACTTATAATTAATAAATAATTATATATCTAATTTAATTAATAAATTAGAAACATCACTTTATTTAATTTATTTATTTCCTTTAAATATTAAGTAATTGATTTAATTTAATTATTTCCTTAAATTAAATCCTTAATAAAATTATCACTATTCAATTTAATTAACATTAATCAATTTAGTTACTCAATTAATTCACCATAAATCATCAATTATTTATTTATCTTAATAAATAAATAATTTAAAATATTTATTTAATTTAATAAACATTTAAATTAAATTATAAATTTCTCGATCGTTACAATGTGCATAAGACTACATAAAGTGTATGCATAAGCAAAGATAGTAAAATCAAAATATTGCAGAAAGTTTCACTAAAGTTTCTAAATTGTTCACCCGTGATTTTCTAATTCAAATAGTATCATGTCATTCTCCTATAAATAGGATGCTTAGTTTAGAACTTAAAATCACACCATAATCAGAGAATTCTTCTTCTATTATATTGAGTGTATTTATTTAGAGTTTAAGGAAACTTTGAGTGTAGAAAACAGTGTAAGTTTTTTTCAAGAATATCCCCGCCATACCAGTCAGAAATACTCTCCTTTTAAGGTAAGGTATATTATTTATGTTCAATATTCGTATGAAATAATATTTTCTTCCATACTCTATAGTATGTAAGTAATATTATTTCGTTTCGTATTCCTAATTCTACACTCATGTTGATAAGTTTTGCTTCTATACTCCTTGAAATTAGTAGAATATCTTTGAAATTTACGCTTCATCTAGTATCTTTTCATGGAAATATTATTTTAAATATTCTTGTTAATTTTTAATCTTTTCATGTCGGGGTACTATTCACGGGGTACTATTCCTGAAGTACTATTTACGTGGTACTATTCACTCAGGTACTATTCACCTGAGATACTATTCATGAAAAAAATTGATTTTTTTCTGTCCAAATTATTTTGATACAATATTATTCTTGAATTTTACTCCACAAAGCAGTTATCATGTTAATAATTTGGACATTCTTGAACTCTGGATAAATTGAATTATAAATCTTTAAAATTTATCCTTGCTTTCACTTAATTAAATTCTTATATCATTGTCATCATCATCATGCTTATATTATGATGAAAGTCATATTTGGCCCGTAGTGCATAGATATATGGACTATTGATTGGTATGAGTATGACTATGTATCAGAATAATCACAACCCGTAATATTATAAATGATGTGGTAAAAGTCCTCATTGGCCCGTTGTGCATTGATGGACAGTTGTTGGCATGATCATCACCACTAGTGATAATAATGAATATCCTTGGCCCGTAGTGCATGGATAATTCGATGATGTGGATTATTTATTGAGCTGTGTTACAATGATAAAATATTGATGATAAACTTTTAAATCATAGAAGATAGTAGATATCATGCTCTACTTGACTCTTCTAATGGATTGTTTGTTCCGCTGCAGTTAAACTTGTTGTCTATTGTATTCTATCAGTTTTACACTGTTGAAGGCTAACAATAATTTCTTCTGCATTATCTTAGTCATAATATTCTTTACTGGGCTAGTTGAGCTCACCCTTTGCTTTCATTGTTCTCTTCAGGAAATGAGAATATAGCTGGGACTAGTCGGGGAATGAAGTTATGGTCCAAGCTGGTGGCTATAATAGTCCTCACTATTCTATGAAATAGTGTTATAATAAATGTAATTTGGGACTTCATTTGAGTTTGGATATTGTCTACGAGATAATATTCGTGTTAAAACTCACAGCTTACGTTTGTCGTATTGTATAAATTAAGTTTGTATTTAAATTACGTACCATGTATTTGGCGACTCAGAATGGGTTATGTATACCTATTTTGGGGTCTTCACAGTTGGTATCAAAGCTTAGGGACATGATCCCTGACAGAGATTTGAGGCTAGAACTAGGAAGGGAGAGACGGGTAAATCTTTCGCTAGTATGACCTACCTAAGTTTATTTGTTGTTTAATTATTCGATTAGAATATAGGGATTATGTGTGGCATGTCAATTAACCCTTGTTTTGTGGTAGTGTTTGAAAATGGCATCTGAAAATGTTGAGTTAAGAAATGGAATGAAACTGTTGATCAATACCCAGTATAATGTGCATCAGGAAGGCAATAATCCTCATGTAAACAACAACACAGACCAAATGATAAACGATGGGATGTTTAGGACCTTTCAGCAATTCATGAATCATAAGGCGAGAGAGACTCACGGTTGGTCACCGCTAAATAATTCAAGGAGTTGGGACCATCGAAGTTTTTGGGAAAGCCAGAACCACTTAAGGTAGAGACGTGGATTAAGCAGATCACCAAGATATTTGATGTCTTGGGATGCTCCGAGGAGCAAAAGCAAAAGGTTCCCTTTGCCACCTTCATGTTGCGAGGAGAGGCAGATCATTGGTGGGAATCTGTAAAACGTACTAAGCCTGCCGCGCTGAAGATGTCTTAGGAGAAGTTCCACGAATTGGTCAATGACAAGTACTTTCCTGAAAGTATTCGTCACATGAAGGAGGTAGAATTTATCAACCTGGAGTAAAACAATATGACTGTATCGTAGTACAAGGCTAAGTTTGTCGAGTTATCCCGATTTGTATCCCATTTAGTAGATAATGAGGAGCATATGACGCGAATGTTTCTAAGAGGGTTGAAACCCAAAATATGTCAATACCTCATTTCTCACAAACTTTGTTTGTATTCAGATGTTGTGAATAGGGCTCAGTTATTCGAGCGTGATAATGAGTTAGCCCAACCAAGAGATAGCAACCATAAAAATGATAATACCAGTGGTAGCAGTCATCGAAGTGGTGACAACAAACGTGGAGGAAATCAACATGTCAGATATGGTAACCACTTCAGTGGTAATCACGACCAAGATAATAGAAGTGGAAATTTCAAGAATAGAAGGTTCAATAATGATGGAAAGACATCAGCACCAGCACCCATTTTCAAGGAAAGAGAACGACCATCGGTCGTATGCTACAAATGCAGAGGGGAGGGACACATCAGTCCAAACTGTACGCAGCAACCCAAAGCATGTTATAATTATGGAAGAGAATGTCACCTAGCCCGATTTATCGTGTAGTGAAGTTAAGTCCAGCTGGGATGGAGACACCAAAGGTCGTCCCAGACAAGTCAAAGCCAGTAGTTCAAGGGAGAGCGTTTGTCGTGACCTCTCAAAAAGTGATGAACCCGAACATAGTTATCACAGGTAAGCTAATCATAAACTCTTGCGAAGTCTATACCTTATTTAATACCGGTTCTACCCATTCTTTTATTTCTCCTACTTGCGCTCAACGTTTAAATTTAACTCCAGAGAAATTAGACTTTGACTTATCTGTTGAAACTCCATTGGGAGAAACCTTCATTACATCCGCTGTTTATAAATCTTATTTGATTCAAATCGACAACCTCACGTTACCTGTCAATCTTATCTCTTTGAAAATACTTGCATTTGATGTGATTTTAGGGATTGATTGGTTAACTACTTATCATGCTAAAATTGATTATTTTCGTAAGGTTGTTAGCTTTCATATTCCTAATCAACCTATTATGTGAATTCAAGCAACTAAACCACTAAAGTCAATCACTGTCATATCAAGCCATAAAGTCATTTGTTTATTGAAAAATGGATGTCAAGCTTTCTTAGCCCATGTCACGGATTTAAATAAAAATACGTCAAATTTGAATGATATTTCCATTGTTAATAAATTTCCTAATGTATTCCCTGAAGTAATTCCTAGCCTACCCCCAAAGCGTGAAATCGAGTTTTGTATTGACCTTGAACCCGGTACAAAACCCATTTCCAAAACCCCATATCGAATGGCTCTTATTGAACTTCAGTAGTTAAAGACCCAACTGCAGGAGTTATTAGACATCGGTTTCATTCGTCCTAGTACGTATCCTTGGGGTGCTCCTGTTTTATTTGTAAAGAAGAAAGATGGGAGTATGCAACTTTGTATTGATTAACGAGAGTTGAATCATGTCACCATCAAAAATAGGTACCCGTTACCTCGCATTGATGACTTGTTTGACCAGTTGCAAGGTGCCAAATTCTTTTCAAAGATCGATCTTCATTCTGGATATCATCAGTTAAAGATTAAAACTAATGACATTCCAAAGACTTCTTTCAGAACTCGGTATGGGCATTACGAATTCCTAGTCATGTTTTTTGGATTGACTAATGCTCCAGCTACCTTCATGGATATGATGAACCGAGTATTCAAGGAATATTTTGATCATTTTGTTGTTGTCTTTATTGATGACATCCTCATATACTCCAAAAGTCGTGAAGATCATGAGTAACACTTGAGGCTGATACTTCAAAAGCTTTGTGAGAACAAGCTATATGCCAAGTTGAATAAATGCGAGTTCTGGCTTGAGGAAGTAGCATTCCTTGGGCACGTGATATCGAATCACGGAATATCTATTGACCCAGTGAAGATTGAAGCAATACAAAGCTGGGAGGAACCTAAGTTAGTAACCGAAATACGTAGCTTTCTGGGCTTAGTTGGTTATTATCGGAGATTCGTGGAAGGTTTTTCTCAAATCGATACTCCATTAACTCAACTGACTCGAAAAGATACAAAATTTAGTTAGAGCGAGGAATGTGATAGAGTTTTCAAGAACTCAAGAGGAGACTCATTTCAGCACCTGTTCTGACAATACCATCTGGATCGGAGGGATTTGTCATATACAACGATGCTTCAGGCAGAGGGTTAGGATGTGTTCTCATGCAACATGGGAAAGTCATAGCCAATTCCTTACGATAACTCAAAGAATATGAGAGGAATTATCTTATTCGTGATCTAAAGTTGGCAGTTGTCGTTTTCGCGCTTAAAATCTGGAGGCATTACCTGTATGGGGAGAAAGTGGAGATCTATACAGATCATAAAAGCCTCAAATATTTCTTCACCCAAAAGGAACTCAACATGCGACAACGACGTTAGCTCGAGCTATTGAAAGATTAAGATCATACCATTCAATACCATCCTAAAAAAGTGAACGTGGTAGCTGACGCGTTGAATAGAAGATCATATGCGGGTACGAGTGCAATATTGTCAATGCAAAGGCCCATTTTGTATGACTTACAGAGGATAGAGATAGAGTTAAAGACTCCATGGACCCACGTGATGATGTCAAATATACGAGTAGAACCGACTTTAATTGATAAAGTTAAAGCTGCTCAAACCACGGACCTGGAGCTGATGCGTATGAGGAAGAAAGTACAAGAAGGTGTTATTCCGGAAGTAAGAATCGATGAAGAAGGAATACTTCGAGTCAACTCCAGAATTTGTGTTCCTAACGACTCTAATTTGAAGTATAATATCATGATGGAGGTGCACAACACACCGTTTGTAATCCATCCTGGAAGTACCAAAATGTATTATGATCTTTGACATATATTTTGGTGGAGCAATATGAAGAGAAAGATCGTGGATTTTATCTCAAGGTGTTTAACTTGTCAACATGTTAAGGCGGAGCATCAAGTGCCAAAAGGTCCATTGCAACCACTTAAAATTACAAAATGGAAGTGGGAGTACATTACCATGGATTTTGTTACTGGTCTTCCCAAGGTTTCTCAAGGCATAGATGCAATTTGGGTCATTATTGATAGATTAACCAAGTCTGCTCATTTCTTACCTATACTAGAAACTTATTCACTTGAACCTATTTCTTGTATATACATAAATGAGATTGTAAGACTACATGGTATGCCAGTATCCATAGTTTATGATCGAGACCCAAGATTCACTTCACGGTTTTAGTTCAGTTTGCAGAAAGCTATGGGCACAGATTTACGATTGGCCTCAAGATATCATCCTCGATTTGGACGAAGCGATCGGAGAGGACTATTCAAACTCTTGAAGATCTATTAAGACTTTGTGTCCTAGAATTCAAAGGAAGTTCGGACAAGTTCTTGCCATTAGTGGAATTCTTCTATAACAACAGTTATCAAGAAAGTATAGGCAGGGCTCCATTCGAGGCGTTGTATGGACGCAAGTGTCATTCTCTAGTATGTTGGGATGAGATGGGTGAAGCAATGTTGTCTAGACCGGAATTGGTACGCATGATAATGGAAAAGATTCAAATGATCCAGAAACGTATAAAAACCTCATAAGATCGACAAAAGAGTTATGTTGATCTTCATCGAAGGGACGTGGAATTCAATGTTGGTGATCATGTGTTGTTACGGGTTGCTCCATGGAAGGGAGTTACGAGATTTGGAAAGAGAGAAAAACTCAATCCTCGATTCATTGGCCCATTTGAAATCCTCAATCGAGTAGAAACTGTTAGAGTTTATGCCCTAGAGGCCAATTATTTGATATAATTGCTTAACGTTTTGATATTATATTTGATTGAATAAATATATGATTTTATTATGGTTTTATTTACTGCGTAATATAATTGTTAACATAATAAAATTCCTTAGAATAGTGATACAAATTATATAGTTTCAAGTATGTGACTTGAACATGAGATTATATATTACCATTAGTACCAAAGTTCTTAAATGTCCTTAGTCGAGTATCATTGTTGATGGGACAACAATGATGCATCGAGACTAGTATGTGGATCGATTGATGACCAAATCTCATTAGTCATAAATATATGAGATATTAAGTCAATGCATAGTACATGTTGAGAACGATGTAATCGGATGGACCCACCATGAGAATTCTATATGGAGCATTATGCGAAGTGTCATTAGCAATTCTCATAAATGACAATGATGTAATGGTCCTCCGACCGAAATCGCTATATTACTACACGATAATTTATGTACTTTGATATCATCAAATGTCACCTTTAATAGGGTGGACTATAAAGGTGATTATTGGGTTCATCATTAATCGTGTGAAAATATGAGTGATCTAGATGGAATTTAACCATCCTATATATTATGGGTGATATCCATAGGCCTCTTGATTGAGTAGGACTATGAAATGCATGGCCATGCTCAAATAGTGATTTGTTTCATATAGTCTACTCATTGATCAAGAAAACTTCAGATTAAATTATGAAGAGTATGACACATTCCATGACTCAGCTTTAATCTAGGATATTAAGGTTAAAAGGATTAAATTACATTGAAACATTGGTCACGAAAAGGTTGCATCGAATCATCGATCTTATTATTACTTGGGTAGCGAAAGGATGCATTACTAGATGCCATCACTATTTATAATTTTATAATATGATTTTAAAATTATTGCCAATGTAATAATAACCTATGTGGTCACACACATAGAAATCGTTATTTAAAAGGGAATTAATTTAAATTTTAAGGATTTAAATATATTAATATGATTAATAGTATTTAAATCACTTAATTTAAATTAAAAGGATAATTGTATATATATATATTAATTAAGTAAGACTTAATTAAGAGATATATACATATAAATTCGGATTTTATAAAATTAGGTTTTGATTTGATTAATTCTTTTTAACTACTATATATATGATATATAGCAGCCTACTTAGGGTAAGATATCATAATAGAAAAACCTAGCCGCTTCTTAGAGAGAGACTAGAGAAAACAGCTTTCAAAATCCATTCCTTTTGGTGGCTAGTACCGCAAGTCCTTCTTATTGCGAGAATCGTTCGACCCGGTTCGTGAGGCGTTCGTGTGGATACCGTAGAGCCTTGATCGGTTTGTATTGCATTGGAGATTCGAGGCGCAGATTGGTTTGATTCTCGCTTTTGTTTATATCCGTATAATCTCTAAACCTCTCAATTAATTGATTTTCGCATGGATCCTGTTTTAGGGTTTTTAAATTGCTTTAAAATTTTAATTTCATTGTGTGCGTTTTCGTGTAAAACCCAATGTAAACTATGGCCTATAGACTCGCCTTACTGCCAAGTATGTCTCGTGTTTATAACATTTTTAACATATCTATGTTACATAAATATATAGAAAACCCGAACCACATTATTGAATTAGAACCAGAAGAGATAGCGGAATATTTAACGTATGAAAAGGTATCTGTTAAAATCTTGGATAAGAAGGAACATATTATACGCTTTAAGGTTATACCTTAAGTCAAAGTTTTGTGGAGAAACCACGATGTTGAGAAAATGACTTGGGAGTTAAAATCTAAAATGAAATCGAGGTATCCTCACCTCTTTGTCATATCAGGTACGTAACCAATTTCGAGGACGATATTTCATAAGAAGGGGACGTTGTAAGACCCTAACTTTTATGAATAAAGATTTAATTTTCTCGAAATATCTTTCTAAATAATAAGGTGTGTATTTAATATAATGTTATAGTTATGGGTAATATTTACAAATTTTGTAAAAGTTAACAAGTTATCATAAAATATTCATTTGGTCGGGCAATATTCATTTTATTATGGAATATTCGTACGATGGCACAATCATTGGTGAACCCCATAACAGAATTACTGTCGGAGTTAGAAAATGACAGAAACAACTTTTTATAAAAATAACGGCAAAAGTTTTACCGTTAAACTGTTAAATTACCCAGTGATAGAAGTACAGTAATATGCGTGGCTACATAGTAGCACATGGTATTGCACAGTATCTTTGATTATTGATGCTTATGTGAGAAGTCACTCAATTTTATTCAATTATTCCCACATTAATTGTTGCATAGTATCTCACATTATTGATTCAAGTATTGTCACAATATTTTATTTTATTAAATCAATAATTGAGACGACAAAGTTATTCATATTATTATTTGCATTATTGACAATGTCTAAAAAGTTCTATCGAGGAAAGGGTTTGGTCACCTAATTGTGCGCCAATAAGGAGAAGTCTTTATCGGAAAGACCTCTTTTTTGGGAATGATCTAGTTGTTAATATTGTGAGTTATAATATTAATAATAAAAAAAAATGTTATTAAAAATGTGTTTTGTGAAGCCAAGTGAATTGAGATAAATAGATAGTATTTTTATTTTTATGAAGTATTTGTTGTAAACTTGGCTTATTATATGGACCCCCACTTACCCATTTTTCAAAATCACAAGAAAAAGTTATCTCGCTTTTGTTTTATATATATATATATATATATATATATATATATATATATATATATATAAGTTTTGTGTTTTATATAAAATAGAATATATTATATTTTATTGTGTATAATCAAGATATAGTGTTGTATAGTACTACATAATGTATGTATAGTGCTGCATAGTGCAACATAGTAAAATCAAAATTTTGCAGAAAGTTTCGCCCGTAAAGTTTCTAAATTGTTCACCCGTGATTTTCTAATTCAAATAGTATCTTGTCATTCTCCTATAAATAGGATGCTTAGTTTAGAAATAAAAATCACACCAGAATCAGAGAATTCTTCTTCTATAATATTGAACGTATTTCTTTAGAGTTTAAGGAAGCTTTGAGTATAGAAAATAGTGCAAGTTTTCTTCAAAAATATATGCGCCATACCAGTCAGAAATACTCTCCTTTTAAGGTAAGGGATATTATTTTTGTTCAATATTCGTATGAAATAATATTTTCTTCCATACTATGTAGTATGTAAGTAATATTATTTCGTTTTGTATTCCTAATTCTACACTCATGTTGATAAGTTTTGCTTCTATACTCCTTGAAATTAGTAGAATATCGTTGAAATTTACGCTTCATCTAGTATTTTTTCACGAAAATATTATTCTGAACGCTCTTGTTAATTTTTAATATATTTATGTCGGGGTACTATTCATGAGGTACTATTCACTCAGGTACTATTCACCTGAGGTACTATTCATGACAAAAATTGATTTCTTTTTCGTCCAAATTATTTTGATACAATATTATTCTTGAATTTTACTCCACAAAGCAGTTATCATGGTGACAATTTGGACATTCTTGAACTCTAGATAAATTGAATTATAAATCTTTAAAATTTTTCATTACTTTCACTTAATTGAATTCTTATATCATTGTCATCATCCTCATGCTTATATTGTGATGAGAGTCATCTTTGGCCCGTAGTGCATAGATAGACTGTTGATTGGTATGATTATGACTATGTATCAGTATAATCATGACCCGTGATGTTACAAATGATATGTTAAAAGTCCTCATTGGCCCGTAGTGCATTGATGGACAATTGTTAGCATGATCATGACCACTAGTGATAATAATAAATATCCTTGGCCCGTAGTACATGGATAATTCAATAATATGGATTATTTATTGAGCAATGTTACAGCGATAAATATTAATGATGAACTTTTAAATCATAGAAGATATTAGATATCATGCTCTACTTGACTCTTCTAATGGATTGCTTGTTCCGTTGTAGTTAAACTTGTTGTCTATTGTATTCTATCAGTTTTACACTGTTGAAGGCTAACGATAATTTATTTTGTATTATCTTAGTCTTAATATTCTTTACTGGGCTAGTTGATCTCACCCTTTGCTTTCAGTGTTCTCTTCAGTAAATGAGAATATAGCTGAGACTAGTCGGGAAATGGAGTGATGGTCCAAGCTGATGGCTATAGTAGTCCTCACTTTTCTATAAAATAGTGTGATAATAAATGTAATAAGGACTTCATTTGAGTTTGGATATTGTCTACGAGATAATATTCGTGTTAAAACTCTCAGCTTACGTTTGTCGTATTGTATAAATTAAGTTTGTATTTAAATTATGTACTATGTATTTGGCGACTCAGAATGGGTTGTGTATACCTATTTTGGGGGCGTCACAATAATAGTATAAAGATGATATGATGGGTTGTGTATACTCAGAATCATGACCATTGTTGTTACATTTGAATATCTTTGGTGTAGGGTATAAAGATGATATGATTATTGAGTGTCTTTAGCCTTTGTGGCAAGGATATTGAGTGAAAGTTTTATTAAGCCTTTGTGGCAAGGAGAAACTATTGATTTACATGATTATAAGCATGAATTGTGAATCTATAATCTTTAGTGGTTCAGGTGAAGACAGGTGATGAAAGTTCTTTTTATCTTGGGTATAACAAAGAACTGTTGATGGGTATTACATGAATGAAATATTAATGATGAACTTTTAATGGATTGTTGATCCGCTGCAATTGTGGTTGAAAACTTTTTTCATCTACCATATGTTCTAAGTATCTGCTTTATTACTGATGAAGGTTATTGATAATTTAATTATATTTAGTCATAATATTCTTTATTGGGCTATTTGTGCTCACCCTTTTACTTCACAATTCCTTTAAGGTAGTAAAAGTGTAGCTGGGTCGAGCAGGGATAACAGGGGAATAGTGTGATGGTCTGAGACTATTGAAGTTTTTCAATACATTATAAAACAGCATGACAATATATACTTGTATTGAGGACTTAAAATGTGTGTGTCATATTTTATACGTCATTTAATAGTTAATTTTGGTAAACAACAATAGGGTGATGAGAAACCGACTTTAAAAGCATCAAAAAT